>CAMZMU010000099.1:17773088-17939476 GCA_947311845.1 Poa pratensis
CCCACGCGGCCCCACTAGTCAGAGTTAACGGACTCGACGGATACGTCCGTCTATGGCATTCATGAGAGTTTCAACTAACGCAGTGGGAAAAAGTGAGCAAAAGTTAACATCGGTGGGAAAAGTGAGCACAACTAAGGATCCAGGGGCACAGGAGTAATAGTCCTTATAATGAATTGAGGGAGACTTGGGAGGACATGTAAACCTGGGACCGAATCATGAAGTTATATTATGAGGGTATTAGTATCGGGGACCTTAGAGTGTAATGCTATGGTGGGACTCTATGTCTTAATAATTCTTGTGCAGTCATTTACTTGGCCACATGATCCATCAAAAGGGGTTGTAGTTTATTTATTTAGCTATACCTAATAATGGCTCCGTCTAAAGAAGATTAAAACTTGACAAGATATTCAACGTGTTGTTTAATAAATCTCTATGCCTAGCAATATCCATGCCGCCCTCGGGAACGTTTTCCACATATAAGTTACACATCACTTGAGCTTGTCCTCTTGCACATAAGAGGATTGGGTTTTCTCTCTTTGAGAGCTTTGACTTGCTACTGTTTATTTTCTGCATTGCAACTATACAACCAAAAATACCAAAAACACTTGCATTATTTATTGTTTTATTTATCAATCTTGCTAACCAATACCTTCAGCTCCTCGTGGGTTCGACAACCTTTTCTAATTGAAAGGTACTACAATTGATCTCCTACACTTGGGAGTCATCAGCGTGCGACCTCTCAGAGGGGTGAGACGTCTGACCCTCGCTCTGCTGGACCAAGGAGATCAAGCAAGGAGAAGACGGCAAAATCTCTCTACCTGGCTTGGTTGAGAGAATCTGCTACAGGCTACTTCAACTACGTCATCGGCGCTTCTTCCGCAACTTCGGTGCTGGTAACGTATTCAGTCTAGATCTTCGGATCTTCTTATTCGCATGTATCTTCATAGTATAGATCTTGGAGCGTTGCGTAGCATGTTGGACAAAAAATTTAAATTTCCGTTGCGCAACCCAACAATTACACTGTATATGTTGTCTATCTTAGCCACACACTTGTTTAATTGCATGCCGGTCCTTTTATTTTTACGAGTTAGCGTATGATCAAACCATGCCAAATTGTATACTGTGAATAATACAATTATAAGGAGTAGTAAAAGCCCTAGTGGATTGCTCGTGTTGTTATATTGCGCAAATGATGAGTTATGTTTAACAATGAACATGGTATTGTGTTTGCCTTGTTTGTTATTGTTGTAACTTCTTATATCTTAGTTTCATACTGCAAATAAAGCTATGAAAGCAGGAAGGACCCCGAAATCATGTCTAATCTCACAGAGGAGCAATAACACTGGCAGTTTCGCTTTCTTCCATCCACAACACCTATCAAGACGCCGATGGTTCAAGTTCTCAAAAACCAAGCTCCATAAAAGAAATCATGATGTATTGACAACTTTATTCACCTGTTGAAGCTTGACGAGGCAATTAGAATGCTCGATTTAGTTACTATTCAATTCAATTTGTTGAGAGCCATGTAATACTTTTGAAAAAATTCTAGCTGATGTAATATTTAGTTAACTTATTTATTATTGTCCAGTTGCATGTTGATTCACACTGGCCGTTAGTGTATGAGCCTTTTAGTATCAGGGCAATTCGATGTGATGACAATTATCGTCACTAAATAACCCGCGTAAAGCTAATCAGCCGACTAGCTTATTAGTGGGCCAGACCACAAATGTTTAACGGGCCAACCTAGTTACCTAAATGGGCCAACACATTTAACCTTAATGGGCCGACTATATGGACCTCAACGGGACAGCCCATCAATGTTAACATGCTAGTTCACCTAGTCAAAACGGGCCAACATATTAACTTTAGTGGACTGACCCATTAATCTTCACTGGCTAGCACTCACCTTAACGGGCCATCCATCAAAATTAATGGGCTGGCCCATTTTATTACTAACGGGTGGCCTACTTCAACTTGTCGGGCCAGCCCATTCAATCTTAATGGGCCAGCCCAACTACCCCTAACGGGCCGACCCACCCACGCCTAACAGGCCAGCCCACCTAACCGTATCAGTCGACCTACCAAACGCTAGCAGACCAGCCCACCCAAACCTAGCAGGCCGTCCCACCTATCCAAACAGGTCGGGCCACCTAAACCTAGCAGACCGGTCCACCTAATCTTAATAGGCCGGCCCACTTAACCATGAAAGGCCTAAGTTGAGCCACCGTGACAGAAGAGATGACGATGTGACTGTGATCTTAGCGAAGTTTGCGGCTGTCTTTTCCATGGTTGATGTCCGAACCATTTATATTACCATGATTCCCCGGAACCTTCGTTCTGCCACGGTGCCCCTGTTGTGGAAAAAAGGCTTTTAGCCACGAAAAATCGTCTTTCTACCACAAAAATCGAGCGTGCCAAAAACCCATATTTTTTCTAGTGTTAGTAGATATTATTTCGATGTGTATTACATTTTTTTTATTTTGTGAAACCTTTTGCATATGATTTTCCATTTATTTTAGTACAACGCGACCGTATTTTATAGGGTCGTCGGACTAAAACCGACTTTATATATTTTCTAAAAATTTAGTGTTGTTCGCGACATTGTATAATTAGGTCAATATTAAAACTAATGCTGTCCGACGCGGCACATATATGTAAATAAATTTACATTTTCATAATTGGACAAAACCCTATAAAATACGGTCGTACAAGACTGTGAGGTGTGAAGTTAGGTAATATCATGGATAAGATCCACTCGCACACTTTGATCTTCATTTGTTTCTTGCTCGTTCCCGTCTGACCTGCCGCTGTGTGTCTGGCTTTGAGCTCTTTTAAGGTAGGGACACATAGCTACTGACCGTCCACCCAACTTGATTTGATAATCCAAATCCATCCATACTGATGGATAACGCCAGTAGTATATATTTGGCCAGGGCAAAATGTGTAAAGAGAACAAAAGGAATCCCGCAGACCTAAGTTTATTGCTAGAGATTTTTTCCGAGGGGCATGTGGGCCTGCTGTCCCGCCCCGTCCATCCTGCTTTTTTGAAAACTCGAAAATAGGTTGTCCAATAATAGGTTGCGGATACAACTTGTTTTTTTGAGGACAAGGTGGTCGATCCACCACCCGAATAGATAGAAAGAGTTAACCCAGTTTATAAGGAAAACCGGGTCCAAAAACCATACAATCTGTATAAAAAAATGACACAAACGAAGCGACCCGTCATCCACACGACCCAAGTCGACAAACGCCACAACACACACCACCCGCTCCGGGGCCGCCGCTCCGGCGTAACAACCAGATCGATCTTCGCATTTCCCGAAAACGATCCAGTCATGGTCGACGACCCTCTGCCCACCAGGGGCAGGCCCAGGATTTTGAGGGTGGGTATTCAAAATTATAAAAATAGTTTACTAAGAAAAAAATGATTATAAATGAAATAATATGGACTACTAATCATATGTAGGCAAAATTGTTTTATAAAATTAACAAAAATAATGCAGGAATGGGGTTCGAACTATACACCTAATGATTTAGCAGCTTGTCACGAACCAATTGTGCTACTGCATCATTTGTACAATGACGGGAGAGTTAAAGGTTATCATGTATATCATTGAAAGATAACATATCAATATTTTATAAAATATTTGGGTATTAAGCTGAATACCCATGACTTGAGGTGGGCCCGCCCCTGCTGCCCACGCAGTTTTCATCCAGGTTGACACCAAAACCACCATGTAACGGGGCCGCCGCCCCGGAGAAGCAACCAGATCGACCTTCGCATTGCCCGAAAATGATCCAGTCAGGTCGACGAACCCTCTGCCCGCGCAGTCTCCATCCAGGTCGCCACCCAGACCCCCGCTAGACAACGGCTCTGCCTCATAGAACCGTCGTAGCGTGGGAGATCAAGGCCGCCGCCTCGACGTCCACCATCATCCGGGGCCGCCGCCCCGACGTCCACCACCCACGACCATGATTGCGTGGATCACACGTTCGCTAGGAGACCCCAACAGGAAGGTATGATGCAGTGTAGCAGCAGTTTTCCGTCAGTATGAAACCAAGTTTTAATCGAACCAGTAGGAGCAAGAAATCACTTCGGAAGGTTGTTGGTGGCGGAATATGGCACGGCGCAACACCAGGGAATCCGGCGCCGACGTGGAATATGCACACAACACAATCAAACTACTTTGCCCCAACGAAATAGTGAGGTTGTCAATCTCACCGGCTTGCTGAAAACAAAGGATTAAACGTATGGTGTGAAAAACAGTAGTAAATTGAAGAGAATAATACATAGACCGTTATCCAACAGCGTCTATGACTAATAATCCACCGCCAGGTTGTCAAACCGAGTTCCCCGTTGGTATTAAATTGCAAGCAACAGATAATTGCATTAAGTAATGTGCGTAAAGTAAATAAATGCATTAGACCTAACGGCGTACCCTTAAGCTAAGTATCGGTTATTTTATCCCTAGTGGCAACAGTACATCCACAATCTTAGAAGTTATTGTCACTCTCCCAGATTACCGGAGGTATGAACCTACCATCTAGCATAAATACTCACTCTTGGAGTTACAAGCATCTACTTGGCCAAAGCATCTACAAGTAACGGAAAGCATGCAAGATCATAAATAACATATAAGATAGATTGATAATCAACTTGACATAGTATTCAATATTCATCGCATCCCAGCAAACACAACATGTAGCATTACAATAAGATGATTTTGATCATGATAGGCAGCTCACAAGATCTAAACATGATAGCATAAAGTGGAGAGACAACCATCTAGCTACTGCCATGGACCCGTAGTGCAAGGATGAACTACTCGCGCATCACTCTGGAGGCAGGCATGGTGATGTAGAGCCCTCCGGTGATGATTCCCCTCTCCGGCAGGGTGCCGGGAAGAGATTCTGAACCCTCCCGAGCTAGGGTTGACGGCGGCGGCGTCTCTGAAACTTTTCGTGGATAATGGCTCGGGTATTTAGGGTTTTCGCGTCAGGAAGAATAAATAGGCGAAAGGGCGGCGGCTGCGGAGCCACGAGGGCCCCACACCACCCCACGGCACGGCAGGGGGGCCCGCGCGGCCCCATGGTGTGGGCGCCACGTGGCTCCCCTCCGTGTCTCCTCTGGACTCCTTCTTCGTGTTGGAAAAATAGGAGTTTCTGTCCAAGTTTCGTCCAATTCCGAGAATATTTCCAGACTAGATTTTCTGGAATACAAAAACAGCAGAAAACAGGAACTGGCACTGTGCCATCTTGTTAATAGGTTAGTCCCAGAAAATGCATAAAAATGCTATGAAGTGTATATAAAACATGTAACAATTGGTATAATATCAACATGGAACATCAGAAATTATAAATACGTTTGAGACGTATCAGACCACACGCACCATTTTGCACATCCGCCGCGAAACCGTCGCACCACGCAGGCCAAGAGCTCCAAAGCGGCGCCTCCAACAAGGTAGTGACGAGATCGTCACCGCCGCCCGCTCCCGAGGAGCTAGATTTTCACCCGGAGCTCTTGGAACCACACGCGTTAGTCGAGGTCGAAAAGCTCCACAACAACGCAAACAGGAAGGAGAACTGCGCCCGAGGGCGCCGCCGTCGTCGGCACCGACCGAAGTCCGTGCGAGCTTTCGCCCGGAGTTCAACCCGACCGCAAAGCTTCGGGAGCCGCAGGACGTCGTCCTGGTCGTGTCGTCAACCGCCGAGCTCCACCGCATGCCGCTGCCGCCGCGGCACCTCCCTCCACGGCAGCTGGCATGCCCTTTGCGCCCGCACCGCCGAAGCAGCCGCAGGTCCGGGGCCACCGCCCCGGCTCGCCTCTGTGGCCGTCTCGCGCTTCATCGACCAACCGCCTCCACGCCAGTGCCACTACCTCCGACGCCCTGCACCTCTCCCTGCCGACGAGCTCCTCCGCATGCCGTACCCGCTGCAGCACCTCCCACTGCCGAAGCCACCATGCAAGCTGCTCCGCCTGCCGCAGCCATCGATCCGGGGCCGCCGCCCCGGCTTCCACGCCGCCCGGGTGCCGGAGCACGGCAGCAGGAGAGCCGGCACCTCCACCATGCCTGCATCGCCTCCGTCGCAGCAGCTCCGGGGCCGCCGCCCCGGCCTCCTCCTCCCGGGAGCATCCCACTGGTCGGCCAGCACTCCCGGGGCCGCGCCCTTCATCCTCAGCTCGCTGCAGCCCGCCGGACGCCGCATCCTCACCTCGGCCCGCCCGGCCCGCCGCCGCCGCGTCAATCCTTGCCTCCGTCGCTGGGCTGTTACCGCACGCCCGCACGAGAGACGAGCCTGGAGAAATACGCCCCGCCGCCACCTTCCTCGGGCGCGGTCAGCTTTGCCGGCGCCCCCTCCGGCGACGGCGATGCAGGGGAGGGGCGGGGGACCTTGGCGGCGGCGGCCTTTTTAGGGTTCCCCCCGAGTCGCCAGAGGAGGGCGACGCGGGGGGCGGGTCGGGGCTTCGTGAACTGCTGGGTTCATCCGGATACAACTAGTTGCGGAATATTCGCTCTCGCATACACAGCAGATACACAGGACAGCCAACGCGCCGCCGTTAGGGCTTTCGGCCGTCCGTCGGCCCGTGTGCTCGTGGTCAATGTCTTTGCTCGAGCTGTCTCCCATATTTCCATCGCCGGAGAGTTCTGCAGTGCTATCGGCTGCCGTCTCCCAGTCTGATGAACTTAATCAATTTACTTTGCCAATAGTAAAACTTCTGCTGTTCATGCAAAACCCAATTAGCGCAGATTGTTCTTGCGCCACGCTTGGAACAAATCATGACTGATGAGATATCCATTGCATAGCTCGCTAAGATGGAAGCAGCACACTGCACAATAACACGCACCTGCAGATCGACGACTGCTAGTTTCTCTCATACGGTGTACGACTTGCAGGCGCGCGCACGCAGGGCTGACAGATAGGGACTTGATGAAGAGGCTGAACAGCGGCACGGACACCAAACGAGCACGTCGCCGGATGACCAGCGGAGCCGGCGCACGTTGCAGGCACCTTTCTAGGCGGAGGCGATTTCATTCAGATTAATGAAATAGGACCGAGCGACAACGTGGGGATCCTCCTGGCTTTGATTCCGATTAATGAAATAGGACCGAGCGACAACGTGGGGATTCTTTATCGTGGTGGGTATCGTGTTGCCTGATGATGGAGACTGGAGAAGCCAAGCTAATTGGTTCGGCGAGGTCCTACTTACCGTCCAATCAGAAATCGATCATGTTAATCTACACATTTCCAGAACCAGCCTGTATCTGGTGTCAGTGGCCGGTGAAACATCTCGCGACAACTGGGTTGGTGATACTCAGCGATCACAGAGCGGCAAGCACTGTTACAAAATTGATATCTTGAAATAGTGCGATCGAGCAACTTCTTCCTTCTCGGCCCGGTGTATTTATTCTCCGTCCACCCCAACCAAACGACAGAGATCGCACATTCGCACTGTCCACTGGAGAAAACCAAAGGCATGGCTTCGTCTGCTTCCAGGACGGCGATGGCGCTGGTTCTACTGGTACTGGCGGCGGCGCAACCAGCGCGGGCGCATCCGGCGTGCTACACGCGGGTGTTCAGCTTCGGGGATTCCCTGGCGGACACGGGCAACTACCGCTTCGTCTACCCCAACAAAACCTACGCGGCGGTGCTCAGCCTGCCCTACGGCGAGACCTACTTCAAGAAGCCAACCGGCCGCTTCTCCGACGGCCGCATCATCATCGACTTCGTTGGTACGCCACGACCACCCTCCCGATCAATCAGTTCTCTAGCAGGAGTACTAATTCGCGACCAATGAGTTCTCTAGCGGACGCGCTGGGGCTGCCGTTCGTGCCGCCGTACTTGGGCGGGCGGAGGGCGGAGGACTTCGCGGGCGGGGCCAACTTCGCCGTCGGTTCCGCTACGGCGCTGAGCCCGGCATTCTTTGCTGAGAATGGGGTGCCCGTTCGCGCTGACACGGTGCACCTCGACATGGAGATGCTTTGGTTCCGCGACCTGCTCAAATTGTTCTGCCCCAACGATTTAACCGGTATGTATTTATCAAGATTTTTTCCCAACTTAAGGAGCATCGCTCCGAACTTCAGTTAAGAAGCTTATAAACGAGTTCAACAGAGCTTTTATCTCAGAAGTAGAACGCACGCCCAGGACCCCCACCAACTTTTTCTCCACTTATTACATAAGCCATGTCTAGAAAACGCAAAACCACAGTCCCAAAACTGGCTACTAAACGATTTCTAACAACATCAGTGCTAACCATAGCTCAGAACAATGAACGAAAAAGCACTATAATACTACGCGCAGCAGACTTCTTCAACTTTTTACTCCAGCCTTTTCACCACACGGGAACCCACCCTCTAGATTTGTGAAAGAATGTATTTATGAAGATCAATTGATCGTTTTGTTTTCAATGAAATAAGGCATGGATTACATATCAACATCCATTTCAGTCATTATGGAACACATTCAACTAAAGTTGTAGGCTCGTGGATATTATTGGATACAGACGTTTTTTTATCTATATATAAACTTAGAAATCAAATTTTGAGCCCCCAGAAATTTGGGACCCTGTGCGGGCCGCATGGGTCGCACACCCATGGGCCCGGTGAAAGGACATTTCTGTCCCTATATGTTTTGATGTTTGTTGACAACACAATAAGCGGACTAATTGTGTGCTAAAACATTTACAGGTATATCTTATATATATTTACACATTATGGCGGGATGCCTCCTCTACAAGCGTCAAGCGAGAAGTTATAGTTTTCGTAGGTTTTACCTTATAGGAAAACCGTACTATCAAGAGGGGGATCCGTTGTGGAGGTTTGGGCGGAATCAATCTTGTCTACATATTTTGCACAAACCAAATATGCACTCCACAGCCATCCCATTCCCTGAAATATATTGTGTTTGGCACACTTTCCTGGCTCCGGTAGTACCGGATGAAACGGCCCGGTAGTACCGGACTTGGTACCGAGCCAGATACCGGCAAACGCCAAACGCTACTGCATTTGGGGTAATTCCTAAGCGGTAGTACCAGAAATATTTCCGGTAGTACCGATCCTGCGCTCTCCGGTAGTACCGGTGGAAACTCCGGTAGTACCGGGCGCTCACGTCGCCTGGTCAATGTGTCTGTTGGCTGCTGCTTTCTGCTGTTCGGTAGTACCGGGCCATTTGGTCCGGTAGTACCGCTCGTACGTAGAAAGCTGGCCAACGACCATATTTTGTGTGGAGCTATATATACTAGTCTTCTTCTCCAAAGAAGCTAGGCTTTTGAAATTCTCTCTCCACCATTGTTGCAAAGCTTCAACCTCCAAGATCTCCCACTCCATCGGTCCAAACACCTTCATAATTTGAGGAGTGACGGAGGAGGTCTTGATCTACACTTCCACCAAAGCAATTTCGATTCCCCCCACTAATCCCTATCGGATCTTGTTACCTTTTGGGTTCGTTGAACCCTAGAGGGAAGTTGTGTTCTTCGTGGCTTTGGGAGCCACGGGGAAAAGCCAAGAGCCTCCAATTGAGTTGTGGATGCGTGCCTTGGCCTTGTGATTCTTGTGGCTTTGGGAGCCGTGGGAATTCGGTGGGAGCCTCCAATTCGGTTGTGGAGTGTGCCTCATCCTTGTAAAGGTTTGTTGCCGACCTCGAGGGCATCATATAGTGGCTCGTGGATCTCCTCATTGGAGGATAACACGAGGGCGATACGGTGTGCCATATCAAGGCTATTCGGGGCTCACTTGTGACCCCGCACCGCTCCAACGAAGACGTAGCTTCCATTGGGAAGTGAACTTCGGGAATCATCTCCGCGTCACCGTGTGGTTATCTCTTGTCCTTCCTTTACTTGTATTGCTAGCTCAACTTGTTTAGAATATCTTGCTAGCTTGTTTATTGCTCATCATATAGGATTGTTCACCTAGTTTCATATCCAGAGAACTTATATTTGAGCAATTCCTAAATTTGATTAAAAGAAAAAGAAAAACTGCCCCCCCCCCCCCCCCGCCTCTAGTCAACCTACTCGATCCTTTCACCCGGCCCTGGTTGTAGCCGACAGTACAAGTTGTAGCAAATATGTGTAGGCACTGTTTTCTCCTAAAGGAGATAGTTCGGTTGAAGTTGGAAAATTATGAAATATTTTTTCCACATGAAGGGGTTTTCATGAGATGATTTGTTGAAACCAGGAACCGATGGTGAAATTCATTATTCTCCTATTGAAGATATTATACCAGTTCTTTATTGGCACTCTCACATGATCAAATGTGAATTGTGGCGAATTTGATTCTAGTCCATTTCTGTTCCACAATCGTTGAATACTCTTTCTCTAACTAAAGGCAAACATTGTTTTTGGTACTTTATGAACATAATACTTGTGAAGTGGATGTCATTCTCTTTTTTGGTCCCCTCGAACAAATCAAATGATTACATAACGGTTCAGAGTCACCTTCACTCAACAGATTGTACCAACATGATGAAAAAATCTCTGTTCTTGGTTGGTGAAATTGGGGGCAATGATTACAACACACCTTTTTTCGCTGGGGTGCCCTTTGAGACGATCCGCAACTTCACCCCGAGTGTTGTTGGCAAAATTTCTTCTACTATCACTGTGAGTTATTTGCTCTGTTGCAGCTCTTGCTACCTTAATTTGTTACTATTGAATTCCGATTCGAGATATAGTGAAGGAGTACATAGTTAGTAATGCAAATGAATTGAGTTTCCAGGAATTGATAAAGATAGGTGCCAAAACGTTGCTAGTTCCTGGCAACCTTCCAATCGGGTGTATCCCGTCGTACCTCAAGAAATTTAACAGTGACAATGCAGAAGATTATGAGTCAGATACTGGTTGCATACATTGGTTGAACAAGTTTGCGCAATACCACAACAAACTCCTCGTGCACGAGTTGAAAGAGCTGCGAAAGCTTCATCCTGGCGTGGCAATCATCTATGCTGATTACTATCGAGCTGCTATGGAGGTCTTCCGTTCTCCTAAGAAATTTGGTGAGTTAAAAGGTCTTCTAGTATCTACTATGAAATCACTTTGCAGAATATAGGAAAATGCTTTGACCAACATATGCCAGTCCCGGGCCAGGTGACTTCCCAAACAGGAAATTTCTGTAAATTTTGCAAATAGGTTATGTTAATTTATTTTGAATAAAAGTAAGAAAACAGAACTATCCAACTATGGGTCTCAAAGACTCAAACCCACGACTTCAGCGTTATTTGTATAACTTATCACCAAGATAACACATTTTTTTCTTGGCTATGGTTAACACTAGTGGACTAATTTCTTGTTATAGTTGGAACATAATCTTCTGCATTGATTAAATATCACTAGTGGACTAATTTCTTGAAAGTTCTTCTCTTCTCTTCTTTCCACTTCTTCATAGTGCAATGTAAAATGACTAGAGAAAGCAGCATTGCGTGGTTGGCTCTAGAAAAGACAACGATATATACATAAATCTATAATGGGGAGAAACTGTAACTACTAAGTACATTAGAGGAGCATGTTAATTGGAATTCCGAGAAATTTGGTTTAGCAACGACACATTATCGATTGACACTTGGCAGAACTAAATATTACATAGGTATGGTACTTTCATTGTAACTTCAAATACAACCGGTTTAGTTTGGTAACACGGCGTGATAACAGTCAAGTCATTCGATAGATGTAGGAACCGAAATATGAATTTGTTGTACATAGGCATAGTGTACTAATGTGCTACTCCGTTGTCACTTTGTAACCTGTATAATGCCATATCATCTATATAATTAGGTGCTTGGATTGACCTTTAGATTTGACTAATGTAAACCAGCAAAGGTCCTTTCAAACTCGAAAAGAAAAACACACGTATAGGCTCATCAAGCATAACACTTTTCCTGGCTGACCTCTTGTTCGCATTGGTATAACTGTTGTTCAGGGATCGAGCATCCTTTGGTGGCTTGCTGTGGTGACGGATCTTATGGCCACACTGGAGGATGTGGATACGGAGAATATAAGGTTTGTGATGATCCACAAAAGTACGGATCATGGGATGGCGTCCATCCAACAGAAGCTGTATACAAAGTCATGGCCGACGGCCTGCTAAGAGGCTCGTACACTCAGCCTCCAATTGGCAGGACCACCAATTCATGTCCACAACTTACTGAGATCGTCTCTTCTGTTGAATACAAGGTCCTCTATGACTTGTAATGTTTGTAATCGTGGAAATGTACGACTATTATTCGTTCTAAACTTTTTCCCAATTGTACCCAGGCGAAGCTATGTTATACACGACACACAGTTGTTAAAATATACCCAAGAGATAATAATAAAAGTTATTAATATCTGTTTATAATTAAATATTTATGTTTTATAATATAATTATTTAGGTTTCGTGATTCAGACAAAATCCATACACACGTATAGAAAAATGATCACAAACAAGTACCCTAGTCTCGCATAGAGTCGGGTGAGCTATCTATGTAAAAAGGGGTCCAGGTTTTTTTCCGCGCTCATGCCTATGTTTTGGGCTGTCTCTGCTCGACCGCAATATTTCCGTACTAGCACGTTATGTGTTCAGTCCGCACGACTGCACAGCACAAGTCCACATCGGCGCGCGGGAGCGAAACTAACGAGTCATACCACTGCACGTTTACCGCTCAGGCCCCGGTTGGAGTGATGTTTATTCCAACCACGTAATTTCCCACGGACCTTTAGGACCCGCTTGGTTCGCCGTTTTTGGGCCGGAAAATGTCGGGGAAAAATACGGACCTGTGGTGCTCACGCTGAAATTACGGACCTCTTAGGCCAACGCGGGTGAAACATTTCTGACGCGGAATCTGACCCGACGAACCAAGCGTGGCCTTAGGCCCCGCTTGGATACCGGGTTTTCAGTCCAGAAATGGCCAGGAATATTTACGGACCGTAGAACCTCCGTAAATTAGCAATACGATATGTGCATATTTCACGGAGGGGAAAACGAAACGGGAATCCAAGCGAGTCCTTAGCTGTAAATTATACGGACAGTACCACGTCCGGATTTCTTCTCGACAGAATCGGTAGTTTTGGGCTAATATACGACAATCCAATTGGGCCCTCGTGCATCTATTTCCGTCCCAACACGCGGGATACCGTCTGGCCCTGCCGCTGTGTGTGTGGTTTTGATTCTGATGATCAATGGAAAATAGGAACGAGCAATAGCGTGCGTGGGGATTCTGTATCGTCCGTCTTCCCTGCGACTTGATTGCTGGATGATGGAGATCGGAGAAACCAAGCCAATGAATTCGGCGAGGTCCTACTTAATTATCTCGTGCAACCAGAAATCGATCACGCGTGTTAATCTACTCATTTCCAGCACTAGCTAGCCCGTATCTGCTGTCAGCGGCCGGTGAAAGATCCCGCAACAGTTGGGTTGGTGACACTCAGCGATCAGAGAGCGGCAATCAAGCTGTGTCGGCGAGCTCAAATGATTTAGTTGCGCATCCTGGGGAGTCAAAGGACAGTCGGCCCTCCTAAAACGATTGGATTATTTCCGATCTAGATTCTTTTGGCAAGGGGATGGTAAGAAGAAAAAATATCGGCTGACTAAGTGGAGTGTGGTTTGCTGCCCTAAAGACCAAGGAGGGCTCGGTGTTCATGACCTGGAGGTCAAGAACAGAGCTCTGCTGGGTAAATGGCTTTTCAATCTTCTTCCTGAAGATGGAGTTGGCAAACCCTCCTTAGGAGAAAGTATATGGGATATCAATCCGTATCTCAGGTTCTTTGGAAACGTGGTGATTCGCACTTCTGGGCAGGCCTGATGGCTACTAAGAAGTTCTTTTTCCCATATGGATCTTTCTCAATTAGGGATGGATCGGAAATTCGCTTCTGGGAGGATAAATGGCTAGGCCGAACTACCCTCAGAGAACAATATCCGGCTCTGTATGCCATTGTACGAAACAAGAGCGACACGATTGCTAAGGTGTTGGGTACCTCCCCACCAAATATTTCGTTCAGGAGAAGTTTACTTGGAACAAGACAAGCATCTTGGAATGCCTTGCTCATCCGATTGGATTCCATCCATTTGTCGGAAGGTCCAGATAAATTTCATTAGAATCTTTCGAAGAATGGTAAATTCTCGGTTGATTCCTAGTATAGAGCATTGATACGTCTCAAACGTATCTATAATTTTTGATGTTTCATGCTTGTTTTATACCAATTGCTACATGTTTTGCATCTACTTTATATCACTTTTATACATTTTTTGGGACTAACCTATTAACAAGATGCCGAAGTGCCAGTTCCTGTTTTCTGCTGTTTTTGTATTCCAGAAAAGCTAGTCTGGAAATATTCTCGGAATTGGACGAAACTACACGGGGGTCCCTATTTTTCCAGAACTCACCTGACGGAGCGAAGAGCAACGGAGAGGAGCCAGGAGGGCCCCACACGCACCTAGGGCGCGGCCCCCCTTCTGCCGCGCCCTAGGGTGGTGTGGGCCCCTCGGGGGTCCGCAGCCGCCGCCCTTTCGCCTACTTATTCCCCCCGACGCGAAAACCCTAAGTACCTGAGCAAATATCCACGAAAAGTTCCAGAGACGCCGCCGTCGTCAACCCTAGCTCGGGAGGGTTCAGAACCTCTTCCCGGCACCCTGCCGGAGAGGGGAATCGTCACCGGAGGCTTCTACATCGCCATGCCTGCCTCCGGAGTGATGCGTGAGTAGTTCATCCTTGGACTACGGGTCCATAGCAGTAGCTAGATGGTTGTCTCTCCACTTTGTGCCATCATGTTTAGATCTTGTGAGCTGCCCTACATGATCAAGATCATATTATTGTAATGCTACATGTTGTGTTTGCTGGGATCCGATGAATATTGAATATTATGTCAAGTTGATTATCAATCTATCTTATATGTTATTTAAGATCTTGCATGCTTTCCGTTACTCGTAGATGCTTTGGCCAAGTAGATGCTTGTAACTCCAAGAGAGAGTATTTATGCTAGATAGTGGGTTCATGTCTCCGTTTAACCTGGGACAGTGACAGAAAGTTCTAAGGTTGTGGATGTGCTGTTGCCACTAGGGATAACCTAACGATGCTATGTCCACGGGCATATGTGTTTGTTTACATTACGCACTTTACTTAATGCAATTATCCGTTGCTTGCAACTTAATACCAACGGGGGACTCGGATGACAACCCGGCGGTGGATTATTAGTCATAGATGCTGTTGGATAACGGTCTATGTATTATGTCGTAATGCCCAATTAAATATCATAGTAGTCAACATGTCATGTATATGCATTGTCATGCGCTCACTATTGTCAATTGCCCAGCTGTAATTTGTTCACCCAACATGTTAGTTATCTTTTATGGAGAGACACCACTAGTGAACTGTGGACCCCGGTCCATTCTTTTACACTGATTAAACAACCACAAACTGCAAACTGTTCCTTTTTCATTCTCTGCAATTTAATACTCATTTTCCACACCATACGTTTAATCCTTTGTTTTCAGCAAGCCAGTGAGATTGACAACCTCACTGTTTCGTTGGGGCAAAGTAGTTTGATTGTGTTGTGTGCAGATTCCACGTCAACAGTCCAGACTCCCTGCGACAGCTATTTTTCTGGCGCCGTTGACAACCTTCTGAAGAGTTGCTGCTCCTACTGGTTCGATAACCTTGGTTTCTTTCTGAGGGAAAACTTGCTGCTGACTACATCATACCTTCCTCTTGGGGTCTCCCAACGAACGTGTGTTTCACGTCATCAAGCTATTTTTCTGGCGCCGTTGCCGGGGAGACAGCAGTCTTCTGCAAGGGGAGTTTCACGCTTCCAATCTCTTTACTTTGTTTTTGTCTTGCTTAGTTTATTTTATTTTATCTTGTTTGCTTTCAATTATCAAAAACACAAAAAAATTAGTTTCTTGCATTTAGTTTATTTCGGTTTGTTATTATGTCTAGTTATTTATTTGCTATCAATGTCTTCTCTTTGAAACAAAATCTTATTGGCTAAGTGGGTTCACGGAGGAACAACAAATTATTATAAGGAATACCGCTTGTCTCAAAAAGGGAAATATTTATGGGAACAAATAAGTAGATTGAATTATTTTGCTAAAAACTTGTGCTCTACTTATGATGAATCCTACTGCTTTAATGAATCTTTATGTTGTAGAAGGCATAAACACCTCCCTTTCCAATGTGATTATAATGATAATGAAACTTTGGCTGCTTATGCTAAAGGAAATTATGACTTTGGTAATCTTGAGCGAATTGAAGAATTTTTTGTTTTTAAGGGTGCCTATGAAATTGCTGGTTATATTCAAAATGATGATGCTCCTTGTAGAACTGAGAATTATGCTATACTTGGTTATTGCCTTGAATATTATAATGATAATCCTTATATCACTGAATTTCTTGAGAAAATTATTCTCCAGAACAACTTGCTACCTTTCAGGAACCTGTGGGAGAAGAAACTGCTAAAACTGAAAGCTCATTGGATGAAAAAGAGGAAGAGAGTGATGAACAAAAGGAGGATCTACCTTCTAATGATAGTAACTCTTTAACTCTTACATTATATGATTACCCTCCATGCCTACTAAGGAGGAAGAGTGCTATATGTTGAATGTCATGATTCTATTGAAATATCTCTTTTGATAAATTTGAAGTAAACATCCTCCTTGACTCAAGTAAAAGAGAAATTGCAGAAAGTAAAAATGTGCTCCCTAATGTTATATATGATAATGCTCTTGATGATGGTCCTATATTGCCTAATGATATTAATTATACTACTATTGTCAAAAGTGGGTTTAATAACCCCACTGTTTTTGAGCTTAATAAAAATTATGTGTTTGTAGATCATGAAAAGCATGCTTTATGTGATAGTTATATTGTTGAGTTTGTTCATGATGCTACTGAAAGTTATTATGAGAGAGGAAAATATGGTTGTAAAAGTTTTCAAGTTACTAAAACACCTCTCTTTATGTTGAAAGTTTTGAAGCTATTTGTTTCATCTTTCTATGCTAGTTGCTTTATGCTTCAATAATTTATTTTGTTACAAGATTCCTTTGCATAGGAAGTGGGTTAGACTTAAATGTGTTTGATATTTGCCTCTTGATGCTCTCTTTTGTTTTTCAACTCTTATTCTTATGAGAGCATCATTAAAATCTTCTAGCCTAGCTAAAAGGCATTAAAGAAAGCGCTTTTGGGAGGCAACCCATTATCTTTTATTTTCAGTTTTAGTCAAGGAGTTGTTTACTTCTGTAGCAACTCCTTTGTATCTTTATTTTCTCGCATTGTTGTGCCAAGAGTAGCCTCTAATGTTAAGATGATGCTTAATTTTGATTGCTGCGCAGAAACAGATTTTTGCTGTTCACTGTACGAAATTCCTAAAATCACCAGATTGTTAAAAATCTGAAATTTTTGTGCGTAATCTTTATGAATGTCTGAAACTTTCATTAGTTCAGAGTTTCTCGATCTGAGCGTCGTAAGTGCCTCGAAAAAATTCGTCTTTGCGGACTGTTCTGTTTTAGACAGATTATGCCTTTTTATTTTGCATTCTCTCTTTTACTAGTGTTGAGTGAAATTCTTTTTTGGGTGGAAGAGCTTCACATAACATCAGTGGCTGTAGCTAATGTTTAAAGTAACAAATCATATTGCGTCTTTATAGAACATGTGAATTTTTGATTATGCACTAACCCTCTAATGAGATCTACTTTGAGTTTGGTGTGACGGAAGTTTTCAAGGGTCAAGAGAGAAGGATGATATAATAGGATCAAGAAGAGTGAAGAGCTTAAGCTTGGGGAGGCTCCCATGGATCTCCCCAGCATATTTCAAGAAGACTCAAGCGTCTAAGCTTGGGGATGCCCAAGGCATCCCCTTCTTCATCGTCAAAATTATCAGGTCATCTCTAGTGAAACTATATTTTAATTCTTTCACATCATATGTGCTTTTCTTGGAGCGTCTGTGTGCTTTTATTTTCAGTATTGCACTTTTATTTTCAATAAAGCTTGACTGGACCCTAGCATTCTTGATTGGGAGAGAGACACGCTCCGCTTTTTCATGAGAATACTCCTATTCTTCACTTATATTTGTTGAGTATTCATATCTAGCGCTGTTCAGCTTTTAGCTCTTGTTTTCATGTATCTCTTGTCAGAGCTATTAGCTTTCTTTTGTAGAAAGTACTCTCTTGCTTCACTTATATTTGTTTGGAGAGTTGATGAAATAAATTGATTGGTGTTTGGTTGGTTCAGAAAATGTTGCATGTGGTAATTGGTATAAGGAAAAACTTGCTTAATCTTGTAGATCACTAAAATGGATAACTTGATGCTTGTCAATTGTTTTGAGTTAACAAGTAGATCATGATTAAATTGTGCATCACATGAGTTAAGCCTATTAGTGAAGAACTACCGTAAAGCTTGTTGAAAATTTGGTTTGCATCGGTGGTACCTCTAAGGTCTAGATATTTTCTAATAACAGGGTTTGGTTAACAAGGAAGACGGTATGAAGTCTTATAACGTTTGCAATATGTTTGTCATATAAAACTTGGTGTACGGGTTGATATTCTTGTTTGCTTACATAACCTTGCTAGCCTAAACTCTGTACTGAGAGGGAATGCTTCTCGTGCATCCAAATCCTTGAGCCAAAATCCATGCCATTTGTGTCCACCATAACTACCTATATGTGGTATTTCCTTGCCACTCCAAGTAAATTTTTCATGTGCTACCTTTAAATTATTCAAAATGTTATTATTCCCTTTTTGTGTCAATGTTTACTAGCTCATGAGGAATTAGTGTGGTTATTCTTTATTCTATTTGTCGAGTGGACTTTTACACCTGGACTAGTGGCATATACATCCGCTTATCCAATAACTTGCAAAAAGAGCTGGCAACGGGGTGCCCAGTCCCAATTAATTACAACTTTAACCAATTAATTCTCTTCACACTTTTGCCCTGATTCATCAGTAAGCAATGACAAACAGTGAAATACCTGAATGTGTGTAAACCAAAGAGAAAGAGGGATGATCTGCCTTGCTGGTAGAAATAACGTCCTTCATGGGAGCCGCTCTTAAAAGTCCGTTCGACAGGTAGAATACTGTTCTCACCCGCTACCATTCGTTGACAATTAACAAACACCTCTCAAAAATAGATACTCCTCCATGGTATGTGATTGATGGAAGGCACCCGAGGATTCGGTTAGCCATGGCTTGTGTTAGCAAGGTTGGGAGGAGTATCAAATATTTTATGCAATCTCTATATGCTTTCAAAAACCTAAAAGCTCTAGCACATGATTTAATCCCTGCTTCCCTCTGCGAAGGGCCTTTCTTTTACTTTTATGTTGAGTCAGTTTTCCTATTCTTTCTGTCTTCCACAAGCAAACACTAGTGTCAACTTTGTTACAACATGCGTTATATGCAATGTATTGGACTTGTTATACTACTTTGTGTTGACAATATCCATGAGATAAATATGTTGAAAGTTGAAGCAAATGCTGAAACTAAATTCTTCCTTTGTGTTGATTAAATACCTTTTATTAGAAACTATTGCTTTATGAGTTAACACTTATGCAAAACTGTTTGATGCTTGTCTCGAAAGTACTATTCATGAAAACGTTTAGCTTGTGTGATTCATTGTTTACTCATTATCTATTTGGTAGCAAATTATAGACCATTGACTTGGATCACTTCATTCATTTACATGTGCCTTGCAATATTATATGATCAAGATTATGATAGTAGCATGTCACCTCAAAAATTATTTTGTTTTTATCGTTTACCTACTCGAGGACGAGTAGGAACTAAGCTTGGGGATGCTGATACGTCTCAAACGTATCTATAATTTTTGATGTTCCATGCTTGTTTTATACCAATTGCTACATGTTTTGCATCTACTTTATATCACTTTTATACATTTTTTGGGACTAACCTATTAACAAGATGCCGAAGTGCCAGTTCCTGTTTTCTGCTGTTTTTGTATTCCAGAAAAGCTAGTCTGGAAATATTCTCGGAATTGGACGAAACTACACGGGGGTCCCTATTTTTCCAGAACCACCTGACGGAGCGAAGGAGCAAGGAGAGGAGCCAGGAGGCCACACGCACCTAGGGCGCGGGCCCCCCTCTGCCGCGCCCTAGGGTGGTGTGGGCCCCTCGGGGGTCCGCAGCCGCCGCCCTTTCGCCTACTTATTCCCCCCGACGCGAAAACCCTAAGTACCTGAGCAAATATCCACGAAAAGTTCCAGAGACGCCGCCGTCGTCAACCCTAGCTCGGGAGGGTTCAGAACCTCTTCCCGGCACCCTGCCGGAGAGGGGAATCGTCACCGGAGGCTTCTACATCGCCATGCCTGCCTCCGGAGTGATGCGTGAGTAGTTCATCCTTGGACTACGGGTCCATAGCAGTAGCTAGATGGTTGTCTCTCCACTTTGTGCCATCATGTTTAGATCTTGTGAGCTGCCCTACATGATCAAGATCATATTATTGTAATGCTACATGTTGTGTTTGCTGGGATCCGATGAATATTGAATATTATGTCAAGTTGATTATCAATCTATCTTATATGTTATTTAAGATCTTGCATGCTTTCCGTTACTCGTAGATGCTTTGGCCAAGTAGATGCTTGTAACTCCAAGAGAGAGTATTTATGCTAGATAGTGGGTTCATGTCTCCGTTTAACCTGGGACAGTGACAGAAAGTTCTAAGGTTGTGGATGTGCTGTTGCCACTAGGGATAACCTAACGATGCTATGTCCACGGGCATATGTGTTTGTTTACATTACGCACTTTACTTAATGCAATTATCCGTTGCTTGCAACTTAATACCAACGGGGGACTCGGATGACAACCCGGCGGTGGATTATTAGTCATAGATGCTGTTGGATAACGGTCTATGTATTATGTCGTAATGCCCAATTAAATATCATAGTAGTCAACATGTCATGTATATGCATTGTCATGCGCTCACTATTCGTCAATTGCCCAGCTGTAATTTGTTCACCCAACATGTTAGTTATCTTTTATGGAGAGACACCACTAGTGAACTGTGGACCCCGGTCCATTCTTTTACACTGATTAAACAACCACAAACTGCAAACTGTTCCTTTTTCATTCTCTGCAATTTAATACTCATTTTCCACACCATACGTTTAATCCTTTGTTTTCAGCAAGCCAGTGAGATTGACAACCTCACTGTTTCGTTGGGGCAAAGTAGTTTGATTGTGTTGTGTGCAGATTCCACGTCAACAGTCCAGACTCCCTGCGACAGCTATTTTTCTGGCGCCGTTGACAACCTTCTGAAGAGTTGCTGCTCCTACTGGTTCGATAACCTTGGTTTCTTTCTGAGGGAAAACTTGCTGCTGACTACATCATACCTTCCTCTTGGGGTCTCCCAACGAACGTGTGTTTCACGTCATCAAGCATTAATCTTATCCGAAGTACCAGTCGATATTAAGGATAATAACAAAATTGGAAGATGAATATCCTGCTAAAGACTAAGCTGTTTGCGTGGTATCTCTGTCGTGGTGTAATTATTACAAAGGATAACCTTGCCACACGCAATTGGCACGGAAGTAAAAAAGTGCGTCTTCTGTCAACACGACGAGACTATTACACACTTATTCTTTCAGTGCGAGTTCGCCAGGTCTATATGGTCAGCCATCCAGATAGGTTCTACCTTATATCCCCCGAGTTCTGTTGCAAACATTTTTGGCAGCTGGTTAAACGGGGTTGATCCTAGGTTTAAACTATTCAGTAGGGTGGGAGTGATTGCAGTTATTTGGTCGCTGTGGCTATGTAGAAATGACAAGGTTTTTAACGATAAAAATGCTTCTTTTATGCAGGTTATCTATCGGTGTACAACAACGCTTCGAGCTTGGTCGGCCCTGCAGCGTGTGGAGCACCGAGACCTGTTTTTGGAGGTGGCGTTACGTTTGGAGGCAGCGGCCAGGGAGTTATTCCGGCATGGATGGCAACATAGTCTCCGGATCGATCTACCATCTTCTTAGGCGGCTTTACAATTTCTCATTATGATATGTAATTCGCCTCTTTTTTTTTTTTTTTTTTAAGTATTGGGTACTCGTGAACTTGTGAACTTGTGGCTATGTGCATCCTTGTTATGCAGAGTCCGGGTGTAATGCTTAAAACTCTTAAGTAATAAAATCTCTTTATCTAAAAAAATGAACAATTTTATGTGTTCAAAACTATGTAATATGATTTTATTCTGGATATTCTAGATTGAAGAATTGGAAGGAGAAATACATGTCTTTAGGGAAGGTTCATTGGTAGAAATCAAAGGGGTAGCAAGCTCAGTGGCAGGAGAGCAGCGTGGTGTAACTCCCTTGGTTGCAAAGATAAAACATTTAAGTATGCGAGGAGTGAATCAATAAGGCTCCACAGTTCAGTACTCTAACTGATCAGTTAATAGCAATTATAGACTCTCATTCAATTGAAATAATTGGAAACAATAACAAGCAAGGGTAATATCTGCCTGACGTCTTTCTTCCTATTCATTCAGTAGGAAAGAAGTAAGAACCCGACGCAAGTAAATAGAAACTTCAATCTAATAGGGCGTAAGGTGAGGCCACGTTGCTTGGTCCCATTACCTGAGGATTTGATCCCCTCAGGCAATGAAGGACACAACTTCAACACGCAGTGTTTTAGGGAACACTCGCTATATAGGAATCAGATGGAGAAGTGGCTCCAATACTGGAAATGGTATTGGATGTTGAATATGCTTCTGTTTGAAAGGAAAATTGGTTTAAATTTTATTGGGAGCGTCTATTGGGAGCGGCCGGTGGTGCGAGGCGCTCCCAAAAGGGCGGCAACCTATGCCGGCGGCGCTCACAATAACACTTGTGTGACACGCTGGCCAAACGCTTTATTGGGAGCACCGGTGGAGATGCTCTTATATATTCTCCGTCCACCCCGAGAAAACAGGAGGTCGCACGTCCACTTGGAGAAAACAAAGGCATGGCTTCGTCGGCTTCCAGGGCGGCGATGGCAATGGTTCTACTGGCCATGGCGGCTACGCAACCAGCGCGGGTGGATCCGGCGTGCTACACGTGGGTGTTCAGCTTCGGGGATTCCCTGGCGGACACGGGAAACTACCACTTCGTCTACCCCAACAAAACCAGCGCACTCATGCTCTGCCTGCCCTACGGTGAGACCTACTTCAACAACGCCACCGGTAGCTTCTCCAATGGCCGCATCATCCTTGACTTCGTTGGTGCGACACCGCACGGCTACGCTCAGGCTGCCACTGTCGGTACAGACCTTGAAGTCGGTGTGGGTGCATCAGCGGATACGCTCAGGCTGCCACTGTCGGTGTCCCGGGAACCAGGCGCGCGGAGGGCAACATACGGCAAGAAGGCAGCAAGGAGTTCTCGGCAACCAGGAGCCAGCCGGGAACTCGCTCTCGGAGGGCGGGGACCGGACACGCGGCAGGCACCCTCTGCACCCCTCGCCTCGGGAAGGGTTGCTTCGCGGGCAAGGAAGGTGCGGCAGACGGCGCCAACAAGACCTGGCTTGCAGTCCAATCAGTGCAGGCACTGCGCCCCACGCAGTGCCCGGACCTTTGACAAGACAAGACTGGCGGTCTCCTCCGTTCCGGCGGGGCAGCCGGCATGGAGGACAGCGCGGCGGCGCATTGCCACGAAGGCGACCAGCGGGCGCCATCTGGGCTTGGGCACGATGCGTGCCCTGCCTCGGTGGCACGTTACGGCATGACCACTTGTGGTGTCCCCTTGGCATATAAAAGGAGGCCCATGGTCATTTGAGAGGGAGGATCCACCATTGCTAGCAGCCACATAGAGCTCTACACTTAGACTCGGGGGCTGGACGAACTACACCCCAGGAACCCCTGGACATGTTCTTCCCCAGCTCACGAGGGTAGTGCAGCGCTTGTTGTCTCTCCAATGTAAACCATCATCACCACAATACATCCAAACAAGCAGGACGTAGGGTGTTACGCGGCAATGCGGCCTGGACCTAGGTAAATCTTCGTGTGTTTGTGTTTGAGCTCGGGGACCGAATCCGGAGCACCTCGCGCCCTCCTACCGAACAAATAGGGGGTGTCCAACATCCTCGGTGTCCGCGTACCGACACGCGACATCTGGCGCGCCAGGTAGGGGGTGCGCCCGTGCTTCGCGTCAGAGCCCCACGTCGCCGATTCCATCGGGCCGGCCAAGCGCATGGCCTCAAGGGTGGCAAAACCAAGTCCAGTCAGGGCTGCTCGCCCGAACGCCGACAGAGGCACTACACTCATCGATTCCGCCATGCTTTGGGTTTCTGCCCAAGTGTGCCGGAAGCCGTTGTCATTCAGTCGTTCCGCCGTAATGTGCGCGACATCCGCATGCTGGAGAAGCTCAGAAGCCGCGACGTCGGGAGCTTGGAGGAGTTGTACGCTTTGGCAGACAAGTGCGCCAGGATGGAGGAAGGGCGAAGGGCCCTGGGGCTCGCGGCCG
This sequence comes from Poa pratensis, assembly GCA_947311845.1. Taxonomy (NCBI): domain Eukaryota; kingdom Viridiplantae; phylum Streptophyta; class Magnoliopsida; order Poales; family Poaceae; genus Poa; species Poa pratensis. The sequence goes on from CAMZMU010000099.1 coordinate 17,797,473, forward strand.
AAGCAGCGAAACTCGCGGAAACGGGGTCACCCGCCCGGCCCCGTCACCAAGGGCGCGAGCCCTATGGTGACGCCGGGGGCGTGGTGCCCAATCCACGAGGTTCACTCCCATGATGTGCGAGACTGTAACTCCGTGCGCAGCATCGCCACCTCCCGAAGGAAGCGACATGCGGCGCGCGAGGCCGGCCTCGCGACCGGGGGCTGCTTCGCCTGTGGGGAGCCAGGGTATTGTGTCCGGGATTGCCCGTCCCGGCCCGTCAGGGGAGGAGACTCGGGCGATCGGGGCGAACGCCAAGACCGGCAACTCACGCCACGGCGGAAGGAAGGAGAAGACGGCGGGACGCGCTCCGACGCCCAGGAAACATCGCCTATTCCCTGGGGTCGCGCCGTTGGCCCGCGCCCGGGACCAGCGGCAGGTGGGGAATGGGAAGGCGCGAACCAAGAGTTCGCGAGCATGCCCGGGGGCTGGCCCACTGCGGGAGTCCTAGTCCCAAAGGGAGCCGACCCGGGCCCGGCCCGCTATTCTCAGGGAAAATACGAAACAACGAACATCAGCGGTATGACTTTCGCCTTCACCAACAAGCTACGACTCGCGGGTATCCCTCGGCCACTCCTCATCCTGCCCCGGGGAAAGCGGCGGAGGAGCTGCCCTCACGCTACCAGGCTGGGAGACGACCTCGGCCACGGGGACTAGGGAAGAAGAGCGCACTGACGATCTGGTGATTGGCATGGCAAGAATCTCCCTTCACCGACACCTCGGGGCAACGTATCCCTCAAGGATCAAATTCCTCACAAGCACCGACCCCGAGCAAGACCCTCTTGCCAGGACCCTCGCGGGGCCGAGTAACCAAGAGAAGGCCAAGATTTCGGCCACCACGGTCGTCGAGATAAAGGAGGGAAAAGGGGCGGCTAGCCATAACATAGTCATCCGAGGAGACATAATCAAAGCAGCCGAGGAGGACCTCAGCGGACAGGGGGAGCATGGGGAGGGGCTACTAACCTTACCCCCTCCGCCGCTTTCCGAGGCAAGAAGCGGCTGGCTCTCGTCTAGCCAAGTCAAAGACGCCACAGGAGGAGGGATGTCCGGGCCGGAGGCGCATCTGGCCGACATCCCTCCCTCCTAAGACAACTTGGGTGAAAGATGGGGGCGCCCGGACCACGCGATCCCGCGCACCCCGGAGTACCCCATTCGGAAGGCCCTATCAGGCATAGGGCAGAGCTGTCGACTAAGTCTGGGTCCGCCGGGTCATAAACAAGCTCGAGTCAACTCCATCCCCCGGGACAGAGGGTAGGGGGAAGAGGGGGTGCCCCGGACCATGTGATCCCGCGTGCCCCCGAGTACCTCTCACCGGAAACCCTACCTCGCGTAGGGCAGGACATTCGGCTAGGTCAAGGTTCGCCGAGCCCAAAAAACCTGTATCCGGAATGACAGCCCTAGGGACGAGTGAGTCGGCAAGGTCAAGGTTCGTCGTGCCCATAGAGACTCGTATCCGGAAATGGAACCGTAGCGGTAAAAACAAAAGTTCGGCAAGGTCGGAGTTCGCCGTGCCACCACAACTTGTATTCGGAGGTAAAAGCCCTAGAGGCGCGCAAGTCGGCAAGGTCGGAGTACGCCGTGTCATATAAACTTGCATCTGGAAACGGAGCCCTAGCGGTGAGCTTATCGGCAAGGTCAAGGTTCACCGTGCCATAAAAAGCATGCCCCCGGGAACAAGGGTCCCCGCAGCACAAACCGGCTAGGTCAGGGTTCGCCGAGCCATCGTGCAGCGGGGGCAACCACCAGCATGAGGCCTTTCCTTGGCACATGCGGGAAAGTTACAAAGGGAGCGCAGATGGATTAACTCGAAGACCCGAAGGTTTCATACAAACCAAGACCCATAGGCGGGCCGGATGAGTTACAGGAAGGTCTCCAAAGGGGGATACACCAGGGCTAGGAGCCCTCCCGGGACTCCGAGGAGCCAAGCTGGCGCGAAGATTTCCCCTTCTCCGCGGCGAGAGCGGACCACAGAGCAGCGGCTTCAGCCTCCAGAATCTCGATGGTTCCCCGGGAAGCCTTCAATTCAGCCTGCGGCCAGGGAAAGGGCGGTGAATGAGCCAAACAAAAAGGGAAGAAAGAAGGGGGGACGAGCAGGGAGAGATACCTCCAGCGCCTTGTCCAGCAGGCCCAGCAGCTCGGTAGGACGAGGAAGGCCGACCAGCTCGCTTCTCAGCACACCTGCCACCGCCGCACTGGATGGAAGATCCTGGGAAGGGTACATGTGAAAGGGACCTTGGTAAATCAACCCGGTGCAAAAAACTGTGTCGCCCAACCAGAAGGAGCTCCGGGGGAGCAGCTGAAGCATGATGAAGCGGTCAGAAAAGGGATCAGGGCAAAGAACCAAAGGGCTAACCAATGCTTACCAGCGGAGGAGGATTAAGTGCAGCATAAGCAGGAAGACCAGGCTTGTAGGGGCGGCCGACGGGAAGGGCCGACATGGATCGCATCCAGCCCTCCAGCTCGTGGATCCGTAGTTCCCACGTCGTAGTGCGGGTGCAATCGCCTTCCGGGGACCATTCCCCGATCGTGTGGATGCGGAGCTGGAGCGACTGGACTCTCCGCGCCATCCAGCAGGTCACCAGAAGGTCCAACCCGGAGAGGCCCCTCTCCACCAGAACCTTCAGGCGCTCGGTGAGGACATGTACCTCATCCGGACTACCATGCATGCTTCGGGACCATCCCATCCGGGAAGCCGACAGGCCACGGCTGAATGGGGGGAGGCCCATGCCACCCAATGAAGGAGGAAGCTCGAGATAGTAGAAGAACGAGCGGTGCCAGTCGCCGCATGCTCCCAGGAGGGCGAGGTCGGGATAGATGGAGCGGCGCGGGACGATTCTCACCGCCCCACACTCTAACCCAGCGTCACCCTCTTCGGAAATCCGACCTTCCAAGGTAAACAAGGAATACCAAAAGCCCAGGTGAGCATGGGTGCCCAGGAAGGCCTCGCAGCAAGTGATGAGGCAAGAGATATGAATGATGCAATCGGGGGTTAGGTGATGCAGTTGCACCCCGTATAGGCGGAGAAGCAGACGAAGGAAAGGATGGACAGGAGGAGAAAGCCCCCGCTCCAGATGGGATGCAAACATCACGCACTCAGTAGGAGCAGGGCGGGGGGCTTCCTCCTACTCCTCCGTGACCCGCCATGAGGACCAACTGGTGCAGGGAAGGAAGCCTACGGCGGCAAGAAGATCCAACTCATCGTGCGTCACATCTGACCCACGCCAGGGGAGGCCTCCGACGCCCGAGCCGTCGCGGAGGACATAGTTGTCGGAGGTAGATGAGGGGGCCAAGCCAAGCGGGGGGAAGAAAGGAGGCGCCATGTCCCGCGCCTCCCACACCCGGGAGCGCGGGGTCTTGAGGGCAGACGCACTCGAGTCCCCTTTGGGGGCAGGAGCGAGGAGACAGGACAAGAGCTATCCCTCTCCTATCAGGGTCATCAGCGGACGCAGCCACATGCTAGGTCCGCGCATGGCGGTTGCACGGTGACCGACACGTGGGACCTCCACGTGCCTCGATTTGGACGCTCTAGGGCATGAGCCAGCCCAAGTTGCCCTAGAGCTCCCGGGGGCCACTGTCGGTGTCCTGGGAACCAGGGTCTCCCGGGAACCAGGCGTGCGGAGGGCAACTCACGGCAAGAAGGCAGCAAGGAGTTCCTGGCAACCGGGAGCCAGCCGGGAACACTAGTACAGAACGACACATCGGAAACGGGCCAAAAACCCCATCGGAAACGGAAAAAGGGTCCGTGTCCCGACCCCGTTACTGATGTGAAGGCCCTCATCGGTAACGGAGGCGAAAAACCGTCGCTGATGAGGCGTCGGTTTGGCAACGGTTGTGCACAACCTCCGTTTCTGATGTGTCGGAACATCAGTAACGGAGATTCTATTTCTGCTCGTTTGCATTGAGGTTTCTTCATAAGCCTAGAGCAGGAATAGATTTGGCACTGGACATTTAAAATTTCACAGCAGAAGCACAAAAAGTCTAACAAATTCATTCATTCATAAGGTATAACAAATGTCACCGATACATTGCATCACAAGACAACCAATTACTTATCTTCATTGTCATGCCTCTCTAAATCTATCATTGACATGTCTAGCTAAATCTATCTATGTCAAGCCTCTCTAAACTTATCCTTGTCATTTCCAACTTAATTTATCTTCATGACTTGCTGTTAGAGTTCATGAATTCAATCTTCTTCTTGGACGGTGTCGCCAAAATATAATCAACTCGCCGCTTTGTCCCCGACCTTGTATTTAGCTCATTTAAATGAGCTAAACGGATCAGCACCATGCTCTGCACATAGTGCAATAAGCGAGTGCTGATGTACTGAAGGTGCCTCTTTTGTAAAGTGGTCACTGAAATGCAAAGAGAGAATATATGACTCCATGTTAGCTCACTATACATCTAGCATAAAGGACATACAACACAAAAGGATGCATAAGACAGAATAACAAACTTACAAATCCATTGCATAGTTGTTGTGTATCAACAATTATGCCGGACGACAAGCGCACCTTGGCTAAGGACCCGGCTTTATATACAGTGTCACCGAAATGTACATCTGTTTTGCAAAGGAGATAAGTCAGCCATGAGTTTCATACACTACCGATTTGTGCTAGTTATGTTCTTTTCGAGCGACACTACGTAGTCGTCCTCAGTGGCGGAGCTAGAACATATTGAACCAGGATGCACACATGTTACCACAATACATTTAAAACAATTTTTAGGGGTGCATATGTGATGAAAAATTGCTAATTTACAAAGAAAAAATCCTTCTCCCGGTGTCCAGTGCACCCGGCTGGCTCAAGGTGGATCCGCCAGTGGTCGTCCTCATCGTCCTCGGATGTATTACAACCCTAGTTCTAGTTCTGTTCATGAGTGTCCTATGGAAGAAAACCTAAACAGAACAATGACAACAACCCTAGTTCGTCGGCACGATGGCCGGTCACAAATAGATGTATTACCTTTGGATCTGGCGGCGGGAGTACGTAGTCGTCCTCGTCGTCCTCGGATCGACACGCCATGCGCCCTCCAGCTACAGATCAGGCGACGAGATCTGCCCGGGTGGAGCAAAGAACGGGTACGCGCTGCCACGGTCGGAGGAGAGGAAGATGCGCGCCGACACGGTCGGAGGAGAAGAAGATGCGCGCCGCCACGGTCGGAGGGAGGGAGATGCGCGCCGCCATGGTCGGAGGAGAGGAAGATGCGCGCCGCCACGGTCGGAGGGAGGGAGATGCGCGCCGCCACGGTGGAGCTAAGATATGGTGCTGCGTGGAGGCGCCGCCACACTTTGAGAGTGAGGCTGAGAGTGAGCGATAGAGTTTAGGGCTGTGTGAAGGGCGCATTTATAGCAAAGTAGAACATCGGAAACGGAGGGTATAAACAACCGTTTCCTTTGATTTTTTCACTGACACACTGGGCTTATACTGATCTCTACTAGTATTGAAGTTGAAGAACATAAAAATAAATAACTATAACTACTCCTCGGCCTCCGCCTTCTCCTGCTCGTATGCGAGGAGAGCCGCGTAGTCGTCCGTGTCGTCGCGCGGCTCCTCGCCGACGATGTCATCGCCGCCCGTGCGCCCCTCCCACATCTCGTCGTCGTCGTAGGCAGGATCGTCGCGCAGCTCCGGCGGGAGGAGGAGCCGGCGGCTCTGAAGCAGCTCAACTCTTTCCGGCGGCATAGGCACCGACGCGCGGTTGAGTTGCCAGCCACCGGGTAGCCGAACCTTTGACCATGGCACTGGCCTCCTATATTGCCAGTGCCGCTCCGCGACGGCCTGCCCGACGATGACGCGGTTCCATCCAGGCGACCGCGGACGAGCGTCTCTCCGCCGCGGCGAGCGGCTGCGGTCGCGGGCGCCCGAGGATCCCGCGTCCTCTTCCGGCGGCATAGGCACCCTCCTGTGGTTGACGCGCCAGCCAGCGGGGAGGCTAACATTTGACCAGGGCACTGGCCTCCTATATTGCCAGTGCCTCTACGCGACGGCCTCCGGCACGACGACGCGGTTCCAATTCAGCGAAAGCGGGAAACTGCTGCGGCGAACGCCCGAGGAGTTGCTAGGAGTATCCATGGCTGCGGCGAAGTGGCGTACTGAGATAGCAGGGAGATCGTGGGTTTTTAAGGAGTAGTGGGCGGTGCCGCGGCGTCACTACGCCACTACGCCATAGCAGTTACTCCGCTCGCATCGAATTCCAAGAAGATGGAACGTGTCCACATTGCACACGGACACACAAAAGTCTCCGTTGCTATAGAGGCACATATCGGAAACGGAGCCAGAATTAAGACCGTTGCCAATACTATGGGTAACGGAGTTAATACTTTCTCCGTTACCTATTATGACGGGCCAGCCACGGCCAGGTCAGGTTTGTACGCACTGGCCGCGCGGAAAGCGCGATTCTCCGTCGCCTAACGCCTGCCGTTTCCATAGAGGGGCATCCGATGTGTCGTTCTGTACTAGTGGAATCAGTGCAGACACTGCGCCCCACGCAGTTACTGGACCTTTGACAAGACAAGACTGGCGGTCACCTCCGTTTCGGCGGGGCAGACAGCATGGAGGACAGCGCGGCGGCGCATTGCCATGAAGGCAACCAACGGGCGCCATCTGGGCTTGGGCACGATGTGTGCCCTGCCTCGGTGGCACGTTACGGCATGACCACTTGTGGTGTCCCCTTGGCATATAAAAGGAGGCCCATGGTCATTTGAGAGGGAGGATCCACCATTGCTAGCAGCCACATAGAGCTCTACATTTAGACTCGGGGGCTGAACGAACTACACCCCGGGAACCCCTGGATGTGTTCTTCCCCAGCTCACGAGGGCAGTGCAGCGCTTGTTGTCTCTCCACTGTAAACCATCATCACCACAATACATCCAAACAAGCAGGACGTAGGGTGTTACGCGGCAACGCGACCTGAACCTGCGTAAATCTTCGTTTGTTTGTGTTTGAGCTCGGGGACCGAATCCGGAGCACCTCGCGCCCTCCTACCGAACAAATAGGGGGTGTCCAATATCCCGGTGTCCGCGTACCGACACACGACAGCCGTTCATGCCGCCGTACTGTGGCGGGCGGAGCGCGAAGGACTTTAAAGCCAGGCCAACTTCTTCGTTGGCATTCTTCATTGAGCATGGGGTGCCTCTGCCAGCTGACACGGCGCACCTCGACATGGAGATGGTTTGGTTCCGCGACCTGCTCAACTTGTTCTGCCCCCAACGATATAACCTGTATGTATTTATGAAGGTCAATTGATGGTTATTCTACATTCATTTTAGCAGCTGCAGAGGAAGAAAAAATATAAGAGGTCGGGCGAACTCTGAAAAAATTGTGTAAATACTGAAATAGTGTCGAGATATTATAACTATATTTGATTCACAATCACTTAATACAATAAAAATATAAACATATTTGAATATAAATAAAACCTAAAGGCATATAATGGCAAAGCTCTACTGGTTTTTTTAATCTTCTTAAATTTGTTAATAAATTGTTTCAAATATCTTTCTCTAGATATAGCACATCATCAAATCATTAATAAGCCATCATGGAATTCTTTTTGCACATTCGCGGGTCGGTCTTGATGATCTATGTCATCCAGAAGTTCATTTCAACTGTTGTCGTTACTACCGATAAAAGCAATGTTAGCTCAGTTATACGATAAACCGTAGAAAACATGATATGATTTTCAAATATCAAGAAGTTCTCTAAACTCTTTAAGTCTTCTACGTATAATTAAACAATGACAGAGCTAATATAATTGTAGTCAATAAAATATACAAAGCCAAATTAAACCGTAATCTATCGCATATGTAGAGTTGGTGTCGGCCACCCCCATAAGCGAGCCAAAATACCCATCAAGATCTTCTTAAATACCACACCTAGGACAGTTTAATGTAGAGTCGGATTTTGTTTAACTTGATTCGAGGCAATTTCGGTTGCCCCTACTCTAGAATATTGTTTCTCTAACCAAAGAAAACATTGTTTTTGGTACTTTCTAGCACAATACCTGCAAACTCGATCATCTTCTTAACATGATGATTAAAAATCTTTTTCAGTAACAGAACGCGCCAACATGATGAACACATCTCTCTGAGTGTTGTTGTAAATTTCTTGTACTATCTCCGTGAGACGTGAGTTATTTGCTACTGTTGCAGCTGTTGTTAAGTTAACTTTTAACTATTGAATCCTGATTCTAGAAATAGTTAAAGAGTACCTAGTTAGTACTGCAAATGAATCGAGTTTTCAGGAATTGATAGGGATGGGTGCCAAAATGTTGCTAGTTCTTGGCAACCTTCCAATCCTCGGTACCTCACGATATTCAATAGTGACAAGGCAGAAGATTATGAGCCAAAAACTGGTTGCATAAGTTGGCTGAATGAGTTCGCGCAATACCACAACAAACTTCTTGTGGAAGAGTTGGAAGAGTTGTGAAAGCTTCATCCGGGCGTGGCGGTCATCTATGCTGATTACTATGGAGCTGCTATGGAGATCTTCCTTTCTCCTAATTTTTTTTGGCGAGTTAAAGATCTTCTGCTATGTACTATGAAATCACTTTGCAGACTACAGGAAAATGCTTTGACCAACATATGCCAGTCCCGAGTCGGGTGACATCCCAAACTGATTTCTTTTTACTTTTTTTTTTGCAAATAGGTTGTGCTATTTTTTCGCTTTGGAAGTAAAGTAAGAAAACAAGAACTTTCCAACCATAAGTGTCACAAACTCAAACACACGACTTCTTATTACCAAGACAGCACATTTTTTTCCATGATTAATGTTAACACTACTTTACTTTGAACTCTCGATTATGTTTCTTACTGGTGGGGCTTAATTTCTAGAAAGTTATTATCTTTTATTCCTTCCACTTCTTCATAGTGCAAAGCAAATGACCAGAAAAGACAGAGATATATACAGAAATTGTGAATGGGAGAAAATGGTAAATACTAGCTACATTAGAGGGAGCATGTTAACCGGAATTCTAGGAACTTTTTGGTTTAGCAAGAACACATTATTAATTATCACTTGACAAAAATATAATTCAATGGTAAGGTACTTTCATTGTACAACTGGGTTTCATTTGGTAAACACAGCATAATAGCAGTCACGTCATTCTATTACATAGATGTCAAGGAATCGACTCTTAAATTTGGTTTTACATAGGCACAGTGTACTAATGTACTAGTCTATTTCCACTTTCTTTCATGTATAAGGCCATATCAATTTTTCCAATAGTTGCTTGGATTGGCATTCAAATCTGACAAACAAGTTATTCTGTAACTTAGAAGCTCGAAAAGAAATACACACATATAGGCTCATCAAGCGGAACAGTTTTCTTGGCTGACCCTTTTTTCACATTGCTATAACTGTTGTTAAGGGATCGAGTATTCTTTGGTGGCTTGCTGTGGGGGAGAAGGATCTTATGGTGTTTCCAAAACTTGAGGATGTGGATACGGACCATACAAGTTTTGTGATGATCCACGAAAGTACGGATCCTGGGATGGCATTCATCCATCAGAAGCTCTGTACAAAGTCATTGCCGATGGCTTGCTAAGAGGCTCATACACTCAGCCTCCAATTGCCATCACCACCAATTCATGTTCACAGCTTACTGAGATCGTCTCTTCTGTTGAATACAAGGTCCTATATGACCTGTAGATCACAAAGGACATATACATGCACTTCACTTGTGGAACAAACGACGATACATATACATATTTGTCCTGTATATATGATTTTCAGGAGAACAAATATATTTTTTCGCATTTGGTTGACAGATATCAATGTACGTAAACGTGTATTGCAACACAAAAGAAGTTTTCAATTATAGGAAGTTCATCCAGCTTCCGATTCATAGTATCTGAAAGTTTGAAAAAGAGAAAATGTTTCAGTTTTACTGGTTTTCACCCAACCTGGAGTCTTAAGCCTTTTGTATTTAAAATTGGAAGTATAATGTTATATTGTGATCCAAATTCAATTGAGGAGGCTATCTTCTGACGAGCGGAGCGAGGCCCGCGGTATGGATCGTTGCCACCGACTATAAATATCTCTTGTAAGCCGCCGCTAGGGTTTATCGCGTCTTTACGATAACCCACGGCGTTTGTAAACACCCACCGATATAGTGAAGTTGTTGCTGGCTGGCGCCCGTGGTTTTTTCCCTTGTCTGTATACAAGGGTTTTCCACGTTAAATCTCGTGTCCTCTGCAGTGTTTATTTTTCGTTCTTCGTTATTGTTCATCTCGTATTATAACAAGTGGTATCAGAGCCCGTGTTTGATCTAGGGTTTTGCGAGATGTCGTCATTGAAGTTCGATCTACCGCAGCTGGACTATACCACGAGATTCTCTCTGTGGCAGGTGAAGATGAGGGCGATTCTCGCCCAATCTTCGGATCTGGATGAAGCGATCGATGCGTTCGGCGAGAAGGCGAAGGAACTTGGACCGATGCAGAGAAGCGGAAAGACCGTAAGGCTTTATCGTTGATTCAACTCCATCTGTCCAATAATATCTTGCAGGAAGTGCTGCAGGAGAAAACCACCGCCGAGTTATGGGTCAAATTAGAGGAGATCTGTTTGTCCAAGGATCTCACGGGCAGATTGCACGTGAAGATGAAGTTGTTCTCACACAAGCTGCAAGAGGGAGGTTCGGTAATGGATCACCTATCCTCCTGGAAAGAGATTGTTTCTGATTTGCAGTCTATAGAAGTTAAGTATGAGGATGAGGATTTAGGTCTTCTTCTTTTATGCTCGCTGCCTAATTCTTTCAGTAATTTTCGTGACACCATATTATTGAGCCGTGACAAACTAACTCTTGCGGAAGTTTATGAGGCTCTCCAGCAAAGGGAGAAGATGAAATCTATGGTGCAGGCTGAAAGTTCGTCCTCCAAGGCGGAGGCATTAGAGGTCCGTGGGAGGCCTGAGCAGCGAGACAACTACCACCACAACAACAACAGAGATAAGAGTAGGAACGACAGAGGTCGCTCAAAGTCCAAGGGACGTGACAAGTTCTGCAGGTATTGTAAGAAATCCAACCATACCATTGATGATTGTTGGAAGTTGCAGAACAAGGAGAAAAGAAACGGAACTTACCAACAGAAAAATAATGATGGTAATGGTAAGGTTGCCGTAGCCTCTGGTAAGGGTGAGGCTTCTGTTGTTGCTGGTAGTGATAGTTCTGATGGAGATTGCTTAGCTGTTTTTGCTGCATGTGTTTCACGTGATGATGAATGGATTCTTGATACTGCATGTTCGTTTCATATTTGCTGTAACAAGGATTGGTTCAGTTCTTATGAGTCTGTGCAGACTGGAGATTATGTGCGTGTGGGGAATGACAACCAGTGCAACATTGTTGGCGTTGGTTCTGTTCAGATCAAGACCCATGATGGGATGACACGCACGTTGACTGGAGTGAAACACATACCCTCCATGGCGAGGAATTTGATCTCTCTCAGTACCCTGGATTGTGACGGGTACAAATATAAAGGTGGGGACAGACTTCTGAAGGTATCATCAGGTTCTCTCATTGTTATGATTGGTGATATGAATTCTGCGAAATTATATGTCCTTAGAGGTAGTACTTTGCCTGGTATTGCTGCTGCTGTTAGTTCAGATGGCTAGTAAGACTAACCTTTGGCATAAGCGTCTTGGACATATGAGTGAGCTTGGCATGGCAGAATTGGCGAAGAGAGAGCTGATTGATGGTTGCAACTTGAGTAAGTTTGAGTTCTGTGAGCACTGCATTTTTGGTAAGCATAAAAGAGTTAAATTCAATGCTTCCGTTCATACCACCAAAGGCATTTTAGATTATGTGCATGCTGATGTTTGGGGTCCGTCCCGTAGAACTTCTAATGGTGGTGCTAATTACATGCTTACTATTATTGATGATTACTCAAGGAAAGTGTGGCCATATTTTCTGAAACATAAATCTGATGTTTTTGCTGCTTTTAAGAAGTGGAAAGTTATGGTAGAAACACAAACTGAAAGGAAGGTTAAGATACTCCGTACTGACAATGGTATGGAATTTTGTTCAAATGAATTTGATGAGTTTTGCAGCAACGATGGCATGGTAAGACATCACACCATCCCGTACACCCCTCAGCAGAATGGCGTGGCTGAACGCATGAACAGGACCATTATTTCGAGGGCTCGCTGCATGTTGTCTAATGCAAAGATGCATAGGCGTTTTTGGGCTGAAGCAGCCTCCACCGCATGTTATCTCATCAACAGGTCACCTTCCGTTCCACTTGATAAGAAAACTCCCATTGAGGTATGGTCTGGTTCACCAGCTGATTATTCTGAGTTGAGAGTTTTTGGTTGCACTGCTTATGCTCACGTTGATAATGGAAAGTTAGAGCCAAGGGCTGTTAAGTGCATCTTTCTTGGTTATGCTTCAGGAGTTAAGGCATACAAGTTGTGGAATCCTGAAACTAAGAAAGTTTTGTTGAGCAGAAATGTCGTTTTTAATGAGGCTGTTATGTACTATGATAGTTCATCTACTGATATTTCTGATGCTGTTGATTCTCCTAATGTTTCTGATGATGAGCAACAGAGAGTTGGCGTGCAGGTGGAGCACGCAAAGGAGAACGAAAATGATGATGTTTATGTTCCACCTTCACCACCCATTGTTCAGCAGCCACCACGGTCTATTGCAGCTGACCGTCTAGGAGAAATATTGCACCTCCTACTCGTTTAATTGAAGAGTGTGATATTGTTCATTATGCTTTGAATTGTGCTGAACAGGTGGAGCATGATACTGAACCAGCTACGTACACTGAAGCCATTGCTTCGGTTGATAAAGAGAAGTGGCTAGGTGCGATGCAAGAAGAGATGCAATCGCTTGAGAAGAATGGCACATGGGATGTTGTGCACTTGCCTAAACAAAAGAAGGCTGTCCGCTGCAAGTGGATATTCAAAAGAAAGGAAGGTTTGTCTCCTGTTGAGCCTCCAAGGTTTAAGGCAAGGTTAGTAGCAAAAGGTTTCAGTCAGATTCCAGGAGTTGATTATACTGATGTATTCTCCCCAGTTGTGAAGCATACTTCTATTCGTACTTTCTTTGGTATTGTTGCTATGCATAATCTTGAGCTTGAGCAGCTAGATGTTAAGACTGCTTTTCTGCATGGCGAGTTGGAGGAGGAGATATACATGGACCAGCCTGAAGGTTTTGTTGTGCCTGGTAAGGAGGATCTTGTTTGCAAGTTGAAGAGGTCCCTTTATGGTCTGAAACAGTCACCACGACAGTGGTATAAAAGGTTTGATTCATTTATGCTTGCACATGGTTTTATGAGATCTCAGTATGATAGCTGTGTGTACATGAAGTTTGTTGATGGATCGCCTATTTATTTGCTGCTATATGTTGATTGCTGCCAAGAGCATGAAAGAGATCACTACTTTAAAGGCACAATTAAGTAGTGAGTTTGAGATGAAGGATCTTGGTCCTGCTAAGAAAATACTAGGCATGGAAATTAAGAGGGACAGAAAGTCTAGTTTGTTGTTTCTTAGTCAAGAAAAATACATTGAGAAAGTTCTTCATCGTTTTAATATGCATGATGCAAAGTTTGTTAGTACTCCTATTGCTTCTCACTTCAAGTTGTCAGCTTTGCAATGTCCTACTTCTGAAATGATATTGAGTACATGTCACGAGTTCCTTATTCTAGTGCTGTTGGTTCCTTGATGTATGCCATGGTTTGCTCCCGGCCTGATCTGTCACATGCAAATTCCAATCTAGTTTTGTTGATGCGTTGTTATGTTAGATCATACTATTCGCTACAAATAAAAAATGGTTGTTCCTACATAATAAGGAAGGCGGAAGGGTCAAGGGTATTTCTTATCGGATTTGCTAATTCTCAGTCGACGTATGAACCGTCCGATACATATTTAGATTCACGTGTACATAATTACCGTGACGATGATGTTGTCGTACGATGGTGGCAGCCCTGTGTAGCATTCTCCTGTTGGCTGTGCTGTTTTTTTTTTGTTGGCCCATTTGCGCCCAGTCTTCTTCTATTGATTGGGCCTTTTTCTCACAGGATCTAACATACGTTGTTTTCCCACTGTACAAAAGGATTAGAACCACGTAGTATGTAATATACCTAGGGCTTTGGATTGCGGAGCCAACACATGAAGACCTAGGGCTTTGGCGACCTAGGGTTTGGGTGACTTCGACGGCGATCGTGCTCCGACGAAGGATCTGACCTTTCCCTGTTGATTCGTGCCGGCTGTTCTCGTTCGGGCTGACCCCGGGCTTTGTCTTGTACAATTCCCCAGCCTTGTCGGGATCGCTCGGGCGGTGGATCGGGAGATCGGTTCTGTCGACTTGGAACTATGGCGGCGGAGTCATCGAGTTCCAGGCAAGGAGGGTTTGAGGTTGAGGACTTGCTCAAGCATCTGAAGCTGAGCGAGGGGGAGAAGGAAGGCGTGTTTCTGGCCAAGGAGGAGAGTCGATCCTTGCCGGAGGTGAAGTGGATGGCGACAGCGAAACTGCTGTCGGTGAAAGGATTCAGTGGGGAGTCTCTGAAGAGGACCATGTTGGCGGCGTGGAATACTGCTCGCGAGGTTACCTTCAGGCCGATTGAGACGAATCTGTTTGAGGTCCAGGCCTTCTGCTTGGGTGATTGGAAACGGATCATGGAGGATGGTCCGTGGCTGTTTAGGGACTGTGCCCTAATGCTGGAGAAATATGATGGTGCTTCACCTCTACCATTAGTGATTCCGAACAAGGTTGATGTCTGGATCCAGATACATAAGATTCCCCCTTTTATCGCAATGAAGCAATATTAAGGAATTTAGCCAGCAAGGTGGGGGAAGTGATCAAAGTTGAGCCGAAGGTGGTGTCCACTGGTAACGGCGATTTTCATAGGGCCAGAGTGAAGTTGGCAGCTGGGAAACCGCTGATGCGGGTGGTGACGCTGTCCCCGGAGGGAGCCCAAGTATGCTGCTGCAGGTCAAGTTCGAGAAGGTACCAAAGTTCTGCAAGCACTGTGGATGCATGGGGCACGTTGACCTCGAATGTGGAGATGGAGAGTTCGCTGAGTCTGACCTCCAGTATGGAGACTGGATGCTTGCTCCGGGTGCATCTTGGCACCCAGAGACACCTCGAGTGCGGTCTGGTTTCAATGGAGACCGTGAGGGGCCTAGGGCTGGGCGCAGCTCAGGCGATCGTGGAGGCCGTTCGGCGGGGCGTTCTGCTGGACGTCAGCCCGGAGGAGGCCGCGGCCGAACCTATGGTGGCCGTGGTGCTGGTAGAGAGGGCGTCTGGAAGGAGAAAGATGGGCAAAACAATGTCAGTATGATAAACCGCAAACGCTCCTCTGGTGATGCTGGTTTGATTGGGGGGGGGGGTGGATGAACTCCTGGACACAGCGACAAGTCCTCTGAAGGAGACGGTGGCGACCACGGAGGGAAGTGAGGGGCGCCCGAGAGCACAAAAGCAGCTCCTGCTGGAATTCCAAGCACCGGAAACACAGACTGCGGTACCCCCTCCGCCACCTCAGTATATCCCTCCGAAGGAGATTAAGAGGCAGAAGAAAATGGGTGCATCTGGCGAGAACAACAAGGCTCTCATCAAGCAATCGGCGGGCTCCAGTGAGGAGTGCCGCCAGGATCAATGAGTTGTGCAGGATGGAACTGTTGCGGTCTGGGCAACGCCGCGACAGTGAAGGAGTTGCGCGATTTCGCGCGACGTGTTGCCCCCACCGTGCTTTGTGTTCTGGAAACGCAAGTGCACAAATCAAGGGTGGAAGGACTTAGCTCTACGCTAGGGTATGACAGATCGTTTGCTGTAAGCAGTACGGGGCGCAAGGGGGGCCTCGGTATTTTCTGGAAGAATGACATAAATGTTGAGATTCTACCGTTTTCACAGTATCACATTGATGCAATCATCACCGAGCAGGGGGCTGACCCCTGGAGACTTACTTGTGTTTACGGGGAGGCACAGACTCATTTGAGGTTTAATACATGGGATATGATAGAATGAATCAAATCATCTTCGGCACTGCCGTGGGTTTGCATGGGTGATTTTAATGAAGTGCTACATCGCTCGGAACATGTCGGCGTTCGAGAACGGAGTTATGCACAGATTGCTGGCTTCCGAGAGGTGGTGGACGTATGCGGTTTCCGTGACCTGGGTTACGAGGGTCGCAGCTGGACTTATGAGAAGCGTGTGGCTGGGGGCTCTTACTGCCGTGTGCGGCTCGATCGGGCATTGGCCACGGCTGAGTGGTGCTCTCGCTTCCCGCTCGCGACGGTTCAAAACATGACTGCTGCTGCGTCGGATCATGGGCCAATTCTGTTGACTTGGCGGCAGCAGCCAGAGCAACGGCCGAGAAAAAGAGGACAGGGTTTGTTTAGGTACGAGCTAATGTGGGAGTCGGAGAGCAGCTTTGGCCCCATGGTACAACAGACCTGGCAAGATGAAGGGAAGGCAACGAGCTTGCATGAATTACAGCGCAAACTGGGGGCTGTTTCGGGACAGCTTGCAGGGTGGGGCCGAGACACTTTTGGCCATGTCAAGAGCGAGCTGGGCAAGCTGCGGATTGAACTAGAGAGGCTCCAATTGGATCCTACAAGACTGGGACCATCACATGCAGAGATTAAGATAACTGATCGTATTGTTGAACTGAATCACAGAGAGGAAATAATGTGGCAGCAGCGGTCGAGAATTCAGTGGCTATCAGCCGGGGACAAAAACACCAGATTTTTTCATCTTCGTGCTAGTCAGCGTAAGAGGAAGAACTGGGTGTCAAAATTAAATCGAGCTGATGGATCAATCATAGAGGATGACCATGAGATGGGTACGGCGACTACGGATTTTTATAAAAATCTATATAGTTCGGAAGGGGCTTCAAACATGGAGGCGGTGCTCAACACGGTGCCTGTAAAGGTAACGGCTGAGATGAATAATGGTTTGCTCAAGCCTTTCATGGAGAAGGAAGTTAAAGATGCGTTATTCCAAATGTTCCCTACAAAGGCCCCCGGGCCGGATGGTTTTCCAGCACATTTTTTCCAACGTCTTTGGGATTTATGTGGGGAAGAGGTTACCTCAGTTGTGCTGAGGGTTTTGCGAGGAGAGGATGATCCTAGCCTGATAAATAATACCTTTATTGTCCTCATTCCAAAGGTGGCGAGCCCGGATGAATTGGGCCAATTTCGACCTATTAGCCTGTGCAATGTTATTTACAAGGTGGCATCGAAAGTGGCGGCGAATAGGCTGAAAGGTATATTGCCTGAGATCATTTCAGAGGAGCAGTCAGCTTTTGTTCCGGGGCGTATGATCACAGATAATATTATTGCTGCTTTTGAGTGTCTTCATTTCATGAAGCGTAAGAAAGCAAAAGATTTGCGGTGTTGTGCTCTGAAGTTAGACATGCGCAAAGCTTATGACCGTGTGGAGTGGAGCTATTTACGAGCCATTATGATTAAGCTGGGCTTCCACCGGGTTTGGGTGGAGATGGTAATGCCACTAGTATCTACTGTTTCCTTCTCCGTGTTGCTGAATGGTGAGCGTCTCGACAGTTTTATCCCTTCGAGAGGAATTCGCCAGGGTGATCCTATCTCCCCTATCTCTTTTTGTTAGCAGCAGAGGGCCTTTCGTGCCTGTTAAAATCAAGAAGTCGGTCATCACGCTTAAGTGGCATTAAGGTGGCACCATCAGCCCCGATGGTTAGCCATTTACTCTTTGCAGATGACAGCCTGTTGTTTTTCAAAGCGAATAGGGAGAGTGCTCAGTTGATTAATGAAGTCCTAAAGCTGTATTGTGATGCTTCTGGACAACGAGTCGTCGTGGATAAATCATCTATCCATTTTGCGAAAGGATGTCAGGCACATGTCCGACAGGAAATTATGGATGTGCTACAGGTGCATAATGAGACCCTTAGTGATCGTTATCTTGGCATGCCATCCGATGTGGGAAACTCTGTGAATGGAGCTTTCAAGTACCTCCGGGACAGGGTGTGGAAGAGGGTCCAGGGCTGGCTCGAGATGTTGCTATCGGCTGGTGGAAAGGAGGTTTTAATCAAGTCTGTTGCACAGGCAATCCCTACTTATTCCATGTCATGCTTCAGATTGCCGGTTGGTCTGTGCAAGCACATTAACAGTTTGCTGCGTAAATTTTGGTGGGGCAGCAAAGAGGGTAACCGGAGGACCTGTTGGGTGTCATGGGAGGATATGACAAAGCCTAAACACCTTGGAGGGTTGGGCTTCCGTGACATTGAGCTGTTTAATCTTGCTCTTTTGGCTCGCCAAGCGTGGAGGATTCTACAAGACCCAAGCTCTCTCAGTGCGCGAATTCTCAAAGCAGTATATTTCCTAATGGGGAGTTTCTGGAGGCTGTGGTTGGATCATCTCCATCGCGAATATGGAGGGCAATTGTAGATGGGAAAGAAGTCCTGAAACAGGGGCTTATACGACGGATTGGTACAGGAGAAGATACGAGCATCTGGGACTCGAATTGGCTACCAAGAGATGGATTGCTCCGGCCGATCGCTTGCTTGAAGGAGGATCCGCCGCAGCGTGTCCGTGAGTTGTTCGATCCTTTCTCACTAACATGGGACATGCACAAGCTGAACCGTTTCTTCCTCCCCATGGACGTGGAGCTGATCCGCGGAATTCCGCTGAGCACGAGACGCCAGAGCGATTTCTGGGCGTGGCACTATGATCGCCGAGGCGAGTTCTCTGTCCGCTCGGCATACCGGATGCTGGTTAGCACTCGGGAGAAGAGAACAACGTGGATGGAGAACAGTGCGGGTTCTTCAGATACCCGAGCCTCTGAGAAGGATTGGACCAAGTTGTGGCACGTACAGGTCCCATCTAAAATCAGAGTTTTTCTATGGCGCCTTGCCCGCCAGTCCTTGCCAACGAACGACGTTCGGAAGCATCGGAACATGTCCGCAGTTAGCACTTGTGGCATCTGTGGTGTCGAGGATTCATGGTTCCACTCTCTAGTAGAGTGCAGAATGGCGAAGTGCGTTTGGGCCTTAGCTCCAGAGGAGTCGACGGATTTGGTCTACACCGTACAAGAACCACACGCCAAGGCCTGGCTGTCTGCTTTGTTCCAGGCAATGACACACGAGGAGACAACAAGAGTGGTGGTAACGCTCTGGGCGATATGGCATGCTCGCCGGAAAGCCATACATGAAAACATATTCCAGAGTCCTTTGTCCACGCACTGTTTCATCGAAAGGTTCTTAGCTGATCTTAAGCTGACAGAGAAGAAACCTGTGCGTGGTGTAGTGAAGCCTACTCCTGGTTCTAGGTGGATTCCACCCCCGGGAGGATTGATGAAAGTGAATGTAGATGCAGCTACGTCCAAGAACAGTGATCTCTCGACTGTTGCAGCAGTAGCACGGGGAGAGCAAGGAGATTTTCTGGGTGCCTCTTCCGTGGTGGTACATGGGATAACTAATCCCGAGATGCTGGAGGCCATGGCATGTAGGGAGGGCATGTCCTTGGCAGCAGATCTTTACTTCCAAAGTTTCAGACTCGCGACCTATTGTATCAACGTAGTCAGGAGCTTGGAAGGTGAAGGCATGGGCTCTTATGGGCAGATTGTCCGTGAGATCAGAGCAAAGGACCACAGAGTTCAGAGAAGTGCAGTTTGCTCATGAGGGAAGAACGACAAACGTGGATGCTCACAACCTAGCTAGGAGTTCTCTTAGGCTAGATTTAGGTAGACATGTTTGGTTTTTGAATCCACCTGAGGGTGTTTGTAAGCAGCAAGGGCAACAAGTTTCTGACGCACTCTTTTCCTTATCAGGGTACCGAAGGGGACTGGAAGGTTTTTAATGATGCGGCTTGTTGCTCTATATATTGAAAATCTCAAAAAAAAAAAAAAAACGTAGTATGTAATATACACCTAAAAAACGTATGTCATGTGACCATGGGAGTCTTTCCGTCTATTTTTCAGTTGCCAGCTTAGTGTACGCCCTTCTTGTACCTTTTGTCGTGTTTTTCTACTTTTTTTTTTGGGTTTTGTTAATTTTTTGGTCGATAGATAATTAAGTTTGAGCACCTTCGACTCCTCAATTGCTGGATCGCGCAAATTCTTCCTAGTGTGAAGGTTACAATTCAGAATTTTCCAGTTGCAAGTAGGTTGTAACTGAGTTTTTTTACTTTCTGATTGCAAGTTGGTTGTAGTCAAGAGAAAAAATTTTGACTGTCTAATTTGCGTCATGATTTGTATTGGTTGGGAGTTGTAACTGGGTTGCAGCTGAGTTTTCTCCAGGTGAAACTGGATTGTAAACTTTGTAGCTGAGTTTTTTCAGTCGCAAGTGGGTTGTAACTGAGAAAATATTCATCTTTGCGTTTGTGATGTGTGCTGGATGTGAGTTTCAAGCGGGTTGCAACCAAGCTTTTTCAGTTGCAAGTGGGTTGCAACTGATAAAAATACTCATCTATACATTGTCATTTATGGTGGGCTGTGAGTTGCAAGTGGGCTACAACTAACTTTTTTCCAGTTACAAGTGGGTTACAACTAACCTTTTTTCAGTTGCCGGTGACTTGTAACTGAAATTTTCCAATTAAAAGCGGGTTGCAACTGAATTTTTTCCAGTTGCAAGTGGCTGAGTTTTTTTCAGTTACAAGTGGATTGTAACTGAGATTTTCCGGTTGCAAGCGGATTGCAACTGATTTTTTTCCGGTTGCAGATGGCTCGCAATTGAGTTTTTTATCAGTTACAAGTGGGTTGTAACTGACATTTTTCGGTTGCAAGTGGGTTGTAACTGGATTTTTGTCGGTTGCAAGTGGCTCACAACTGATTTTTTTTCAGTTACAGGTGGATTGCAGCTGAAATTTTCCGATTGCGAGTGTGTTACTAATATTATTTTGTAAATGCATTTTTCAATATAATCTTGGTTACATTGAACACACGTCATAATTTCTTTATGCTGCAAGCTTTTTAGCAAATAGACGTTCAAGTGAAGCCAATCATTTTTTTTGTTGGAGCGCAAGTGAATCAAGCACACGGCCAAACCCAGCTTAGTTAAGCCCAGCAAAAATAACACAACACAGACGCACAGCTTGGGCCGAGTGGAAAACAAACAACAGCTGGAAAAATGTCTGGTGTATCGTCTACGTCGACTGAGTAATTCTCAGTCGACTGAGCTCCAGGCGTGCCCATTTCTTATTGTTAGGATTATGGAACATCTCCCCGAAGCTTCAGATCATGCCAAACAAAGTACTTTTTATATCAGGTAGTAAAAAGAGTAAAATGCATCGGAGGTCCTAAAAGTTCGGGGCTGTCAACTGGGTTCTAATTATATGAAAATGCATATCCATGTCCGAAAAGTGGATAAATGGTTCGCCGCAAGTCCTACCCAGCTCTCACCTATGTGACGTGTTAAGTGTTATAACGGATGCCACATAGGTGATATTTTTCAAAAAAGTACCTAGAAAATTCCCTCTTCCAATATTATAGTCCTCTCGTTCACTCTCTTCCAAGCCTTGGCAAGCTCCACACGGCCGCCGTGGTCGGCGCACAAGTACTCCAGGGTGTTGAAGACGTCCACCATCACGCCGGTCACCCGGGGCCGGCAAGGTACGAGTGCGCTTGCCCGCGTGGTGCGGCTGCATGAGCCCGATGCCGCCCTCGACGATGCGGTCCAGGAGAGGTCATCCATGGTGCCAGCAAGGCTGGGGGGGGAGACGCGTCGGTTCGACGACCGTGTCCAGGGACGTCGCGCCCGGGCGCACGCCGCCCCATGCGCCACACAGAGCCAGCCACACGAACACGTTGTCCAGCGCGGGGAACCTCTGCCTCAGGTCCTTGAGAAACGCCTTGAGGCCCACCTCGCCGCCATTGTCACGGCCACCGGCTTGGCGAGGAGCTCCTCCAGTCTCCAGCTCTCCTGGCAGTTGTTTCAGCTTGGTGTCTAAGCCTGCACGTAGCTGTCGAACGCGGGCTGCAGGGACTCGAAGGCCCGAAGAGAGTCACCATGTACTGTTCATCGGGGAGGAGAGGGTGGAGCCATGGAGGGGTGCATGCGGGAGTCGATCGCCGAGATCGTGTGGCACGTCGGGGAGGTGCGGTTCCTCGTGCGCCTGTTCCAGGACGGGCGGTAAGGCATCACGGTGCAGCGCGAGCCTGCGTCGTCGGAGACCTGGCCCGACGTGCGGCGGCGGTGGGGCACCGGGGGCCAGCGGCGCCCGGACGGGATCATCCTTGTCGAGCAGGTCGCCGCGGCGGCGGTTGAAGACGGCGTGGAGGCGGCGAGGCAGGTGTGGAGCCTGGTGGTTCAGGCCCGCGGCAGGGAGTGCGCGGCCTGCTACGTCCTCGATACCTGCCGCGTCTGCTTGACTCGGGACGGTTTGAACGGTTTCGCTGGTTTCGCACCATGTGAACCCAGTAGAGCCCTGCAATTTTTCGGGTTGAATCTAGAAACTGGGAAAACCCGGGTTAAACCGTGGCCACGGTGCGGTGCGGCCTGGTTTCGCGGTCTAGGCGGTTTCGAACCAAGTCGTGAACAGGCTTAATGTCACGCCATATGCTTCCAAAATTTGTTCAGTTGCTTAAGCACATTACAAGTTGTGTGAGCATAGACACAACTTTTGTTAAACTAGTTTGGATGGAAACAATTAAGCTTGGCAAACCACCAAATGGCCAGCGAGGTGCACCATGCATGGGCGTGCCAGAAATCCGAGTGAGTCTTGGGAAAAACTAGTATACTCTCTCACTATATTAGACATTTTCACCTTTTTCACGTTGGCATAATTATATTTATTTATTGCATGTTCTTAATCCTGCTCCTCTGGTATCAAACAGGAGCAAATAAAAAATGGTGAGAACAGGAGCAATATACTACTTAGATCAATTGACTGACTGTACGTGTGTGTGTGATGCAGAGAGCTAGTTAAAATCACACGGCCGATTCGTATCCTCCAGGGCCAGGCTCGGTGTTGTCTAACGGATGGTCTGCGTCTCCTTGGCTTGTACCGTTGTAGTTCCTTCTGATGGAAGTTTCTGCGTAACTGCATCAGTTACCAAGTAAAGAAGATAGTTATATTAGGGAGGCGGGAGCAGGTGCAACTAGACAATTAGATTATGGATCTCACATGGCATTAGTAGTAGTATCTGATTCTGACGCTGGATGGTCTGTGAGTGTGAGCAGAATGGTTGCAGGCACGAGCACGCACAAGCGGCTGACGTGATCCTGCATGCCCCGGAGCCGCGCCTCCATGCTCCTGCTGGTCTGGACGCGGCACCAGAATGTGCTCTTGCGGTACGAGCCGACGAGGCCATCCGCCTCGACCAGCGTCTTGGCGGCCGTCGCCAGAAGCTGCGTCGCCGCGCCGTCGAGGCAGTCCGCTTCGACCAGCGTCTCGGAGGCCAACGCCAGAAGCTGCGTCGCCATGTCGCCGCCAACCGCTTCCACCAGGGTCTCCGCGGCCATCGCCAGAAGCTGCGTCGCCGCGTCGAGGATGGGCGCTTGACACTGTAGCAGCGCGCGGAGCTCCTGCGCGCAGTCCTCAAGCTTGGCGCACTCCTCCTTGCACTGCGGAATCCGCAGGAGATGCGCGGCCAACGCGATGAGCATGATGACGTGCAGCCCCGAGAGCTGTGAAACAAGCGCGATACCCTCCAGGAACCCCATCGTCGATCCTTGGGCTGCTGGCTCCTGTTGTTGCCTTGGATTAACCAGAGCCTGTTCTGTGACAACCAGATTAAATGGATCGAAAAAACCACATTAGTCTTTTACCTGTGCCATTTTCCAGCTAAAATGAAAGAAGAATGAAATCCAAGATGGGAGGCAGGCGCCGGCGCCGGCGCCGGCGCGTGGTGGCCACCACTTGACAGTAGCAATCACGGCCTCTAGAGCTGCAACTCAGGGTGGGAGGTTTATAGGTTACAGCGGAGCTTGTAGGAGAAAATGACCAAGATGTGATCGATGGATGGCCAAAGGAAGGGGCATCAAATCAAGGTTCAGCTTCCTGACAATGAACTGAATGAAGTTGTTGGAGACATCGAGGCTGAACTCGGTGGTGAGCACTGAGCGGCAGACGAACGATAGAATTTATAAACGATCACTAATGAGGCTCATTAATGAAGATGCTGTAGGATTACTACGTCCGATCACAAGTGTGCTAAATTAAGAGCTCATCCAAACAAACAAGAACAATCAGATAAACGGATGGAATTTGGCACTCTAGTAGTTCCAGACTTCCACTACATGGCTATAGAGAATTACCTCAAGTTCCGTTTGAGAAACAATACGATCACTACTGAATACTGATGCTTGCTGCGAGGATCAGTCAGAGCGGTTCCTTGCTGCGAGATTTAGTCGAGTGGTGACCCTAAATAGGGATTAGTCTGGGCTACTGTTCATATCCAGGTTTAGGGTCGGGCAATGGGAAAAAGGTTGTGAATAATATATGCAAGAAAGGGAAAAGGTTGCCAATAATGTATGCAAGGAAGGGAGTAGGGACAAGTCCAGTATTTCCCTGGCATGTGTGACCGATTATGTTAGCTAGATTTTTTTTTTTGACGGAAAATAGCAGGAGCTCTGCCTATGCATTATTAGAAGGGGAAAAGTTTACAATTTACATGCAGCCCTAAGGCTGCCCTCGAACATCAACAACACGGACGCACTCGACGCACCCTTAGGTCGTCTGTACAACAGAACCATCTGTTCTAAAAGCCATATGCAACATCGCCAGGTCGGCAGTTACCATCTCAGCCAATGTTAGCTAGATTTCGGGGATTGAGTAGTGGAGATATTGTACTAGTGGAGTAGTGGTTTCTAGGGTTAAAATCCGAAGTCTACAAACAGATACAACAGCTGATAGAATGGGGTGAGCTCCGTAGTGGTAGAATGCGTAGTTATAGTAGCAGCGGCAGATGAGCACGAGCGACCTGCTTGTACGTCAATGGTCTTCAGTGTACGTATTTTGTTATAAACGATAGCAAAAGAAACGACGAAGTGTGGAACGATCAAACCAATGAGGACACGAGATTTTAACGTGGAAAACCCCTCCAACAATGGAGGAGAAAAAACCACGGGCGCCAGCCAACAATACTTCACTATATCGGGTGAGGTTACAAACGCCGTGGGTTTACAATGTATGGTTTACCCCAACCGACGGCTTACAAGATGTATTTATAGTGGGCAAAACCCTAAGTCGGCTGCAGTCCGACTCGGACACGATCCGTACCGTACCGCTTCGCTCCGAAGTTAGCCGCTCACTTTATATCTTCATATGAATTTGGAACACATCAAAATAACATATTTTGCTCAAGTGATCGGTTATTTGTAAACTTGATACCATTGTAACTTTCCAGTAAGGTTATGTGCACCTGATGCAGAGACCGGGGTATCCCCATTTCAAAAGAAAAAAAGTATTCTGCTCATGTGCCATACATTTGACTTGTTGACTGTCACATATGTACATAATCTGACACAAACATCCTTTTGAGGGTCTCTTTGCAAAATCCTCATCCCCTTTCGATGCTACGATGACCAGCACCTCCTCCACCCCTCATCCTCCCCCTCCCACCGGAGGCCACCACAACCACACACCGTTAGCAAGGGCATGGGGAAGGCAAGACTCGAACTCAAGACACTGGGATCTCATACCATGTCATGTTTCACGCACTAGCCAACACAACTAAAAGTCCGAGCTTTTTTTCGCCTTTCATACTTTTTATTCCGCATGGGTGGGCCGCATGATCTTTGTATTGTCCCTCTAGCTATTGAGAGATTTTAAGAGCTCTCAGTGATTCTTGTATTTAGCCTTTCATACTTTTTTTTGGTTTTTGGTTGTGTGCATTCTACCGACAGAGCCGGGTGTTCGCTACTTTGTATCCGTGTGATACCATTAATAAAAAGCCTTCAATGGAAAAAAAATAGTCTCTCGAGGCTCTGCATGTGATTAACATCTGGGTCTTTGGACAGGGTTGTGCTTGCCTGCGTTTGGTTCCCCGAAACCTCCGGCCATCTCCAACTCACCACTTCTTTGACGTCACGCAGCATGAGGTAATAAAGTAGTAAACCGTGTCACCTGTCATCATGACGTCATGCAGCAGTCAAAAGTTCTCAACTTAGCCCTCTGCTGTCAGCTACGCTTCTCAACAAAAAC
Source organism: Poa pratensis (assembly GCA_947311845.1). Lineage (NCBI taxonomy): Eukaryota > Viridiplantae > Streptophyta > Magnoliopsida > Poales > Poaceae > Poa > Poa pratensis. Next base: position 17,823,557 of record CAMZMU010000099.1, read on the forward strand.
TGCACACACCGACAAACATTTGCCGTATATTTTCAGGCGGTGTCTCGAGTCTCGACTAAACAATTCAGGCGTGTCTCCCAAATGGGGAACAAGCTCCATTATTCTAGCCTCCATTTTCATTTCCCCAACTGCCGATGGTTTAGAACCACCAAGGACAAGGCATAGGTAAATCCATTGTAGATTATGTGCTATTTCATCCGAATCTGTTAAACTAGAATTACAACGTCATTTTCTCAAAAATAACCAAAACACTTGACCAAATGAAAAAAAAAAAAAAAAAAATGTACATTTGAGGCCAAATTCAGTGGCATCAAGAGCGTGTTTTGCTCATGCAGTCGCCCATGACGCACACATCACATACACTGGTCAGTCAATTTTGTCCGCTAGTCGATCTATATCAGTTCTAAGATTCTGTAGGATTCATCCTTGTCACCAAGTATACTGTATGCATCAATTATTGGCATTGCTTGCTTCATACATGGCTATCCTTGTTGAAAATATATGCTGCCGCACAAACTTAATTACTCGTAGCTGGGGCACACAAACTGATACTCGCTGAGCCAAATGCCTCAGTTTATTACTATTTGTTTGAAATGGTGTGGACACTTTTAATTGATATTTTTTTGGAAAAAATAAAATAAGAGAGATTTACAAGTACATCGTACTACACATTTGAGTAAATAAGAGAGATTTTACAAGTACATCGTACACCACATTTGAGTGTGCGATATATAACTGATCGAACAGTTAAAATTGACTAGAGCAGAGTTAGACCCAAGAACAACTTTGGTACTTTCCTCACGGTTAGAGTATGTTGGAAAATAATCTTGCCTTAATCACGTGAAAGTCTAATTAGGCTATATGATAGTATATATGTCGGGGGGCTACCCCCGGGTAGGGTCGTGGTGTGGTATAAGCAAGGTCCCAGATGTGGGCCAGGTTACAGTGAAAGCCGGCATACAAGGACCTCAGAGGTGATCAGGGGGTGTTGTTGGTGCAAACCGACATAAGCAAACCAAGGTAACCCAGGCCAAAAGGGACCGAGGTACCATGCTGGTGCAAACCGGCATAAGTTGACTGAGATATGGGATCCGAGATAAGGGATCCGAGACATGATGACCGACATACCAATGTCGGTATTCTGGTATCTTCTCTTATGTGCAGGGGAAGCTCGAGGAAGAAGAATCCGGCATATCCATGCCGGGTTATCCTTATGTCGGACAGAAGTCAATGCTCCTGTCACATCCCGTCTGGCACGGGAGCGTCTGGCACGGAAGCGCCTGACACGGGAGCGTGCAGGGGGAGCGAGGCGACAGGTCTCGCCTAGTCGCTGACCACGGGATATCCGGGATAAAGGCTACGAGCTAGGCGTGGGTGTGCCCTGTCCTGTCCCTGGCAGAGGGTACATTCTAGCTGTGCTGTAGCGCTGCAGGGGATGGCCATGTCACGTCTTGTCTCTGACAGGAGTAACATCATGACATATCTTTGGCATGGCTACAGTGCTCCGGGAGGGGTGTCCCCGTAACTCGGTTTAGCCTATAAATAGGGCTTCACTCCCTCCTGCGGGAGGGACGGCGAGAGAGGAGGCATTGCGACTCATTTCATCCCGTAGCTTCATCTTCTTCCTTGTGTTCATCCCTGTTGTTGGGATCATACAGCTCGAGGAGCAACCTTGTATTCGTGATATCTCGGTATAGAGAGAGAGGCAGGCAGGAGTAGGGGCTTTACCTCCTCACGAGGGCCCTGAACCTGGGTATATCTTGGTGTGCTTGTGTGTTCTTCGTGTGTGCTACTCAGCGCGCTAGCCCTCTCCCGGATCCACCAGCGTCCATCGGCCCCACACTTTAGCCATCCTATGGCATCTGCCGTGATACCACCACGACAGTTGGCGCCCACCGTGGGGCCGACAGCGGCGCTGGCTGGTGTATTCATCCGGACGGGTTCCATCATCACCTCTGGCGAGCGCGTGGTCAGTGGCCTTGTCCACAGACTCGGCTCGCTGAACTTCATCAGCGACAACGCGGGCTGCTTCGGTAGCAAGCCGATGCCGAGGAACGGCTGCCTCGTCCTCTTCGGGACGTTCGAGGTCTACGTCGCCACCGAGTTCGTCGGCAAGTACCCGGAGCAGGTGCTTGTGGCTGAGGATCCTCCTGCTGTCTTTGCGGCTCGCGGCCGGCGTATCACTCGCCCCGAGAGCTGCGCAGAGGTCATGATGACCGGCATCGCGGGTGGTGCCGGTAGAGGAGAACCCGGCGAAGGAGATGCCGGCAATCTTGCCGCCAAGACCACCAGATCTGCTAAAGTGCCGCTGGAGAGGAGGGAGAACCTCCGCGACCAGGCCGGAACATCCAATGTGCCGGTCAGACCTGCTCCTCTCGATGATGTGAACGAGAAACTGGCTGTGCCGGTAGCTACCGGTACAGATGTTGCCTTGACGGAGGCCGAGTTGGAGCTGCATCGTCAGAATCTGCTTCAGGAGGCCCTCGCGGTGGCCGAGATACGGAGAGAGTTCGGGATAACCCTCCGTGAGTACAACCAAGCACACGGTTTAACCCCGGTAGCTGCTCGCCCTAGTCGCGTAGAAGAGGTGCGTAAGAGGGGCAAAGGCCTCAATGCCGAGATTGCTAGAGATGGTAGATCTAGTTCCAGTAAGACTGCTAGTCACTTGTCAGTTGAGAAGCCGAAGTATAGTTCCCCTGCTAAGACTCTTAGAGCTGCCGAGGCAGCAAGAGCCGAGTTGTCTGGCTTATCCGGAGAAGCTCTCCGTAGGCAGCAAAACCGAGTTAATGAATTGGTAGCTGTGGCTACCCGGCAGAATGAGGCCTTTCGTAAGGCTAACACAGCTGTAGGTGGGTCCTAGGTAGTTCACTCGGCTGGAGCAGCCGGTGAAAAATCTAGGGGGCAAGCTTCCTCACCGCATGTCGGTGGAGATCGTGACCGGAGTGTAAACTACGGTAGAAACAAGCAAATGCAGACATATGATCCGGTATATGCCGGAAAGCAGTTTGTCGGGCCAGGCAGTGCCGGCCGGGGTAAGAGCAATCCCGGTCCGGGCAATCCAAATGCCGGAATAGTTAACTCGGCTGGCCGAGGTCATCCACCTCGGTATCCGAGGCAGCAGCAATATGTTGAGCATGTTCAGCAGCCACGAGGTGTTGACCCGGTGGCTGATCGTTATGATGATTGTAACTCGGCTATGGAGAAAGCCGGATATCCGAGATATGAGGGTCCGCTGGGATCTCGGTTGGGACATCGCCAGTTGTCTCCGAGTGATGCACGTTACAAGTTGGACAGAATCTACATGTCCGAGATGCTTGAAGAGCAAGTCCCACCTGGCCCTGCCTGCTTCGGACCTCGGATCATGAGGGAGCCACCGGTGCGGCACTTTCAGTTGAACCGAGGCGCGAAGACGTATGACGGCAGCACCAAGCCGGAGGACTGGCTGACAGATTATGTGGCGGCAGTACATATTGCTGGAGGAAACCGCCGGTGGGCGGTGAGATATATCCCGCAGATGTTGGAAGGGCCAGCCCGGATCTGGCTGAACAACCTGCGAGAGGGCAGTGTTGATTGCTGGCTGGACTTTGAAGAAGCATTTGTTAGCAACTTCTCCAGCACATACAAGAGACCGAATAGTCCTCAACAGCTTGCCATGTGCAAGCAGAGGAATGATGAAACTGACCGGGATTACTTGACCCGGTGGAGTACTATTCGCAATTCCTGTGAAGGAGTTGTGGAGGCGCAGGCCATATCTTGGTTTGCCCAGGGGTGCCGACACGGCTCCATGCTCTGGCAGAAGTTGCAGAGGGAGATGCTGGCCACCCTGGCCGAGACAATCCGGATTGCGGATAGCTATGCACTGGGTGATCCGATGCAGCCCTTGCTGAACTCGGTGGAACCGAGTAGAAGGTACCCGGTGAATAACAGACCTGGGCCAGTCAGGCAGAACGATCGCCAGGACTTCGGCAACAAGAGGAGAGAGCCGGATTACCGGTATGGCTCAAACCAGGTTGCCGCGGTAAACCAAGACCAGCCAGATGCCGGCGCTAGTCAGCGTCAGAGGACCAGTGGCCCAGCTTGGGGCCAAAACCAGGAGGTGAAGAAACCGTGGAGTGACCCGAGGAAGCCATTAACTTATGAGGCAATGCTGGATGGGCCGTGTAGCTATCACACGCATGATCCTCGAAGGTCGGCCAATCATTCAACTCGGCAGTGCAGCTGGTATCAGCGCACCTTGAAGGAAGGTGGAGGTTCCGGAGGAAATCAGATGGGGGCACCTCAGAGGCCTCCAGTGACATATCCTCAACCGAGGCAAGCATTACCACTCACCGGAGCAAACACAATTCCCGTGAATGCACCGGCACAGAGGCCTCCAGCTCCGAGACCTGTCAATCAAGTGAGTGTCGGAGGCAACAATGGCACTGATGGTCCCAGTAGTGACATGGGCATACATCTCGGGTACCCTATCATGAGGGTACCTGGTGCACGTAACGACTAAGGCCCAATATCGAAGAGCCTATTCGAAACCCAAGACAAGAGGCCCAAGAAGATGGAGTACCTACCAAGATTAGACATAGGCATAGTCGGTTTAGACTTTCCTTACGTGTAAACTAGGTCGGTTACAAACTCCAGAGACCCAGCCTATTTAAAGGCTGGGAGGGGTACCGATCTGGGAAGAAGCCATACTCGAACCACCAAAGCTCTTGCGAGATCGTCATCTCGCCGGAGCTCTCCTGTAATCGCATAATCCACAATCAATACCAGTCAATTGGCGCCGTCTGTGGGAAAGAATAGTGCCTTCATATAACGTATTACTGCGGCATCGTTTGCCACCTGAGCTCGAGATCGAGTAGGGGTACGATGCCGCGACGAACTGGATGAAGTGTCGGCTGGCCGTTTCTGTTCCAAGTATCATAAAAGTTTCATGAGAAACTAGTCACAAAACTCAGACGAGCAACAGCATACAGCTCTTCGAGCGCAGACACATTAACAGAAGACCACTGGCATAAAAGAGTAGCAAAATCACACGCACACTCGCAGTTCACAGATATCATTACATGGCATAAAAAAGGAGGGATGCAGCTGCCCTAAAACTAGGAAGTCGACTCTGACTTGCCCCTAAGCAAGCGAGTGGCGACCTCTTTTGCCCGGCGCTCCATGGTGGTCATAAATGTTTCGGCCAGTCGTGCAGCTGGCGCGCTGACTCCTTTCAAAGGCACAAGTCTCTCGTCTGGCCTCCGCGGGAAATCAGAAAGCGCTCTCTCGTAGTCAACCTCTAATCCGTGGCCTAAAAGGAGCTTGAGGGTGGACTCCGAGCCGCGTACCGAAAGGGCGCGAGAGAAGTTCGCCATGGTGGAAGTCCAAACGGCACCGTCTTCGGTCAGCTCTGCACAAATGGGCCCACCTACGTGTCACGTCCCATCAATCGCAGCATAACGCACGCCACGCGTGTCAGAAATCGCAGTCGAAATAAACGTCATCCCAGACGTCATTGAAGCATCTGTTCAGAAAATACGTTCGAGTATGCCCAACGCATAATGATTACTCGATTGCCTCGATTAGTTCGGGTATGACAAAACCTTCTTAAGGCAAAATTGGTCACTCGACCGTTCCTTCGACTAAATCATATTACTCCCATCGGGAGCGTATTCAAAAAATTCTTCGACTGAAGATGCTTAAAACAATGATTGAGATTATCCTCCATTTACAAGCAATACAGCATAATCTCGGGGGCTACTCCCATCGGGAGCACTGTCGTGCACCCGGTAGAATTATGGCACAAATTTCTTCGATTAACATATGCAGAGTAAGGGGATTTTGAGATTATCCTCCATTGCAAAGCAATAAAGCACAATCTCAGGGGCTACTCCCATCGGGAGCGCTGTCGCGCACCCGATAGCATAACAGCAAATATCAGTCGACAAAGGGCATGACTCGTCCAACAAAGTTCAGAAATCATACTCGAAACATTCCGAGTTGCGTCCGTCGCAAATACCTCGGATGCTTCACGCATAGTGCAAAGGTAAGACCCGCCGAACTTTCGAGCTGGGCTAAGGACCGTTCCAGCAACGTCAATCCTTATACTTTCCGTGTCAGCAGGCATGATGAAAAATCCCGACGGACGCGTTGGGTAAAATTCAAAGTTATACTGCAGATCGACTCAGTAAGACCTCAGCGGCCTAGTCGAATCTGACCAGTTTGTTCCAGATTCGAGTCCGGGGACTCGAGTTTGATTGAAAGCTAGTAAGGTCTTACCCGAATGTGTAGTTAACCAGTCCCGATCCGTCGAGTGTACTGGGCCTGCTAAGCTATTATCCCTTGATCATCATAAAACACAGTCGATGAAATACTCGACATAGCCAACATGTGCTATTCATACAGGAATTCCAAATTAAATATACAGAATACAAAGCATATGATGTGCACTTACGAAAGAGTCCATGCCCGATTCTTCGAGTCAGCCAAGTACTCGGGGGCTACTGACATGGGCATACATCTCGGGTACCCTATCATGAGGGTACCTGGTGCACGTAACGATTAAGGCCCAATATCGAAGAGCCTATTCGAAGCCCAAGACAAGAGGCCCAAGAAGATGGAGTACCTACCAAGATTAGACATAGGCATAGTCGGTTTAGACTTTCCTTACGTGTAAACTAGGTCGGTTGCAAACTCCCGAGACCCAGCCTATTTAAAGGCTGGGAGGGGTACCGATCTGGGAAGAAGCCATACTCGAACCACCAAAGCTCTTGCGAGATCGTCATCTCGCCGGAGCTCTCCTGTAATCGCATAATCCACAATCAATACCAGACAAGCAGGAAGTAGGGTCTTTACCTCCACCCGAGGGGCCTGAACCTGGGTAAATCTTTGCCTCTGCTTGTCAGCCGACGAAACTACCAGTACTACCACGTTCTCTCCCCATAATCTCAACCCTAGGTCCTTAACCATGGGATTTGATGAGGGTACACCTCGTCAAGTAGGCAAGGAGAGTATCCTCAGGGAGATTACAGAGAAGCTCATCAGAGTTATGTGGTCTTTGTGACCGAGCCAACAGACAAGAGGAGCCTGCATCGGCGTGCACTGGAGGTGAACGCAGTTATGCCGGCAGTACCGAGGTATATGCACTGGTCCGAGCAAGAGATCAGTTGGAGCAGAAGGGATCATCCCCGAGTTATGCCAACTCCGGGAGGTTATGCTTGTTGGTGGATCCGACATTCATTGGGCCCACCATCAATGTTAGGTTCACCGAGTTCTCATTGATAATGGGAGTGCTATCAATATCATGTACCGAGACACCATGGTGAAGATGGGTATCTCGATGAACATGCTGCAACCGAGTAGCACGACCTTCCATGGCATAGTGCCGGGTGTCTCATGTGCACCTATGGGCAAAATTTGGGTTGATGTGTTTTCGGCACCAAGGACAACTGCCGAACTGAGAGCATCCAGTTTGAGGTAGTGGACCTCGAAAGTCCATACCATGCTTTACTCGGCAGGCCTGCGCTGTCCAAGTTCATGATATCAACCCATGTGGGTTACCTCAAGATGAAAATGCCAGGTCCTAATGGCATCATCACCATCTCGGGTGATTACAAGCGTGCACTGGAGTGTGCCTCGGCTGGATCGTGCTTGGCCGAGTCACTGATCATTGCTGCAGAGAAGAAGAGATCCATGAAGTGGTGGCGTTGGCTCAGTCCGCGCAACTCGGCATGCCGGGTATGGCTAACCCGGAGCAGAATGCAAATTTCGAGGTGCCAAAGGAGACCAAGAAGATCAACGTTGACCCGGCGTTCCCGGATCACAACGTCATCATTGGTACCGGGTTAACGGAGAAATAGGAAGGCGAGCTCAGTCACTTCCTCCGTGAGAACCGGGATATCTTTGCATGGTCAATCAGGACCTGCCAGGTGTTCCGAGGGAGTTGGCTGAGCACTCTTTGTTCGTCAGACCGGATATGAAACCGGTGAAGCAACCGACACGCGTCTCTCGGATGAGAGGAGAAAAGTGGTGGGTGATGAGCTGGCCAAGTTGCTTGCGGCTGGTTTCATCATGGAGGTGCTACACCCGGACTGGTTGTCTAACCCGGTCCTGGTGGAAAAGAAAAAAGATGAACCTTTGGTGGCCAAGGTGTGGCGCATGTGTATCGATTTCACGAACTTAAACAAGGCATGTCCTAAGGATCCATTCCCGCTGCCTCGGATTGATCAAGTGATCGATTCTACAGCCGGGTGTGAGCTGTTATCCTTTGTAGATGCGTATTCTGGTTTTCACCAGATACCTTTGAACCCTGCTGATCAATTGAAAACTGCTTTTATTACCCCTTATGGGGCTTATTGCTATCGTGTCATGACTTTGGCTTGAGAAATGCTGGTGCTACTTATCAGAGATGTATGCAGAAATGTTTGCATGAGCAAATAGGCAAAAATGTGCAGGTGTATGTCGACGATGTCATCATAAAAACTAAAGATAAATACTCTGATTGATGATCTCAGAGAGACATTCATAAACTTGAGAAAATACCGGATGAAACTTAACCCGGACAAATGTACTTTGGTGTGCCGGCAGGCAAGTTACTCGGTTTCCTTGTGTCAAGCCGAGGTATCGAGGTAAACCCGACAAAAATCCGTGCTATTGAAAGCATGAGGTTACCGACATGTCTCAAGGACGTGCAGAAATTCACCGGATGTTTGGCATCCTTAAGTCGGTTTGTTAGCAGGTTGGGAGAAAAGGCATTGCCTTTGTATCAGCTCATGAAGAAAACCACCCACTTCGTGTGGACCCCGCAAGCAGATGCGGCGTTCACCGAGTTAAAAAAGATGCTGGCAACTGCGCCGATACTGGCCTCACCATTACCCAAAGAGCCGATGTTGCTCTACATTGCAGCCACAAACCGAGTTGTGAGTGTTGTAGTGGTGGTGGAGCGAGAAGAAGAGGGCAAAACTGTGCAGAGGCCGGTATATTATTTGAGCGAGGTGATCTCGTTATCCAAGCAGAACTATCCTCACTACCAGAAGATGACATATGGTGTCTATCTGGCTGCTAAGAAGTTGAAACATTACTTCCAAGAGCATTCAATCACTGTGGTATGTGAGGCTCCTATCTCGGAGATCATTGGGTGTAAAGATGCAACTGGCCGATAGCCAAGTGGGCCATCGAGGTGTCCCCTTACACTCCTCACTATGAAAGAAGAGATGCCATTAAATCTCAGGCACTGCCGGATTTCTTGGTGGATTGGGCCGAAATGCAATATGAGCCACCACTGCCTGACTCCAATTACTGGAGAATGCACTTTGATGGTTCCAAGACAAGATTGGTTTGGGGCCGGGGTAGTTCTTACCTCGCCAAAGCGGATCAGCTGAGATATGTACTGCAGATTCATTTTGCGGCATCTAACAATGTGGCCGAGTATGAGGCACTTGTTCATGGGCTCAATGTGGCCAAGGAAATTGGTATTCGCCGGATAGAATGTTTCGGGATTCGGATCTGGTAGTGCAGCAAGTCTCGGGAAATTGGGATGCTTTAGACGCCAACATGGCGTTATTATCGGTTTCATGTCCAGAAGATCTCGGGTTCTTTGAAGGTTGCGAGCTCAAGCATATACCTCGGGAGGAAAATGAAGCTGCCGACGTATTGTCCAAGCTAGGTTCATCTCGGGATCCAATTCCACCCGGGATATCCTTGGAGCATTTGAGGAAGCCATCAATCAAACCATCTCCCGAGTCCGAGTCAATCTTTATCCCGGCAAAACCGGAATCTGATGCTGTGCCCATGGATGTCGGGTGCATTTGGGAGAACCCGGGGACTGCTTGGCAGAACTCGGGGACTGACCAGCATATGTCGGACGAAGCAATGTCGGTTGATCTCATGGAGGTGGATGATCCGGTCTTTCCTGTGCGTCCTGTGCCGGAGTGGGCACAACCAATAATGGCGTATATGATGGACGGGAGTTTGCCAAGTAATGAAGTTGAGGCCAGGCAAGTGCAAAGAAGATCCAAGGCATACACCATCATCAACCAGGAGTTATACAAGAGAAGTGTGACCGAGGTACTGCAGCGCTGTGTCGAGCCGCAGGAAGGGCAAGAGATGCTCCTGGAGATTCATCAGGGAGAGTGTGGTCATCATGCTTCATCAAGAGCCTTGGTGGCTAAAGTATTCCGGCATGGATTTTATTGGCCCAGTGCTTTGAATCAGGCAGAAGATATCGTGAAAGTGTGAGGGTGTCAGAGATTTGCTAAAAATCCACCTGCCAGCCTCGGCACTCAAGACAATTCCAATCACTTGGCCCTTTGCAGTTTGGTGTTGGATATGGTGGGAGATTCAGGCCAGCCCGAGGTAACATGACTCATATGCTGGTGATGGTGGACAAGTTCACCAATGGATCGAGGTAAAGCCAATCAGGAAGTGTGATGGTCACACAGCTGTGTCCTTTTTGAAGGACATCATTTTGAGATATGGTTACCCCCATAGCATTATCTCGGATAATGGCACAAACTTTGCTGTGGGAGAATTTGCTCGGTTCTGTGCGGAAAAAAGAATTCGGTTGGACATAGCCTCGGTGGCACACCCAGAGGCAAATGGGCAAGTGGAAAGAGCAAATGCATTGGTGTTAGCCGGTATCAAAGCCCGGTTGATTGAACCACTGTTGCGAACTCCGGGATGCTGGATAGAGGAGATACCAGCAGTATTGTGGGGTCTAAGGACCACACCGAATCGTTCAACTGGCTATACGCCATTTTTTCTGGTCTATGGAGCAGAAGCGGTCCTGCCGACCGACATGGAGTATGACTCGCCGAGAGTGGCGCTGTACACTGAAACCGAGGCAAAAGAAGCTCGGGAAAATGATGTTGATTTGCTCGAAGAAGCACGAGAACTGACCTTATCTCGGTCAGCTATATATCAGCAAAATCTCCGACGCTATCATAGCCGGAAGATCAGCCCTCGGGTATTCCGAGAGGGAGATTTGGTGCTGAGGCTAGTGCAACGCAAAGCAGGCCGACACAAGTTGTCACCTCCATGGGAGGGACCATTCATTGTGAGCAAGGCTCTGCACAATGATTCATACTATCTTATAGATGCGCAGGCACCGAGGAAAAATGTGATGGACAAATCCGGAGAGGAGACCAAAAGACCCTGGAATGTAGCTCTACTCCGCCCTTTTACTCATAAGGGCGCAATGTATGTATCTCGGTTTTCCTTTGAATAAAATGCCGGCACTCCGAAAAGAAACTCGGGGACTGCCTTTGTCTATATGCTTGTGTTTTATCTCGGTTTTTTATGTGTTGTTCATATGTCGGATGATTTTGAGACCTCGTTTCAAAGTTCAAGTAATGTATGCTATTTTGTTGTGATCTTGTGACTCGACTGACGAACGCCGAAATGGCAGTCAAGAGCAGAGGTTATGGTATATGGTAAACATGAAAATGGACTCGGGGACTCGGTCCTAAAAAGATCCGACATATGTCGTTTACTAACCCGGTTTTTTCTTTCCTTTCTTTGTGTCGGATGACTCTAAACCTTACCTCAAAATTTACAAGTATTGTATGCTATAATGTTGATCTTGTGACTCGACTGTCGAACGCCTAAATGGTAGACAAGAGCAGAGATTACTAAGTATAGTAAACAAGAAAGTAAACTCGGGGACTTGGTGCAAAGTGATCCGGCATTGAGCCTGTCTTGTTGAAACTAATATGATAAGAGTAGCACTGCGAGATACTTAAAAGTATATTTACATCTGCACCCGGCATTCCGGGGATTTAATGGTTCAGTTTGTGATAAGTTTAGGCAGCTGCCTCGGAGGAGCTCGGAGCAGTTGGAGCGGTGCGAGGCTCAGGAGCAGTCTCGGTTGTAGGCTCGACCGAGGTCTCGGTTGCCGGCTTCTCAGAAGTCTCGGTCGCAGCCGGCGTAGCAGTGTCGGTTGCTCCGGCAGCAGAAGTGTCGGCTGCGCCGGCAGCAGCAGTCTCGGTTGCTCCGGCAGCAGCAGTCTCGGTTGCCCCGGCAGTGGCGGTGTCGGGAGCTTCGGCCTCGATCTCCTCATCAACAACTTCTTCCTCGTCTTCACCCTCTTCATCATCCTCGTCATCTTCTTCATCATCCGAGTAGGCTGGACCAGGAATGAAATGTCGGGTGGGAGCATAGCTGGCCATGAAGGTGGCTGCCTCCTTGCGGCTCGCGATGAGTGTCGGATCTGAGGTCCATGTGGAGCCTTGGCGCAGGGAGCGCACGGCATTGAGGTTGATGGCCTCATACCAAGAGAGCACAAATGTCAGGCTTGATCAGCTCCGGCGCGAGCTGCAGAATCTCCACTCTCGGACCCTGGCCTCGGCCCCCGACAGACACTTGGACAATTCTTCAATGCTGACCGGAGTCTGAGATCCTGGCCATAAGGCTCGGTAAGCTCGGATGCCAGCATCAAGAAGATCCATGCCAATGGCCTTCAGAGGAGAAATGCGAGCGTTCAGAGCGGTCAAGTGATCTTCAATATCCCATTCCTCCGGGATTGGGCCAGCCTCGGCTCTTTTTGCTCGTGCCCTGCGGACAGTGTTGATTGCAGCTGCCTTGGAGTGGGAGAAGTGATCTGAAGATAGAAAAGCTATCACCGAATTGAGTTATATACCGGCATATACTTAATGTCGGTACAAGCAATGGAAACAAAAAGAAAGATAAAAGAAACTTACTGTCCATCTCCTTGTTAAGCCGGGTGAGCTCGCGCAGCCAGATGTCGGATTTTGCCTTGAGGGCATCCAGTTCTCCTTGTGCCGAGGTAGCGCGAACCTCGGTCGCCTCGAGGGTTTCCTTGTGCTTTTGCGCAGCTTCCTCCCTCTGCATCAGGGCCTTCTCAATGTCGGTCTTCTCGCCCTGGCCCGAGCAAGTTCCTCCTGGAGCCGAGACACTTCGTGTCGTTCCTTCTGGAGGGCAGTGGCGTGCGCGGTTTCCTTGTTCTTCAGCACCTCCTGAAGCTGCTTGTGGGACCTCTTGAGTTTGTTGTGGTCCAGAAGCAGCTTCTGAAATACTGAGGTCCGGGCGTTGGTGCAATCTTGAAAAGAGCAAGGGGTTAGTATTATTTTTTGAAGATTCATACCGAGTAAAGCTGAATGTCGGATTTTTTGAAGATTCGTGCCGAGTAAAACTCGACAAGAATCTCGGGGACTGGATGTCGGATTTTTTGAAGATCCTGAGTGTCGGATTTTTTGAAATTTTTTGTGAAGATTCGCGCCGACTGGTCTTTACTCGGGCGAGCGTAGGTCACTCAACCCGAATCTCGGGGACTGGGGATTATATATGTTTATCATCTATTACAAAGGAAAGAAAGGTCTGGCTGAGGAAAAAATACCTCGGCAAGCTTGCTGGCTCGAAGGGTCGAGAGTTGTAAGTTGTGCATGGCCTGAGCAAGTGCACTGGGTCCAGCTGGATGTTGGATGACCGGGTTCGCAGAGGAGACCTCGCTAGTGTCGGCGGCATTCCAGTCCATGTGGTACTGCTTCTCCGAGCCTAAGCTATGTCCGCTTTGAGTTCGAAGCTGAGGAAAACCCCAGCTGCCAGTGGTAACTCGGGAGACGGAGGCGGTAAGAACTTGGTGCTCCGGTGTAGTGGTTGGAGTCAACACCACTTGTTTCTCCGGGTTAACAAGCTGTTTCCCGGTGGCCACTTGGCTCTGTGCCGGCTTGGGCAGTGGAGTAGTTTTCCGACTTACTAACTCGGTGGACTTTGTGGTGGACTTCGGCCGCGGCGGCTGCTTTTGTTGCTGCTGTTGCTGTTGCTGTTGCGGTTGCTGCTGTTGCTGTTGCTGTTGCTGCTGTTCCTGTTGCTGTTGCTGCTGTTGCTGTGGTTGCTGTTGTTGCGGCTGTTGTTGTTGTGGTGGTGGTTGCTGTGGGTCCGGTGTCACCGAAATGTCGGCCCGCGGAATGTCGGAGTCCGCGGTGGGGGCACCGGAGCCATCATCTTGGTCGAGGACAACGACCTCGGGAATGACGGGTGGAGTGGCGTGTACCCCGGGGTCACTTGACCGAGGTTCCGCTGCGCTCGGAAGGGGTGAGCGCATGGAGGAGGCACTCTGGTTAATTTCAAGGGCGGCACTGCATCAAGCAAGAAAAAGTGTTATGTCGGTGAAAGATTATCCCGGGAGAAGGAAAAAAGGGAAGCGAGCCTGTGTCGGCAAAGAGTATCTTACCCTTGAGTAACTGGCGGTGTCTTCTTGGCCTTCTTCGGCTTAACCGCTCCTCTCTTCTGCCGCTTCGCCTTCGGTGCTGCTGGATCTGAGGATGTGGAGGTCCCGGCATTCGAGGTACCGGTCTCTGCACGCTTGCGAGATCCAACTTGCTTGCCCGTGGTAGCTGGGCGTGCACTCGGAGCAGGGCCGCCCGGGTTAGCTGGTGCCGAGGATACTGGGTGAGCATATGCGATGGGACGAGCATCAATTATCTCTAACACTTCGCAATCATCGTCGTCCGACCAATCTCGGATTGAGGCTCGGGCTCGAGGCTTACCCGAGGTAGGGGCGCCAGCAGCCGGAATCGGCAGCTGATCCTCATCATCCGGGTCTTCTACCTCGGCGACGGCCGGGGCAGGGATATCTTTGCCCCATTTGGTGGAGGGATCCTCTCCATCTTCAGTCTTTTGCCGGGTAAACCTCTGCAAGTCAGAAGCAGTAAAACCGAGTTACTTTATGAGCCAAGTATGGAGCCGACATAAGAGTTATCTCGGCAGCAAAAAGGTATGTCGGTTTAGGTTGCAAGGTTACTTACTTGCTCCGGAAGCCGAGTTCTGTTATGAGGTTCTAGACCCCATTCCCATTCCTCGGTCATCGTCGTGCGGGCAATTGCCTTGACACGTCTTCTGACCTCGCGTTGGGTCAGCTCGTGGGTGCTGATCCGATTGGATCATACTTGCCACTCATGTGGCAAATCTTGTGAACCCGGTCTTGGAGGGGTCAGACTCGGCGGCTGATAAAAGTCCTCAGGAGATCATCGCTCGTTAAGCCTGCCCCCACAAGCTCCTCGACGATCTTGTGAATCTGGTTGATCTCGAGGTTCATCTCCTTCGGGTTGAGGGACCAGTTGAACTGCTCAGAGGGGTGGCGATGTTGAATACCGGCAGGTTCAGAAGGTCGACATTGTCTGGGCTGTCTGGGTTCTTCACGTAGAAGAACGTGCGCTGCCATTTCCGGCATGACTCCAGGCCTTGAATCCGAAGAAAGATGGAATCTCTCCGAGGTATAATTGTAGCGGCTCCGCACGGGGTCATCTCCTTGGGGAAGTTCTTGTTTTCTGGATCCGGGATACTCTGCTTCCGGAGTTGGAAGTACTTGGCCCAGAGCTCAACGGTGGGCCAGAGTCCGAGGTATCCCTCGGAGAAAGAAACGCACGCAGAGAGCGTGGTGATGGCGTTGGCTGGAAGGTGATGAGGTTGAAGACGGAACCGATCCAAGAAAGATCGGAAGAACTCGCTCGCCGGGAGTCCAAAGCCGCGCTCGAAATGCGCGATGAAGACCACGCGCTCGTCAGATTTCAAACTCGGCTCGGCCTCTGTGCCGGGAACCCGGTATATCACTTGTGCCGGAATTTGCTTGGTCCGGACCAGCCAGTCTATCTCGGCCCGGGTTACGTCGGAACCTTCCCACCCGGCACGCTCACCCTCTTCGACGACATCCTCGGCAGGGTCCGGGGTATGGCTGGATGACATCTCGGAAGGGATCTGTGCAGAGACACAAGTTGATCCGAGATAAGTATCTCGGAATATTGGAGCAACAGAGGAAAGTGCATAAGTGGCGGGAAACACAAATCTGCGAATAAGTGTTTGGCGGAAAGATCTACAGAGAAGGATAAATAGAGGATAAATGCAAGATTTATAAGTTGAAACCTCGGAGAATCTACGGAGGAAGTATTGCAAGGATATTAAGAAACACAATGGAGAAGATCTAGAGGGGATCTAAGCAACTAGGTTCAATAGCATCTATGGAGGGGATGAGCAAGTTCATCGGGGAAGATGAACAGATTCATCGGAGAAGAGGAACGTGTTCATCGGAGAGGGTGAACACGTTCATCGTCAATGTCAAGGACAAGAATCTTACCAGAGGTGCGGCGGCGATGCAGGATGAGGAAGCGCGGGGCGTGCCGGAGTTGAGCGCGTTCGGCGGTGGCGCGAGAATCTCCGGTCGTCGGCGGCGTGGATGCTCCGGCGTTGCGCGGTGGCGAAGATCGCTGCGCGGCGGAGATGAGCGCGGTGGGCAGTGCGATTGAGGGATGCGAGGAGGAAGAAGAAGAAGTGGGTCGCCCCGCTCCCCTATTTATGGGGGTGAGGGCGTGCGGTTACCATTTTTACCGCGTGCGGTTCCCGTAACGGCCGCACGGATTAACCGCGCACGATCTGCGCGATTGCGGTATTTGCGGCCGCACGATCAGCCACATCGTGGGCCACAGGGTGGTAACCGCCTGCGGCGTGATCGTGTGCGGTTGCTGGCGCGGGAATCGAGGAGGCACACCGCGGTCAAGCGCACTCAAGTGCTCATGCGACGTGACAGCTCGTGACGTGGGCGGCGTGCGTGCAGAGATAAGCCTGTCCGCGCACAGGAACCGAGGTAGCGCGCAGCGTTTCTCTGCCACGTGCCGTGGAGAAATCTTTGGAGAGATTACAGGAATCTTTTTGTGTCGGAGAGACCGGCACAAGAGCAGATCTCGAAAGTTGTGGGAAGTTTGGTTCTTGAAGCTTGAGATGAACCGGCATAAGAATGTCGGATGTTGGATCAGGATAAAACAGTTGCCTTGTGTCGGAGAAACCGGCATAAGGGCATATGTCAAAAGCAGTTGGAGGTTTTATCCTGATGCTTGAGGTGTACCGACATGGTTATCTCGGATGGTTGGGTTAAGTTGAGTTGGTCGTGCAAGCTTGACTTGCTCTTTCAGCGGAGTTCTTGTGTCGGAGAAACCGACACAGGGGCAAGTGTCGGAATCAGTTGAAGAGGTTATTAGTGGCTTTACGTTTGGTCCGACATAGTTATGTCGGATGCTGTGGTCAAGTTGGTTTCGTTTTGTTAACCTGGTGTGGCCCTTCATCCAAGGCTGCAGGACCGCACCAGCTTCGGGGACTAATGTCGGGGGGCTACCCCCGGGTAGGGTCGTGGTGTGGTATAAGCAAGGTCCCAGATGTGGGCCAGGTTACAGTGAAAGCCGGCATACAAGGTCCTCAGAGGTGATCAGGGGGTGTTGTTGGTGCAAACCGACATAAGCAAACCAAGGTAACCCAGGCCAAAAGGGACCGAGGTACCATGCTGGTGCAAACCGGCATAAGTTGACTGAGATATGGGATCCGAGATAAGGGATCCGAGACATGATGACCGACATACCAATGTCGGTATTCTGGTATCTTCTCTTATGTGCAGGGGAAGCTCGAGGAAGAAGAATCCGGCATATCCATGCCGGGTTATCCTTATGTCGGACAGAAGTCAATGCTCCTGTCACATCCCGTCTGGCACGGGAGCGTCTGGCACGGAAGCGCCTGACACGGGAGCGTGCAGGGGGAGCGAGGCGACAGGTCTCGCCTAGTCGCTGACCACTGGACATCCGGGATAAAGGCTACGAGCTAGGCGTGGGTGTGCCCTGTCCTGTCCCTGGCAGAGGGTACATTCTAGCTGTGCTGTAGCGCTGCAGGGGATGGCCATGTCACGTCCTGTCTCTGACAGGAGTAACATCATGACATATCTTTGGCATGGCTACAGTGCTCCGGGAGGGGTGTCCCCATAACTCGGTTTAGCCTATAAATAGGGCTTCACTCCCTCCTGCGGGAGGGACGGCGAGAGAGGAGGCATTGAGACTCATTTCATCCCGTAGCTTCATCTTCTTTCTTGTGTTCATCCCTGTTGTTGGGATCATACAGCTCGAGGAGCAACCTTGTATTCGTGATATCTCGGTATAGAGAGAGAGGCATGCAGGAGTAGGGGCTTTACCTCCTCACGAGGGCCCTGAACCTGGGTATATCTTGGTGTGCTTGTGTGTTCTTCGTGTGTGCTACTCAGCGCGCTAGCCCTCTCCCGGATCCACCAGCGTCCATCGGCCCCACACTTTAGCCATCCTATGGCATCTGCCGTGATACCACCACGACAATATATGTTCGGTCGGCTTGCATGCTGGTGCGATCGTGTCCTAGTCCAAGTAGTAGTAGTAGTTGTACGTGAATTTGGTATGTCCAAGTCGGTTTGCATGTCATGAGATTAGGAAAGGGTCTAGCTTTAATAGGCAAGTCTATAGTAGCTAGAGTTTGAGTCGAGTTACAACGCAGTGCACGTACGAGTTGAGTTGTGTGGCCTGTTGTCCATGTATATATACACGACCAGGTTGTAACAAGATTGTACCGTGAGCATTGAAAAGAAATAAAGGAAAAAGAACGGGCACAATACGTGCCCTTGGCTAAATTTTTTGAGCATGTGTTTTTGGATCTTCGTATGTGATCGATCCTGTGGGCAAATCCTAACAGAGTAGGTGTTAAATTTTTAGTTCTTAGAAAATGTGTTATGAATTCTAATTAATCTGTATCGCACTCATCTCTTTTCTCACATTTTCACCCACATCTTCTTCTCCAGATCCCCTCTTTCTCTACCCGAGACGCGAAATTACACCACCTCTCCACTGCTCTTTTCCTAGGGTCACATAAGCCAATCGACCCCTATGACCAAAGACCCTGTTGTTCTCTCCGCTCCTCCGCTTGATTCAGTGGTTCGACGACATGCTATGTCGTGGTGCCACCGCCACCGCTTGATTCCGGTCACCATCCGGGCAACGCCATTGGGTCGAGGCAGCAAGGCGGCAGTATTCATGTGGTGGCCGCAAAGTTATCACCAATTTCTTCTGCTGGCAGAGAAGTTTCTCAGACTGGGTAGTGCACCTCATGCACAAGTACATCGTGCGGACATCAAGCTTAGTCGTGTGACTGTTGCGGGCGACGCGACAACGCGGTGGTCTGCTGCCCTGCCGATGAAGGGTGTCGTACCACCGTGTACCGTCCACATTCTCAACAAGCACCAAGGCGCGATGGCGGAACGATCAAGCCCTACGGGTGGACGAGGAGAAATAGGAGATGCTCAGATATACACTTGTGAACCCCGATTGCTGGGAAGTATTGCCTCGTGGCCTCGCATACATTGGGGATACCAGTTTACAAAACAAACGGACCCAAGCTCACAGACGAGATGAATAAATTTCAAACCTTACCTAAGGCAAACTGATAACTCAAACAAGAGGACCAAAGTAGTATTAGTACTTTAGTAGTAGACGAGGGCAGCTCGTTGGTACTCTACAGGTCACAGATCTGTAGAGGTGACACAGCTCTGAGACGATCAGGTCGATGACATGATGATCCGCAGACGTGGAGAGGGGTCTCCACTGCAGCATAAGCAAACCAATTTTGAAAAAGCAGTCAAACCTGCTGACTAGGGAAAACAGCTACAATGGCGAACTTATTACGAATGTTCCAAAGCACCCATATAGGGTCATAAGGGTTGAAAGATGGCGGGAAAAGAGTGCTGGGAAAGAGTTTATACTAGGTAGGAAAAGATGCTGGAATGGAAATAATTTTCCTACGCTGTTTGCCGAGCATTTTCATGGACGACGCTAGACAAGGAGTTTCACTAGGCGGGAAAAAGAAACGGAAACGTAATAATTTTCTAATGTTTTGCTGAGTTTTTTCTTTTAGAAATGGAGGGTGTGCCCCCAGCCTCTGCAGGATGCACACAACCGAGTTTTATTAACTAGTCGTTAACCCGTGCGCCTGCACGGGCTAGTTAGTTTTGGGAACACCTTATTATAAAATAACTATCTAAAAATTTCAGAAGTTTACATGGTAATTTATAGGACAAAATGTATTGATGTTTATTCCTCCAATCAGCTTTGAATCTTAGCATGATGCTGTAATCTAACAAAGGTCTCTCGGTCAACATATATACTTGTATTGCATCAGAAGAATTATGATGCCCATACTATTTGGGTCACTGTAGAACTACTGAACACATAGGACCCTCAACTCAGCTGACCAAGTTCTAATCTGTAGCATTTAGTCCCACTCAACAAAAAGCGACATAAAGCAGCTGCTAGTGCCTAGTGACTGTGATTATTCTCCTCTGCTTTTCATCAAACACATCACAAAATCACAGTATTGTGGAAAATTTTGATTGCTGATGGTTGGAGAGCAAAATGAAAAGCTTTAAAAAATATATAATGAAACAAAAGGTCGGGTATTATCTCGGATAATTTTATCCCAAACTAAATTTAAATTGCAAAGGTCTTAAGGAGGTTTAACTTTTTATGTTATATCATAGACTATCTTTCTGGTTCTAGGCAACAATACCACTTCACGCAACTGTATTAGAGACCAAATGAGCTAAATAGAAACAGTCACTAAATGAACCTCAACAGCGGTAGCATCTGGATCAAGTAGAGAGGAGAGGTTTACTTGCACTGGGCGTCATGGCCAGCCTGCAGCACACCAGCTCGCAGATTCTTCTAGAGAGTGTATTGGCCGGTTTTGGCATTGGGAAAATCCGACGGAAAACCTGCTACATTGCAAACCTGTTGTCTCCAACAAATTTCAATCAGGAGGTCACCTGAGATTAGCGATGCCCCGGCCATATAGAGAGGACGAACATCACATACGCCTGCACGGGAAAACTAATAAGTCAGTAGTTTGATGAAAAAAATAGCGCATATTTGGATCAATATTTTCATCTGGGAAGATGGTATTTGCAGTTTCTCATTTTCTATCGTTGATCCATTAATTTATTTGATTCATAGATTGTGGTCAGCAGTAGATCTATCCAAAGAACGCCAGAGAGATAAGTAACATCACACCAAACTGCATATTGTTAATTTAATTTTCACATCACAACAACCCGTACGCTCCGTTTCTGATTATTTTCCACTGAGATGGTATGATTATTATCCGTTGTGCATACATTAAATTAAAAAATATCAGGTCGCTTAAGAGCTATGCATAGGCTGAATCAGCCGATGCCGTACATGTGTGTATTTGGCACAAAATCATAATGAGTTATCTTTTTTTTTTTTTCCATCTAAAAGTATTGGCCATCACAGATCACACATGAAGCAGCGAACCATCTAAATTTGCATCCACCAATTCCATGTAGAATTGTATATGCATACATGCCCCCCACGAATATTACTTCCCAGTAATCCCGATCTAAAATAGAACTGTATGGTATTTATTAATTAAGTCAGAGGACCAAACCTGAACGTTAGAGACTGGTAGAGTTGCTAGAGAAACAGTGCCATGCCCTCACGAATATTATTTCCTAGTAATCCCGATATGCAGGATCACTGCTGGTTCTGGGTCCGTCCTTCCATGTCCAGAGGCGAAGGCCGATCAGAAGAGAAAAGCATACAGATAAAACAACAGACTCCAACCTGACATGCATCAGCAGAAATTAATGAACAATCTAGTCGTCGGCCGCATGGTCGTGAGAGAGAATTAGCACTTAACCTGGCATGTATCGGATGAGAAGATCGATCGATCTGAAGCGTGCGTGAAGGCTGGA
This sequence comes from Poa pratensis, assembly GCA_947311845.1. Classification (NCBI taxonomy): domain Eukaryota; kingdom Viridiplantae; phylum Streptophyta; class Magnoliopsida; order Poales; family Poaceae; genus Poa; species Poa pratensis. The sequence goes on from CAMZMU010000099.1 coordinate 17,845,089, forward strand.
TCGGTAATGCGCCGCCTGCATCACAACCGAGGTGACGATTAGATTCGTTTCCTATTTTCCTTGTTTTACAGAGAGAAGCGGAGGTATGACACCGATATACCGTGCCATCAAACGGAGGATAGTTTATTATTTTCCATGCATATCGTTTCTAGCTGGATTCGAACTCAGGTGAAGAAGTATACACGCGAGAAGAGTCGCATGCGCGCTGGACAAACAATTTTAATCCAACGGCTTTAGACAGATTATAGGTAGATCGGATGGATAAAAATTTCTAGCCTCCCAGGATTAACGTGGAGCCTCGTATGGTGCCTCCAATTAGTAAATATAAGATTTTCTAGTGTTTTGCTCAGTACTCTACTGGGCGACACGCGACAAAGACTAGGTTGCTGTTACAAAGACGTCGCACATGCTGAGAAGGGACACATGGTATTTTGTTTGCCGAGTCTATTTTTCCGAGTGTTTTCCTATCCACACTCGAGATAAAACCTGCATTACCGAGTATATTTTCTTTTGAGTATGATTTTGTATGTCTAGTTTTGTCAAACACACCATATGATGAGTGCCCATGTATTTACACTCCGTGAACGGCATAGACAGATTTTCCTAGCGGAAAGTGTTTTTTGCTCCCAGGTTCCAATGCTCTCTCTGATTTAAAAAAATCAAAAATCATATTTATAAGTTTCAAAAAGTTCTAGAAAAAATACGGATGTAACTAATGATATATCCCACGAACGTGTAAATTTTCAATTAGAGATACTTTATATTTTGGGTTACACAAAAATAACAAATATGATATTTTGCACGTTCATGGGATATATCATTGGCTACCTCCGGATTTTTGAAAATTTGTTTTTAAAACTTATAAATATGATTTTCGAATTTTCTAACATGAGAGGGAGCATTGGAGCTCAGAAGTCAAAATTCTCCACTCTTTAGGCCTTTTTTGGATGTAAGAATTCGGCTCGGTACTCGGAGGCCCGAATTCCAGCGTTTGGACGTGTCTTGGCATTTGGGCTTGGAAACCGAACGAAATTCCGAGCCCTCACCCCGCATGTGAGCTGTGACACTCGGAACTTTTCTTTTGAATTTTCACCGGGGGGGGAGGGGGGGGAGGAGGAGGAGCCCCCACCTGAATTTTTCTATATATAGTAGGGCAAAACCCCCAGATAGTTACAACCATGAAGGAGGAGGGGGAGAGTTTACACGGGGGGTGCCCTAAGGCAGGATAGCCATCCATCCACGGAGGGACGGAAACTAACACGAAGACGATCATCCCAAAGAACAGCGTCGTCACACACATTTTAAGGGTAAGGCTAAGGGAGGGGGCGACCCCGTCGAACACCATCGCGTTCCTGGCTTTCCACGGGTGCCAGCAACAAAGCAGGATGAAGGAGGATACAGTCTCCGACGAGACGCCGGCGGGGTGTGGCAGCCGGTGAACATCCGCGACCCGGGCATTGGGGATGACAACCCCGACCCAAGCCCAGAAGCGAGCAGCATGGGGGCATCCGAGCATCATTTGGCTGGCATCTTCAAGCGGGAGGGGGCAGCAGGGGCAACCGGCATGCTCGTCGACGCACTCCGGCGCTCCTCCTCCATGTTCCAGTTCTTGTCTTGTCCACCCCGTCTAGCCAGGGCAGCTCCCGCCCCTAACCCTAGTTTGCTCGGAACAGCGGCGGGAGGCAGAACGGCAGCGCGAGGCGACGCAAAGGCCTAGATTATTGCTTCTATACGATTCTAGTTTAGTGGAAATTAATCTCGTAAATTGTTTGTCCTGCCTGCAGGCTAATTGCCAAGTACAGGCCCACGATGCCTGTTCTGTCTGTTGTCATTCTTCCTCGTCAGAAAACAAACCAACTGAAGTGGACCTTCACGGCCGCATTTGAAGTACGTGAGCATCATGTTTCTTTGTTTGCATCCTGCTTTAGACTAGCATGGTACTCAAAACAAGACTATAAATAACTGTGAGAACAGATGCAGATAGTAGTAGGCTTGTTGACCAGAAATACCGCTTGTATTAGTGCATTTCAGGTTAGAACTGTTTGGGCCGTAATATGGGTTAGTCAAGCATGTCCTTGAACTTGTTTGTTAGGCTGGTTTATCGATGCCCTGTTGTATTCATCCTGAATGATTTTGATATATGTATTGGGTAGCTAGAACTGGTTTTGACTTTTGACCCAACGAATTTACTCTGCTTGCCTAATAACTTGTATTCATCTGTGTTTCTCTTTGTCCTGCAGGTTGAATCTACTAGACTACAACACTACAAATGAGTCGGTCGGTTTTCAGGATTGCTCTTGACCATGGCAAAGCGTCCGGTGTGATCAAATAGCACGAACGCATTGTCGTCTGCCAGAAAGTGGGAGATTCCTCGGTTCTGCAGATCATTGAGCTGGACGACTAGGCTCCTAGCCTTTCTCATGGTTTGCCCGATTTTTTACTAGGCCAAAACGTTGCTTCGTGGCTAATGTATAATCCTATAGTTTTGCTAAATGAGCTACTCTCCGCTATGGTGTCAACATAGGATCTGCCGTCCATTTCGGAAACATAAGTTCTAGTTATGGATATTTGCCCAGGTTATACTGTTGTGCATAAATTAAATTATCAGGTGGAATGATGAAATCGAGATTCCCTTGCCATGGTTGATGCTACATTAATTGCCTGTTCTTTGTCAACTTGGCTGTTTCATTTACCCGCCTATACTCTGATCATGCTTTGCATATGTATTTTCCATGATTTTTCTTACTTTTGTTGTTGTTGTCACCTATTATGGATTTCTTAAATACACTAAACTATTTTTCATACATGTAGACAATTCCGCAGTATGTACATTCACACATGATTTGGAGTTGGATGCCAACCTTCGATTTCTACAACAAATACCATACACATCCAAACAACAACTTTGATATTGGAGGCCAATTCAAAACCAACCCAGATTTGATATTCCCAAGCTCCAATTCATACATATGTATTTTTTGGGGTGTATCTGTTTTTCATATTTTTCCGGTTGTTTTGTCGAGGTGGGAGCTCACCATCCACCGCACAGCGCGGCCATCAGGGACCCGCTTCTGGAGCATGGCGCAGCAGGCGGCCGGCCAGGTTGCTGCCTCAGCGAGCCACGAAGCCGTGCTGATGCCGACGCTCGGCTGCCTTTCCCAGCAACCCAGTTCAAGGCCTGGACGAGGAGCGCTTATCACTGAGTGTCACTGCTCCCACCATTGATGACCTCCATGTCAACGTACCATGGGTAATCACTAATCAGCTTTATCTAATCTCTCCTTTGGCAAAATCGTATGAAAATCGACAGTCATTCTGCTTACACGTGTGTAGAAGGTCTTCACATGCACGTTGCAAAAAATACAATGCCACTGAACTTTGCTTACGTTTTGCTTTTTGCAAGAAATACATATCCACCAAATTTTGCCACACTATTCTTGGTTTTTGAGTTTCCAAGTGTTCGATGCAGACCACCATATTAGGTTTACAGACACTATCCGAATTTTAAGCTATTTAATTAGTTTCCAACTGTGACATTTGTCATGTATGCACTTTGTTCCAAGAAAATGTACCTGTCCACTTCAACAGCCAGAATTTAACACGTCACAGCAGAGGCATGAAACCAGCCTGATTGGGCATGGACGTCTGAAGCTTGCATGCATGTTGCATACCTTTCCCAGCTTCTTCAGTCCTCTGGACCTCTACATATACCACATCGTAGTGCCTGTTTCGTAGCACATCAAGCAGCTCGATCAGTACCAATCAAGAAAGTAAAATGGAGTCCCAAAACAAGGAGGTCGATGCCCTGGTCCAGAAGATCACCGGCCTCCACGCCGCCATCTCCAAGCTGCCGTCGCTCAGCCCGTGCCCGGACGTGAACGCGCTCTTCACCGACCTGGTCACCGCGTGCGTCCCACCGAGCCCCGTCGACGTCACCAAGCTCGGACCGGAGGCGCAGAAGATGCGGGAGGGGCTCATCCGCCTCTGCTCCGAAGCCGAGGGAAAGCTGGAGGCGCACTACTCCGACATGCTCGCCGCCTTCGACAACCCGCTCGACCACCTTGACATGTTCCCCTACTACAGCAACTACATCAACCTCAGCAAGCTGGAGTACGAGCTGCTGGCGCGCTACGTGCCCGGAGGCATCGCGCCGGCCCGCGTGGCCTTCATTGGTTCCGGCCCGCTGCCGTTCAGCTCCTTCGTCCTCGCCCCGCGCCACCTGCCCGACACGATGTTTGACAACTACGACCTGTGCGGCGCGGCCAACGACCGCGCCAGCAAGCTGTTCCGAGCGGACAAGGACCTAGGTGCCCGCATGTCGTTCCACACCGCCGATGCCGCCGACCTCACCAGCGAGCTCGCCGCATACGATGTTGTCTTCCTGGCCGCGCTTGTGGGCATGGCCACGGAGGAGAAGGCCAAGGTGATCGCCCACCTTGGCGCGCACATGGCGGACGGGGCGGCCCTTGTTGTGCGCAGCGCCCACGGGGCACGCGGGTTCCTCTACCCGATCGTCGACCCCGAGGACATTGGCCGAGGTGGGTTTGAGGTGCTGGCCGTGTGCCACCCCGACGACGATGTGGTAAACTCCGTCATCATCGCGCGCAAGTCCAACGACGTGCATGCCGATGTGCTCCAGAACGGGCGTGGACAGCACGCGCGTGACGTGGTGCCGGTGGTTAGCCCGCCGTGCAGGTTCGGTGAGATGGTGGCGGACGTGACCCAGAAGAGGGAGGAGTTTGCCAAAGCAGAAGTGGCCTTCTGATCCATGCCGACGATGCGAAGGAAATTGATAGTGCCGTTCATCCGTATTCGCGTGCAAATCATACATGGTATTGTTTTTCATACTGCTTCGGTGCTTCTTGTTGTCTATTTCTCGTCTGTATCGTGTGTTGACTGTAATGAGCATGTCTATGTCTATGAACAACTCTGCCCAGGAAGGCAGAGTAGAGGACAGTGTGAAAGCCATAATATGTGTCCGTACGAGTTGAGAATAAAAAGAATTTTCGTTCACAATCACAATTCACAAGTATGTGTGATAATGAAATTGGTGTGATACTAGAAGGCCCTTGCCCGCTTCCGCTGCGTTTTTGTGTTTATCATACATTTTTGGAGTAATATGAATATGAAAACGTTTTGATGCCTTTAGGAGCAATATGGCTTTCAGAGCAGTACACGCCTTAACTGAACCGATGAGACTAGCTTAAAAAAGGTTTACAAGATACACCGGTATATGGTGGGATGGTAAGGTTCGAAGTACTAGTGAGAACAGTACATGGAAGTTTAATTAGGCAAAGGACAAACTGCAGTTGAAACACGGACTCTAGCTGATATTGGCTATGAATGCACAGCGATGATGCATCCAACAAGTTAGGAAGTAGGAACACCGTAATTCTGTTTTCAACTAGCTGGAACCCCATGGCCCATACTGTTTAAGATTAAACTCTAATGCTAGCTTGAAATACCCTTGCCTGCTAAATTATTAATACTTCAGTGCGTCGTCCAGTTCAGTTCAGGCTTTGTAGTTCAGAAATCTGAATCGGTTATTTTGTTCTTTTTTATATAATATACTTGTTGTCCTAATCCTATTCTCCAGTGCAATCCAAAAAGTTATCTCTGCATAATTTACAAGTTGGCAGTATCTCAACTTCCCTCTGAAGAATCTGCTAGGATTCAGACTTAAAGAGTCGGTTTAGTTTAGGCATTGCAAAACATACTCTTTTGGTGTCTAGTTTTTCATTAATTAATGGACTCCAACAAATTTTGTTTGGATAAAAATTATTAACACTGCATATGATAAATTTAGTTTTACTAGTTGCCTGTATTATGTCGCTCACATCATTCTTTACCATGCTAATGCAGGTGACCTGAAGCCTGACACTCATGTCAGCTTGGACCATTAGGCAAGGAATTGATCATGCCTAAAGACCCCAAATGCTACTATTATTATGGTAAGCTTCAGTTCCATGCTTAATTATCTATCACAAGATGATGGCCGATCAGAATTTTAGAAGTTGAAAGGTTTGCCCCTTTATCTTTTTTGTACTAACTTAGCAAATAATGTTACAATAGTGTCTGATGAAATCTGGATGACCAAGGAAGCTTTGCTTATTGAAAAATTTCACTGGAGGCACCATCTTGTTTGTTTTTCAAAATCTTTAAGAATTCATACATAGAAAATTATGCTAATAGGTTTTTATCAACTATATTAAGAGCACTCGACATTTTAGTATTTATGCAACATATAACATGTTTATTATTAGCATATTTTCAATGTAACTGAACATTTTTATGCATTTTGCCTTCTACCACTCGTTTTATCCATCCTCCACCATGCATGTTCCTTATCCTCTGTTTCCATATTCCAGGCATTTGTTTTTTTATAACTTGAATAGCAGGAAGAATTGGCAGGCTTTTGAAGCCGATAAAAAGACTGATTATTGAAGACAACACTAGCTGGTCTGGTTCCGAGGATGCAAATTGGGAGAGGAAAATGACGAGGACTGAAAGATCAAGCTTTGAGTGCTGAAGAATCCGGTGAACCTCCGGTGAAGATAAGAGTCAACATACAGTACACAAGCATGGAAGGAACCTGGGTCTAAGGCACCAGAAAATGATTTCCATGGACGTTTAGAAACAAGGTCATATCACTAATTCTCTTGATTTTAGCTTGAACCAACTTTCCAAGGCATACAATAAGCATTTATCTTTAATGTAATTTACTTAGATCTTCAGTACGCTTATGCGAGAGATCAACTGATCTTGCTATTCAAGATCATCCAAATACCAATCTAATTTTGTTGAGGCATTGTTATGTTAGACCATACTATTTCCTGGAAATAAAAAAATGTTTGATCATTCATACCAGGGCAGGGTCAAGGGTATTTCTTATTGCTAGGATTATGGAACATCTCCCGGAAACTTCAGATCATGCTAAACAAAGTACTTCATACCATTTAGTAAAAATTGACTGAATCTAGCAGCAAATGGAGAAAAGACCCCAGCAAGATCGACGTCTGACAAACTTGGTCTTTTGGATCACAGTTTAGTTTTTCAGTAAACCTTTGATCTGTTCTCTGGACTCCTATTTCAGAATAGTAGAACCTGAACAAACACAAAATGAAACGATGCACCAATTGGTGTAAATCAATATAAGTTGCAGAGATATATGTAATTGTGATTCAGCTAGGGGTTCACTGTATATTATTTGTAATTCAGCATAGTAGTATCATGCAATCTGAGGTTTTAGAGCCGTACTGAGTTATTGACATCAATGTTAACCAATCTACTTTTGCTCAAACAGGTGACACATGTATCCTTGGGCTGTGTCGGAATGAAAGTATTTGATGTTGAATTCCTACGTTAAGATTGTGTTTTTTGTTACCAGTGCATTATGCTGTTTCATCGGGAAGAAATCAGTGTATTTGTACTTGCACTCTTGCAAGCAAAGCTTTGACAAAAGCTTCTCTGTTTTCCTGTTTTCAAGCCAAACAACACTGCTTCAGGCTCACAAAGTTTCAGTTCGATTTTGGTTGGGGTGCGCCAAGCCTGGGCAGTAGTGCAACGCCCAGGCGACACCCCAGTAGGCTACTGTGGTGGACCCTCCCCCATAAAAAATAAATTTAATATCGTTGTGGGCACATGGCCCACATATCAGATATTAAACTGATAAGAACAGATACTACACTTGATCTTAGCCAAAAGGCCGAGAAAGGTATGCTTCTAACAGCTGCCCTCCGCCTCCTTTTATAGGCTCCTTCGACCGCCTCTCCTCTCTTCGGGAGCGAGGTGGGACTAAACGAACGACCTGCGCTGCACTGGTGGAAATCCTGTCTTCGCGTCTCCAGGGACGCTTCCCTCGTCTGGACTTCTTAAGCCCAACGAAACGGTATATATCAGCCCAAACGCCTCCACGGCACAATAGATTCGTAACGTTCATGGCAGCATTGCGTATTTTTTGCCACATCTGGCCTTTTTCGCAAACTAATGATGTATCTGGCCTCTCCTGAAAACTAATTTCAAATCTGCCCTCTCAGGTCGGCGTCAATCCCGATGGAGCCGACATCGTGCAGGTCGGTGCCATCTAACATTTACCAAACGATTTCACTTTTGTCGCAGTGGAAAGCGCTATTATCAGCAAAGCATAAGGGCGCGTGGGACTCGGCACTGGAGAAGATGAAGATGATGGCAAGGAGGTACCAGCTGCTGGTGGCGAGGCGTAGCGGAGTGGGCTAACTTCTCCAGTTTTTCCTTTTGCATAGCTTCGATTAGTTTTCCTGGCTCCTGCGTGAGCTTTTGCAGCTTTCCCAGCTTGTGGGCGTAGTTTCTCGCCTGTTTTTTCCTTGTTGCCTGGATGGCGAAGTTGCTGGTGGCTTTGGTCTGGTTTGGGGCGCGTTAGCGCAGGCTATGTGGTGGTGTCCTTTTTTCTTTCTTTTTCGGATTGTAAACAGCGGTTGGTGCCCCAACCTAACTGCGTGTGGTTATGCGTCAGCTGTCTGTAGCATGTAACACGTAGGATGTTTTGTCAGTTAGAAGAGAGAGAAGGTGGAGAGAGAAGTAGTCCGTCGGTAATATTGCAGACAGTCGATTTCCGCTTAATTCGGTCGCTAACGACGCCTCCGATCCCGTTGTATAAGATGGTGTCGGTAAACGTGTGGTCCCAGAAGAAATCTGGTCCTTTGATCGTTCTGTTCCCAACGTAATTAGTGCTAATAATAATATTTTTAATTTCGTGCAGTTACGATTTCAAGGTTCATAAAGACGGCCTAAAAGACAACCTGTTGTATGAGTCGTCTGTATCGTTGTCTAGAACTGACATGTACACGCACTACAGACTGTTGCCGTCTAAACTATTGTACATGCCCTAAAAGCAGGGCCCTTTTGGTCTCTTCTCTCAAATTCTAGAATCAGGCAAATGAGTGAGGCCCTTGACTGCGTTCATTTGCCCTGACAAAAGGTTATGTTCACGCGGTACATAATTTTTGGCTACTTGCAAGAGTCGTTCCCTCTGATATATAATATGAGAATATCAAGGAAAAACATGGTGCACATTACATGGATACCTTAACTATGTGTTACACTAACAAAATGAGACACATCCTTGTTAAATCTTAGAAAGAAAAAAAAGGTATCTTTATTATGGATTAGAATGAAATTAGGTTGCTCCTCATTCGATCTTTGAAAGAAAAAAAAGTTAACGGAAACCTCTTATTTTTGGTAAACTGCCATAGAATTTCAAACTCCTGCTGATTCAGTTCCACCTAGTAGGTTGTATAATTTTTCTTAAGTATAAAGGACGTAGCTGTCTTCAGTCAGTTGTAAAATAATCAGATCAGCTCAAGTCAAACCCCAGCTATATTCATGGTGTAGCTTTTGTGGGTAGGTGTTCATTGTCTTTTCTATATGTGCGTATGTTGACAGATAATAGGCAATAAACGACATGACACTGACTACATGAAATTAGGAAGCTAGGGAAACTTTTGGCGAAACCATTCTACCTACACGTGGCATGTACCCAACATACAAGTGAAGAATCACTACCGGAAACCAGGTCTTTGCCGTGCATCGAAACCGCACGGCAAAGGGCTTGCGGAACACGGCAAATAGTTTGCCGTGCGAACAAGCACGGCAAAGGCCACACGGCATAATACGCGTCGGCAAAGGCTCTTTGCCATGAGCTTTGCGAAAACAACACGGCAAAGGTTTTGCCGTGTGCCATGCGCGTAGTACACGGCACAAAACTGTCAGAATAGGGTCAACCCTCAACCCGGGTCTTTGCCGTGTGCCAGAGGTTTTCCGTGATGCTAATCGTTGGCGTGAGCTTGGAGAAATGGCCTCACGGCACACGTCCCGTCTTTGCCGTGTGCCCGCCGCGTGCTCGCACGGCACACGTCCCGTATTTGCCGTGTGCCCTCCCATAGCTCGCACGGCAAATGTCCTGTCTTTGCCGTGTGTCCTTTCATAGCTCGCACGGTGTCTTTGCCGTGTGCCCTGCCAGAACTCGCACGACACATCGCCGTTGCCCAGAACCCAGGCCTCCACCCTTTGCCGTGTGCCTCTATCAGCTGTACACGGCAAATTGACCAATATGGTCATCCTACGTTGCCCGGTTCACAGGTGGGCGCCACGTGCACGCTTTGCCGTGGGCCTCCTCACGGCAAAGGCCTTTGCCATGTGCCTGTACACGGCAAAGTGACCATATGTCCCTTTTTGTTCTGTTTTTTAAAAATCCCTGCATTTTAAGATAAATCACACAAATATGACAGAATTATCACAATTTGAGCACAAACATCACAATTTGAACACAAACATCACAAAATGCAGAAACTTCACAATTATTACATCCAGGTATCATTATTTACAACAATATTGATACGGAAGGTCAGTACAACAAATGGTGGCATCAATATCATCGTGAAACGCATCCATGCCATTGATATCATCCTGCAACGCTGATCATCATTTTTATGCATTATTCATAGCCCTAAAACCTCATAAACCTCACTGCATCAACATCCAGTGAAGCATTTATCTGCATTTTACAGTGCCTTTCATCCATTTTGCAGTTCAGTGCGCAAAGGCACACAATTCTCCTGAAGATGCAATTCAGATATTCAGAAGTGACCAAGGCCAATACACAAGTGTGGCAGAGCTTTCTGCTTCTCGAAGGAGCCTCGTGAGGGCTGACGAAGCCTCACGAGGGGGGCACAGACATGTCTCTGCCAGGCGCAGACGTTGCGAAGCCTCACGAGGGAAGTCAGAGCCTCTCGAGGGAAGCGAGCCTCACGAGAGAAGTGCAGACGCCAGGACTTGTGATAATCTTGATGATAGAGGCCTCTCGAGGAAAAGTCCTCTCGAGGGAAAAGTCCTCTCGAGGGAAAAGCCTCATGAGGGAAGGGTCTCCCGAGGCTCATCAGTCCTTAGCAGAATCCTGAGCAGACCTGCCTGTACCTGCCACTGGACTGACAACTCAAGTTCTCCAATTTCCAAAGATGCAATGCACATGTGCGACAGTACAAGGTCCCATGAGAAGATAAGAAGGAATTCAAATGCGTTTGACCCAAAAGAGAAGGAAGGAATCAACTTGGAGGCCAAGAAACCCAAAAAGGCAAAAAGTGCAAAAGTGGGGAGACACCCCATGTGCAGGAAAGTAGAGGAAGCTCACCACTTCTCCACCTCGGGTCACACCTCCACCACAGTTGGAAAAGGTCCATAAAAGCCACCACACCACCACAAGACCATGAGATCCATCCCATTCCATTCCCATCCATCCACTTCACTCCATCCCATCCACAGCCACCACCACACCACCTTTTCTGCAACTTTTCCACCAAACCCCAAGAACACCAAGAACACCTCAAGAACAGCAAGAAGAAGAACAAGAAGAGCAAGATCAAGATGAACATGGAGATCAGGAGAAGAAGCACAAGGCCTTGGTGATCTGAAGCACAAGATCTGCAACTCTACTTCCACCCTTGTCTACTCCTCTGCTTCCCCTGCTTCGACAAGTGTTTCAGTGAGCTTAGCCAAGGATTTCTCCCCATTCCTCTGTGTAATCTTGTGTTGAACTGAGTAGATCATCCATCTGTAAGTAGGGCTTGTGATATTTGGCAATTGCAGTGATTTGAGTGACACAATTCTCTGTCTTTTCTGAATATTTGCATGATCTACTTGTTGTGTGTCTTGATCTGTGTGTGTAAGGCAAGTCCCTGCATACTTTGTGTTGCAAATCCGTCCCTAGCCTCCCTTTGCTTGTTAACTCACTTGGATCTGGCCTGACAACCCAGAAAAGAGTGATCTTTGTGTTGATTTTTACTTCTCTGCCTAAACCTGCTAAAAACCCTTGCTGGCAAGACAAGTCTCTGCCAGTTGCTTAAAGAAATTCTTGTTCCCTGTCTAAACCTTGCTTGGATCCTTGCTAGGCTCTGGATTGACAACCCAGAGGCTACAAGTTAAATTCTGAATTTTTAGTACTTAAACCCTTATGCAAAACCTTTACTTTTCTGTTTAAAACCTGAAAACCTGAAAATTGATTTAGTCTAGCTTCTGCCAACACTTAGAACCAGCATAAAACTTGCTGATCCCTGTGGAGACGATAACAAACACCCCCCTATAAGACAGCTCGATCAAATTGGCGCCGTTGCCGGGGATTAGCTTATGTTTGGAACTTTGTAGTGCAGTAGACTAGGCTGTGTGTTTAAAATGATGAACTTTATGCATGATCTGCATGTTTGAGATGCTTTATGTCCTGTGATCTGTAACTAGAATTGTTATTAGGGGATTTAGTTCACTAACCCTTGATAAAAGTTCTTGTTTGTGACTGTGTGTAGAGGAAATCATGATCTCCTTTATGCAGTTTCTGAAATTGGTGAATGCAGTCTGAAGATTCACCTCTAGCTCCTTTTGATCCAGAACCAGAAAGAACTTTTCTTGCAAGAAGAAGAGCAGCATCAGTGTACTCAGTAGAAGATCAAGAGGATAGGCAGTCAGTAACCAACATGGGTGACCAGCAGTTGAACACTGAGGACAGTGAAGAAACAGATGATGATGATGATGATGATAATGATGATGAAGCTGAGGATGAGCCCAATGCATCCTCTGCAGCTGAGAATCAGTGAAGAAGCTACAGTCAAGCTAATGACTATAAACAAGAGCAGCTCATCAGGAGGCAACCTGATACCTTTTTATGTCATTTACATTTTTATTTCCTTTATTAGCTATGTTTGTTTTGTGTGTTTTGCTTTGTGTCTTTGTTTTTCAGATTTTGAATAAAGGAGAATGGAGAACTCTTGGCTATGATCTCATGAAGCTTCTTGAAGGAACCTCGCGAGGGTTGAGTGCCTCGCCGAGGTCTTACCTGACGCCTCGCGAGGGAGGTGCAGAGCCTCGCGAGGGAGGGAGGCGCAGCAGTGAACACCAGGTGGAAACATTCCAATCCCTTACACCATTTTTTCAGCATGAACATTATTGCTATGCCATGTCTCTGAACTATGATCAAATTTGGCAATTTGAAGCTGTTTCAGTAAAAGTTTCATTGTGTTGCTCTGTTCTGATCAAGTAGCATTTCATTTTATTGAGAATCTTGCATTTTATCTGGTTATTATTCTTGCAAAAGCTTATGTTCAGAAGCATTTATCAAAGTAGAATTTATTCATTTCTCTGTTCAAAACTTTTGGAATACTAGATAATGCAATTGACACAGAAACTGAATGTGATGATCCATTGTAGAGCCATGTACTAACTGCATTTCTGCATGTTTGCATTTTTGCATTAGCTACTGTGATCTCTGGATTGTAGTATGTGAAGCACTAACAGTGAAACTAACTGAAAATTTTGGTAACAACAAGCAATTTTTGCATTAGCTACTGTGATCTCTGGATTGTAGTATGTGAAGCACTAACTGAAATTCTATAACTGAATCTGAAGAAATTTTGGCATTAGCAGTTATAATCCTGGGATTGTAACCTGTGAAGCACTAACTATGTTAACTTGACATAAAAATGACCAACTAACTCATTTTATGCATTTGCACTAGCCTACTATGTTCCTGTGAACTGTAGCAGGTGAAGCACTGACTATGCATGCATATGACATCCCTCTTTGCATTATGGCTATTTTCTGGATCATTTCTTTTCAATTTCCTTGTGGACTGTCTTATCTTGTTAATCCAGAGTAGTTGAACTTAGAAATGATTAAAACCTGCTATTTGAAACTTGTTTCCAAACTAGCATTTGCTCTAATAGTAAACAGAACTGCAATGAATCTAATTTGAATGAATTGCTAAATTTTCAGAACTGAGTACTGTTCATCATAAAACTATTGTCATTAGAACCTCATTTTGCTTTACTTGGGGACAAGCAAAGGTTTGAGTCTGGGGGTTTGATCACCATCATTTTTATGCATTATTCATAGCCCTAAAACCTCATAAACCTCACTGCATCAACATCCAGTGAAGCATTTATCTGCATTTTACAGTGCCTTTCATCCATTTTGCAGTTCAGTGCGCAAAGGCACACAATTCTCCTGAAGATGCAATTCAGATGTTCAGAAGTGACCAAGGCCAATACACAAGTGTGGCAGAGCTTTCTGCTTCTCGAAGGAGCCTCGCGAGGGCTGACGAAGCCTCACGAGGGGGGCACAGACATGTCTCTGCCAGGCGCAGACGTTGCGAAGCCTCACGAGGGAAGTCAGAGCCTCTCGAGGGAAGCGAGCCTCACGAGAGAAGTGCAGACGCCAGGACTTGTGGTAATCTTGATGATAGAGGCCTCTCGAGGAAAGTCCTCTCGAGGGAAAAGTCCTCTCGAGGGAAAAGCCTCATGAGGGAAGGGTCTCCCGAGGCTCATCAGTCCTTAGCAGAATCCTGAGCAGACCAGCCTGTACCTGCCACTGGACTGACAACTCAAGTTCTCCAATTTCCAAAGATGCAATGCACATGTGCGACAGTACAAGGTCCCATGAGAAGATAAGAAGCAATTCAAATGCGTTTGACCCAAAAGAGAAGGAAGGAATCAACTTGGAGGCCAAGAAACCCAAAAAGGCAAAAAGTGCAAAAGTGGGGAGACACCCCATGTGCAGGAAAGTAGAGGAAGCTCACCACTTCTCCACCTCGGGTCACACCTCCACCACAGTTGGAAAAGGTCCATAAAAGCCACCACACCACCACAAGACCATGAGATCCATCCCATTCCATTCCCATCCATCCACCTCACTCCATCCCATCCACAGCCACCACCACACCACCTTTTCTGCAACTTTTCCACGAACAGCAAGAAGAAGAACAAGAAGAGCAAGATCAAGATGAACATGGAGATCAGGAGAAGAAGCACAAGGCCTTGGTGATCTGAAGCACAAGATCTGCAACTCTACTTCCACCCTTGTCTACTCCTCTGCTTCCCCTGCTTCAACAAGTGTTTCAGTGAGCTTAGCCAAGGATTTCTCCCCATTCCTCTGTGTAATCTTGTGTTGAACTGAGTAGATCATCCATCTGTAAGTAGGGCTTGTGATATTTGGCAATTGCAGTGATTTGAGTGACACAATTCTCTGTCTTTTCTGAATATTTGCATGATCTACTTGTTGTGTGTCTTGATCTGTGTGTGTAAGGCAAGTCCCTGCATACTTTGTGTTGCAAATCTGTCCCTAACCTCCCTTTGCTTGTTAACTCACTTGGATCTGGCCTGACAACCCAGAAAAGAGTGATCTTTGTGTTGATTTTTACTTCTCTGCCTAAACCTGCTAAAAACCCTTGCTGGCAAGACAAGTCTCTGCCAGTTGCTTAAAGAAATTCTTATTCCCTGTCTAAACCTTGCTTGGATCCTTGCTAGGCTCTCGATTGACAACCCAGAGGCTACAAGTTAAATTCTGAATTTTTAGTACTTAAACCCTTATGCAAAACCTTTACTTTTCTGTTTAAAACCTGAAAACCTGAAATTGATTTAGTCTAGCTTCTGCCAACACTTAGAACCAGCATAAAACTTGCTGATCCCTGTGGAGACGATAACAAACACCCCCCTATAAGACAGCTCGATCAAACGCATCCATGTACAAGTTTAGATGTAATACCTTAAGACATGAAGTAAACCATGTACAAGTTGATCTATGGTGCCTATTTTCGTCACACTCTTAAGTCCAAATTCAAGAATATGCACAAGTTTAGATGTAGTAAACCAAAAGACATGATCTAAGTTAGATGTAGTAAACAATAAGACACAAGTTGATCTATGTGGTAAACCAAAAGACACAAGTGACCATTGGAGATTCACTGATTGGCTATGTCGATCTAAGTGAGACATGAAGTAAGTTTTCGAACGAGAGTGGTAGCAAGTTGAAATGGTGACTAACCTCTACTGGCCTTCCGGCGGCGGAGTAGGTCCTCAACATCATTGAGGAGGATCGTCCTACACGTTTGCAAAAAAATGATGAGTTCGACAACTAGGTGGAAATGGCATAGTCATGGCATTAAAAGAAAGCTAACTAAAATTTGATGAGTTGAACTAACTAAAATTTGACAAGTTCAACTAATGGGTAAAATTTGACAAGTTCAACTAACTAAATTTTGACAAGTTCAACTAAAGTGGCAATGGCATGGCAAGCTAAATTATGAGTCATGCGAGCATACCCACGGGAGCCTCTGGACAACGTTAGGGTTGGAGATATGGGGCTGCCCCTCCGGATCGTCCTGGCCACCAAGCGGCGGCGCCATCGAGTGAGATCCACCCGCCGATCCTGGATTTATCTACAACATGAAAAAAGGCTCACATTACACAAATAATTTAGTTACAACAATAAGATGGATAGAATGAGAAGTTTGACAACATACCCATGGGAACATCGGTGGAGGGAACAGTCCCATGGCAGCAGTCCCGTCCGCAGGAGCAATGCGCTGCATCGTGCTCGTCATCCACTCCATCATCTGCCTGGAGTGCTCCTGCTGCTGCCGGATCTGCTCCTGCTGCTGCTCCAGCTGCTGCTCATAGAACACCTGCTTCTCACGCATCTCCTCCCAGAGCTGGTCGACAGCTAGACCCGAAACTCGTGGGCGGGTCTCCACAGCAGGCGCACCAGGCGCCCTCCCACGGCGGACCTGGCGTAGAGACGGGACGGTGCGAGGGTCGACGGAGCCGTCACCTATCCACAAGCAGCCATTCGCCTTGCCTTGCCCCGCAAGCACGACAGCCTCGACGTCAAGTGGACTGGTGAGAGGGTCAGCTTCCTCACCGTTGCGCTCCTTGAACTTCGTCGTGTACCCCGTGCTCCGGAGCTCGGCGCCGCTGTTGATCCACATCGACCCTGTCTCAGGATCCGGCTCATCCCTGGTACGCATCTTTGCCCAAATGGCGAAGGGCGAGGGGTCTACGCCGGTCTTCAATTTCTGCAAAGAGAGCACGAACATAGGTGAAAAGGAGACGATATTGCAAAAGAGAGCACGAACATAGGTGGATTAAAGAATGCATTTGCTCACCTCCTTTTGTATGCATTGGGAGAGGCTGAGGCTGCCTTGGCGGTGTGTTCCACCCTTGTTGTGCGCCCGCTTTGCCTTTCCCTCCGCGTGTATCTTGAGGTACGCCGGGCTAGTCCACCATGCTACCATCGCGAGTTGGCACCTTGTGTTGTTACCGACGTACGGAGGAGGCACCTACGTACAGAGAACACACATATTAATGATATTACATGGCGGTCAACAAAATCGATAATATAGAAATGAAGCTACCTGCAGGTACTGCCATGGCTGCAGCAAGATGTCCCGGGCACGCTTCTTGTCCAGCGCAATCATCTTTTCGGCGTACCAATTGCGGACAGAGTTCACGCGAGCCTCGTAGTGCATGTCCGTCACCATCTTAGAGGCCATCTCCAAAAGGACGTTCGTGCACTCGTTCTCGTCCTCCTTCCGGTAGGAGAAGAAGTTCTACAAGCATGCACATAGGTAAAATAGGGTCAAAGCCATTAGTGCAATCTCGGATTTATAGAATGATGAGAAGTCAAACAAACTTACCCAGAAATAGCGGAGTGTCTTATGCGCCATGTTGTGGTACTTGCCCTCGGGATCCGCCTCGTAGCTGTAATGCTTGAAAGTCCAAGCTACACTGTCGCCACCCTTTGGGAGGGTGACAATCCCAGGGAAGAACTTCCTGACAAGACATCCAAGGATGCTCGCGTAGGTACGCTGTCCCTTCATTTTAGGAGGCACATACTCAAACGACCTACACAATGAAAAAACCAAAATTAGTATGGTTAGCGGGTCAAAACACAATGAAAAGCTAAAATTGAACATAAACTATAATAAGTACCTTTTCCCGGTGGGCACGAGAAG
Organism: Poa pratensis; assembly: GCA_947311845.1. Classification (NCBI taxonomy): domain Eukaryota; kingdom Viridiplantae; phylum Streptophyta; class Magnoliopsida; order Poales; family Poaceae; genus Poa; species Poa pratensis. The sequence goes on from CAMZMU010000099.1 coordinate 17,862,895, forward strand.
AGTGTGCTTGTAGGCGTAAGGAAGATCGGGGAGTTTCGCGGCCCCCCGCTGATATGGCGGCTTGGTCTGTGGCTCAGGGATATCCGGCTCAGTCTCAACCCACTCCTCCTCCGGCGGCTCCTGTCGTGGGTTTGTCACGTCAGGTGTCATAGATGACTTCGTAGGTGTGGGATTACGCGAGTCAAGCATCTCCGAGCTTGGGATCGCAGGAACAAAGATCAACACAGATTTACCCAGGTTCGGCCCCCTCAATGTGAGGTAAAAGACCTACTTCCTGCCTACCCTAGATTGGTATTGATATGATAATCGAGGTGTTACAATGGAGGCGATCCGATCTGGTACTCGCCGTATGAGCTAGGGTTTGGGGCTTGATAGCTTGACCCGCTCTAAGTCCTGCGAGTCCTCTTTATATACACAGAGGCTCGCTAGGTTACAAAAGGAAACTTCCCCATAAGGAATACATCCACAGAGGCCTACTCGGAGACTACTTGGTCTTCACGTCCTCCGGGATTGTCTTCTAGATCTTTCCCTTATGGCGGTTCAATATTGGGCTTGTTCCCAAGTGGGCCTTCATCCGTGCGAGTAAGTTAAGTCGCACTGGGCCGCGGGTTAATCCAGAAAGTATTCCCCCGACATTAGCCCCCAAGCATGGCCTGAACTTCATAGTATTCTTGATCTTGAATGCTTAGGCCGTGCTTTTCCTTGTTTCGCGGCTTATAATTGTGCAAGTTTGGCCTTGACTCGCACCTGGAAGATCATCTGACTTCGTGAGCTTTAGAGTATCCTGATAGCTTCAGAACTTGATGACGATCTATCTTCAAATTTTTGATGATAATATGATATAGCCCCCAAGGATTGAGAGGATGTTATGTGGTAATCATCTCAATTCTTCTCAGAGAACTCTGAAGGTCATCACCTGTAACTTGATATCATGAATAAAACAATTGTTAAGTTACAAGTAATTGTAATTGGTGTTGCCGTACTATAAGCAGTACATCGACCTCTAGTTAGGCCATCTGAATCCTTAAGTGGGCACTCGCGCGACTCAGTATTTCCTAGGAATATGTGTGTTCAGGGTCGAGAGCGGCCATGATAGGCAATCAAGCTCGATTGACGCCACACCCCAGTACTTTGGCCACATAATGCGAGTAGCAATCCAACTTAAGGTAAATTTGATAATTGCCAATAAATCGGCTGTTTCAGGGTAACAAAGACCCCAAGAAACATAATGATATTGCCATGATAGGCTAAGCTATGATAAGCTTTGATTATGATGACACATAAGGTCGCGCCTAGGTGGCAACCGAGTGTTATACATAGGGTTGGATCGCGCGTAGGTGGCGATCCATGGTGATACATGGGGTCGGTCGCGCCTAGGTGGCGACCAGAGATGATACAAAGTTTACGGCCGCGCCTAGGTGGCGGCCGGTTTCTGATACAAGGGTCGATCGCGCCTGGGTGGCGATCAGATGTTGCATAGGTCGCGCCTAGGTGGCGACCAAAGTTGAAGTTCTAGCCCTGAGTGGCTGTGATGATACTCAGCTATAAAGCTGGAAAGGATGATGCTTGGCTCTGATTAGCCTTTTCTTATGTATAGTACGGTCGCAGGTGTGCGACGTTCCAAGGGCGAGGTGCCTCGAGACGATCCTCGAAATCATGGCGTTCGCTGCTTTCTTCCCTTACATCCAGCAGGTAGTACGACCCATTGTTTAGCTTCTTGCTGATGATGTAGGGTCCTTCCCATGGAGAGGACAGCTTATGCATTCCCTTGTGATCTTGTTTAAGTCGCAGCTAGGTCGCCTTCTTGAAAGGTGCGGGTTTTGATGCGTCTGGCATGATAGCGTCGCAAGTCTTGTTGATATACTGCTGACCTTGATGCTGCCAAGTCTCTAACCTCTTCTAATGTGTCCACCGAGTCTTGCCGAGCTATCTCATTATCTGTCTCGATGTAAGCCGCAACTCTTGGTGAATCATGTATGATATCGCTGGGCATGACTGCTTCTGCTCCATAGACCATGAAATATGGTGTAAATCCTGTGGATCTGTTAGGGGTTGTTCTCAAGCTCCACAGTACTGCTGGCAGTTCTTCCACCCAACATCCTGGAGATGCTTCGACCTTTTCAATAAGGCGCGGCTTAATTCCATGGAGAATTTCCTGGTTAGCTCGCTCAGCTTGTCCATTGCTCTGCGGGTGTGCTACTGACGTGAGGTCCAATCTTATCCCATTGTCTGCGCAAAATATCTGTGTAGCCCCTTCAGAGGTGTTGCTCCCATTGTCTGTAATGATACTATGGGGGTAACCAAGCGGAATATGACCTTCTTCAAGAACTTGACTGCTGTTTCAGCCTCGCAATCTCCCACAGGTTCTGCTTCTATCCACTTTGTGAATTTGTCCACCATGACTAAGAGGTGAGTTTTTCCGTTTGAAGACCGTCTGAAAGGCCCTACCATGTCAAAACCCCATACGGCAAAAGGCCATGTGATGGGTATTGTGCGAAGTGCTTGGGCTGGCATATGATCTTGCCTAGCGTATCTTTGACATCCATCGCACACTCTGACAATTTGCTCTGCATCTGCTAATGCTGTTAACCAGAAGAATCCATGTCGGAACGCCTTTGCCACCAAAGATCTTGACGAAGCATGATGGCCACAATCGCCTGAATGAATTTCGTGCAAGATTTTTCGTCCCTCTTCTGGTGAGACACATCTTTGAATGCTCCTGATACGCTGCGCTTGTATAATTCATTGTTGATGATTGTATAGGCCTTTGATCGTCGTATGATTTTGCGCGCCTCAATTTCATCGTCCGGCAGCACTCCGCGACTTAAATATGCCATGTATGGCTCTGTCCATCCTGGCTGTTCATGCAGGGCTGCGACTAAAGTTGAATCATCCTCTGGCTCTGCAATGTCAATTCTGCTGGAGGTTTGACTGATGGATTGTGCAGTTCATCCAGGAAAACATTGGGTGGGACTGACTGTCTATTGGATCCAAGCCGAGACAGGGCATCCGCAGCTTCATTTTGTCTCCGATCAATATGTTCAACTTGGTATCCAGTGAAATGTCCAGCAATTCTGTCCACCTCTCTCCTATATGCAGCCATGTTCGCATCCTTGCTGTCCCACGTTCCGGAGACCTGCTGTGCCACCAAGTCTGAATCGCCAAAACAGCGTATGCGACTGATGTTCATCTCCTTTGCTATACGTAGACCATGAAGCAGTGCCTCGTACTCCGCCACGTTATTTGTGCAGTTGAAGTGTATCTGTAACACATACCGCAGCTTGTCTCCCTTGGGAGATGTCAGAACAACTCCAGCCCCCGAGCCTTGCAACTGTCTTGACCCATCAAAATGCATGGTCCAGTATTTGGTTTCTGCCATGCTAGGGCAACTTGGATTTCTGTCCAATCGTTAATAAAATCTGCAAGGGCTTGCGACTTAATTGATGTGCGCGGCTCGTAGCTGATGTGATGTGGTCCCAACTCGATCGCCCACTTAGCGACTCTTCCAGTAGCTTCTCGATTACGAATGATATCTGCCAATGGTGCTGAACTCACCACAGTTATTGGATGCTCTTGGAAGTAGTGCTTCAGCTTGCGACTCGCCATGAACACTCCAAACACCAACTTCTGCCACTGTGGGTAACGCTGTTTGGAAGCTGTGAGGACTTCGCTCACGTAGTATACTGGCTCTGGACAGGGTATTCCTTTCCTGTTTCTTGTCTCTCCACAACCATGACAGCACTCACAGCGCGGGAATTTGCCGCTATGTATAGTAGCATTGGCTCTTTATCTTTTGGAGCCGCCAGAACTGGAGCATTTCAATTGATGTTTCAAGGCTGTCAGAGCTTCGTCGCCTCTGCGTCCCAAACGAAGGTGTCTGATTTTTTCAACAGTCTGTACAAAGGTAGTGCTTTCTCTCCCAATCTTGATATAAAGCGACTCAAAGCTGCTACGCAACCAGTAAGCCGCTGTACATCTTTTATCTTTTCTGGCTTTTGGAGATCCATCACGGCCTTTATCTTGTCAGGATTGGCCTCAATGCCTCTTTCTGATACTATGAATCCCAATAGCTTTCCTGCTGGTACTCCGAAGACGCACTTTGTGGGGTTGAGCTTCATGTTGTATTTTCTGAGATTTGTGAATGTCTCTGCCAGATCACCAATAAGATCCTGGCTAACTTGCGATTTAATCACAATATCATCCACGTAGGCATGAACGTTGCGACCTATTTGCTCATGTAGCAATTCTGAATGCATCTTTGGTAAGTCGCACCTGCGTTCTTCAACCCAAAGGGCATGCTGACGTAACAAAAAGCTCCGAAGGGTGTGATGAAGGACGTCTTTTCTTGGTCTCCCTCTTCATCTTGATTTGATGGTAGCCTGAATAGGCGTCCAAAAAGCATAACAGCTCGCACCCAGCAGTTGAATCAATTACTTGGTCGATTCTTGGCAAAGCAAATGGATCCTTTGGACAAGCTTTGTTAAGACTGGTGTAATCAACGCACATTCGCCACGTACCGTTCTTTTTCATAACCAATACTGGATTTGCCACCCACTCCGGATGGTATACCTCTGTGATGAATCCTGCAGCCAGCAAGCGAGCTATTCCTCTCCTATTGCCTTTCTCCTGTCATCATGAAAACGCCGTAGTGGCTGCTTCACTGGTTTAGCCGCAGGGTTCACTTTGAGGCTATGTTCTGCTAATTCTCTTGGTACCCCTGGCATATCTGACGGCTTCCATGCGAAGATGTCTTTATTTTCCTGGAGAAAAGCACGAGGGCCTTCTCCTGCTCTTCTTCCATGTGTGCTCCAATGCTAGTTTGCTTGGATGAGTCGCCAGGAACAAGATTTATCTGCTTAGTGTCCTGGGCCGCTTTGAATTTCATTGGTGGCTCGGCAGATGGCGTGGTAACCACACTCATATCGTTTGGGTCCACCTGCGACTTATAACCTTTTAGTTCTTCCGCGGCACAGGCGGATTCTGCGAAAGCCGCATCTCCTTTCTCACATTCTATTGCTTTTTCTCTATCTCCGTACACTGTGATGACCCCTTTTGGTCCTGGTATCTTCAACTGTAGGTACACGTAGCATGGCCTGGCCATAAACTTAGCAAAGGCCGTTCTTCCAAACAAGGCGTGATATGGGCTTGGAATTTTACTACTTCGAAGCTTAGGAATTCACTTCTAAAGTTCTCTTCTGTTCCAAAAGTTACCCCTAGGGTTATTTTCCCCACTGGCCGTGCGGACCTTCCTGGGACAATGCCGTGAAATACTGTTGACGTGGGCTGCAGGCTGGAATCCTTGAGTCCTAGACGCTGGAAAGTATCGTAGTACAAGATATTAATGCTGCTTCCTCCATCCATAAGCACTTTGGTCAGCTTGTATCCTGCAACGTATGGTGCCACAACCAGTGCCAACTTGCCAGGTTCCCGTACCTGTGGCGGGTGGTCGTCGCGACTCCAGGTTACCGCGTATTCTGACCACCTTAACCAAGCGGGTGTTGTTGGTATCACGGCGTTCACCTGCTGACTTCTCCGGCTCAATTTCTCTTCTCTTTTGGAGGTATCGATAACTATTGTGTGATACTGCCCCGTCTGCCTGGGGTTACTCGCGCCGTGCTGCCCAATGTTTGTGTTATGAGCCGCACTAGGGTTTCCTTCATGGGAATTCCCCCCGTTGTGTTGGCTCTCTTCTTTCCACTTTTTGTAATAATGGCATTGCGCCTTGGTATGGTCCGCTGGCCGTCCATCACCTGTCGCATGAAGGTCGCATGGCCGGTTGAAAACTTCTTGCATATTGATTGGACGGGAGCCGTATCCTCGACCCCTTCCACGCTGGCCTCTGAATCCTCCACGCGCATTGGCGACGAGCCCTGAGTGACCATCTTCGCTTTTGCGTTTGTTTTGACTCGTGTTGTTGTGGCTCGTTTGCTGCTGCTGGGGCTTGTTGGAGTTTTTCTTTCCTTTTGCAGCAACCTCCTCTTCTTCTCCGTCTGACGCGTCTCTGGTTTTGTCTGAGCTGGCATATTTGTTAGCCGCAGCCATCACCTCGCTGAGGCTCTTGACTTTATCCTTCATGCGACCCAGCTTATGAATCAGCGGCTCAAACTTGCAGTTTTTCTCCATCACCAGGACGGCTGAGCTTGGTGGTATATTATCTGAGGAGTGTATTATTTCTGCCACCCTTTTCATCCAATGGCGACTTGACTCGCCTTCCTTCTGGACACAACGCTCTAAATCTTCTATATTGCAGAGTCGCTTGCAAGTTCCTTGGAAGTTCTTAATGAAGGCATCCTTCAGTTCCTCCCAAGTATTTATAGAGTTGGGAGGCAAATTTTGCAGCCATATGTGCGCTGCTCCTTCTAGCATCATGTTTAGGTAGCGTGCGCAGATCTCTTCAGATGCGTTTAGGATGCTCATGCCCATCTCGTAATTGTTGAGCCAAGTGGTTGGATCCATGCTGGCGTTATAGTTTGCCACCTTGCGTGGCCCTTTGAAATCTTCAGGAAAAGGTTCCGATCTGATCTTTCAGTGAAACACGCGGTCCCTTGAGTCGCGAGGACAGGGCTGTGGGTGCGCCTGCGGGGTTATCTGCGGGCCGCTTTTGCATCAATGGTGCATTCGCCTGCGCTTCTGCGACTTGCTCCTGTGCCTCTGTGCGACTCCTGACACGTCCTCTGGTGGCCTGCTCTGGACGCTTCTTTCTGCTGTAATCCTGTGATTGGCTGGTACGAGGGGCAGCTGTGCTTCGGCTTCCGCCCTATTGGCTTGTTGCAGGACTGCCGTACTTAACATCTGAATCGCGCGCCGCGCCTCAGCATTGACCGGGTCATCGCCTGTTGGTACCATCTGAGTCAAGATATTAGCCGCAGCATACATATTATCGACAGGGTTCTGGTAATGGCCCTGTGGGGTGTGAAACCTCCTTGGTTGTTGCTGGGTCTCTTGATTTGTTGGTACCCTTCCTTCCGCAGTCGTCTGGATTCCCGTCCCTGCGGCTGGAGTGAGCGGGATTTCCACTGTTGGTTGAGTCGCGCGCAGCTGTGTTTGCGGGTCAACCTGTTGTTGAGTCGCAGCCAGCGCGGCTACTCTCTGCCGCTCCTGTTGGATTCCTTGGTTTATCTGATCGAGCCTGCGGCGCTCTTCTTCCATCCTTCGAACCTCATACAGGAGCTCGGCCCTGGCGGCCTCAATTTCTGTTGCACGGAGGGCGGCGTTCGTGGCTGACACAGGGACAAGAAGTGGGTTGCTTGGGGGTGCCGATGCCTCGGTTTCTCCAGCAGTTCCTGATGCACCTGCTCCTCCGGCCATGTAAACCGCGACTTGTGCCATCTCTTGATCTGGTGATGATGTGATTTCTGGTGGGTAACCCCAGCAACTTTCTTCAAAGGCAGGTATGATGGACCCAAACTCTTGCGAGTCCATGCTTTCCACGGATTCTTCCCCGTCATCGGCGACTTCTTCTACTGAATCGCCTTCCTGGACCGATCTAACGGACCTGCCACCGATGAAGCCGACGAAGACGTTGATGGATCCGAACGGGATGACGTGGCCGGTCTCCAAATAATCTGCTTCCGGCCCCCAGCTTGAATCGTCGATGAGGGGTGTGCCATTGACCGTGATGATACGGCCAACAACAAGATCTTCAGCTCCCTTCATGGATCCTGCGCGGAACGTGACGCTCTTGACCGCAGGCCCCACGGTGGGCGCCAACTGTCGTGGGTTTGTCACGTCAGGTGTCATAGATGACTTCGTAGGTGTGGGATTACGCGAGTCAAGCATCTCCGAGCTTGGGATCGCAGGAACAAAGATCAACACAGATTTACCCAGGTTCGGCCCCCTCAATGTGAGGTAAAAGACCTACTTCCTGCCTACCCTAGATTGGTATTGATATGATAATCGAGGTGTTACAATGGAGGCGATCCGATCTGGTACTCGCCGTATGAGCTAGGGTTTGGGGCTTGATAGCTTGACCCGCTCTAAGTCCTGCGAGTCCTCTTTATATACACAGAGGCTCGCTAGGTTACAAAAGGAAACTTCCCCATAAGGAATACATCCACAGAGGCCTACTCGGAGACTACTTGGTCTTCACGTCCTCCGGGATTGTCTTCTAGATCTTTCCTTATGGCGGTTCAATATTGGGCTTGTTCCCAAGTGGGCCTTCATCCGTGCGAGTAAGTTAAGTCGCACTGGGCCGCGGGTTAATCCAGAAAGTATTCCCCCGACAGCTCCCACTGCAGCGTCGGGTCAAGCTCAAACCCCTCCTCCACAGGTCCCTCCTCGTGCCCCTCCTCCTCCTCGCTGTCCTCCTCCTCGCCCTCCTCCTCGCTCTCCTCCTCAGAATCCAGCGACTCGTCCTCAGAATCCGGCTCCGGCTCCTGATCGTACTCCACGTCCTCCTCGTCGGACTCCTCGGCCGGGGGAGGACTAGGAGTCCTCTCTCTCCTCGTACTCCCACGCCGTGCACTCCTCGCACGTGGAGGTGAGGGTGGAGGTGAAGGTAGCCGTGGTGCCGAACTCGATCCCACCAGGATTTTCCTCACGCTGCCCACCTTTTTTTCCAAGGCCTTCTTCATGTTTCCAGCATTGACAAAAAAATGGGTTTCATCAGTATACATGATCCAAAATTAAGGTAAATAGATGAAGCAACAATTAGTAAAGTAAAAATGAATACAATTAGATGAAGCAACAATTAGAATAAAACAAAATACATGGAGTAGCGACAATGAGTTCTCACAAAATAAGCTGGACTGACAATCACTATTACATAGAGTAGCATTGACCTATTGCATATAAGCTAGACTGGCAATTACTAATACATGTGTCCTCATCGCTATCAGTAGCCTGTGTCGAGATCATCGGGACCAACTATTGGACCACCCGTGTCGTCATCACTGTCAGGGTCGCCACACCACCAACCATCCACGGAACCTGGAGGTGGTCCCTGTGGCTCATCGACGTAAAGTCCTGCGTGGAACCGCTCTAGCAAAGTCACATCGGCTTGGTTATGAACCTCCTCGACTTCATCATGCGCGGTGTCTTCCTCCATTCCTGCATCTTCGTCTTCTTCGCCGTATTCCATGTCATTATCGGTCGGCAAGTTGATAGTGAATTTCCCAGGGAGCCCTCCATCCTGATAGAACTCGCCGTCAGAAGTTGAGGGGTCTAGGCGGCGGTAATCTTTACTGTTAGGCAAAGGCGGCCTATTGTGCGGCGGTACCGTCATCACAACATCCCACCCCTGTAGACACTTTTGATATGATTTTGCTGTTTTCTTGCACGGGTACGGGAGATAGAATACTTGGAAGGCCTGGGTAGCCAAAATGTAGACGTCGTCTCCCGAATACTTGGAGCTTCGTTCAACTTCGACCAATCCAATTGTAGGATCCCGTCTAACCCGATGCGGGTCTAACCAATGGCATTTGAATACAACGGGATTTAGCCATTTACCAAAACCATAATTCAACTCGTATATAGCCTCGACTCTTCCATAGTAATGGAGTTTATCTGAGCCTTCACATAACACCCCACTATTTATTATCTTCCGGTTGGCCCGGTTTGTTGTGTATTCATGGGTATGGAAGCGATATCCATTCATGTCATAAGCATGGAATGAGTTGACGGAATGGCTAAAGCCATGGGCAATGTTTCTAAGCTCTGGCTTCATCTCTTTGTCCTTTTTTGCCTACAAGTTTAGCACGAGAAGTTTAGAACGAGGAATGACCGATGAATGTCCACGGTACTGGAAAAGTTAGATAGAACAGTACCAAACCCGCGAACCAGCTAATGAAACCACCACCCTTGCCAAAACCACCACCCTTGTCAAAAAGATCCTTCGACTCTTTCGGGGTAGGGTCCCTTCTCAACTTCCAGTTTTCACGAGTGAATCGTCTACGCCAATGAGAAAAGAGGAGTTAGCCACGAATATAGGAGTGAATGTTTGTGAAATACTAAATGGTGAAAGACTTACTTGAGGTACGGCTTCACTTCCTCCATACTCATCAAGATATACGAGGTGATCATATCCCGCTCGAGCTTTTTCATGATGAACTTCTTCGTGCCACTTGATTTGCCACCGAGCCCTGTGAAGATGCTAAGCTTGGGTACATCTTCAGGGTTGGCTGCATTGTAGCGAACGACTGGATTGTGGTTTGTGGGAATGTTGGCATCATAGTACCTTGTCGTGAAGTTTGACACCTCCTCGTTAAGGCATGCCTCGGCCATGGATGCCTCAATCTTGCATTTATTCCCGCAATTGTCACGTAGCTTCTTCATTTGTCTCTCAGGCCCAAACTGCCAACGAGTCGACACAGGCCCCCCCAGTAAAGCCTCGTGCGCGAGATGCAAGATCATATGTTGCATCGGATTAAAAAACCCTGGCGGAAGTATCGTCTCTAGCTTGCAAAGCAACTCGGGTGCCTGTTCATGCAACTTCTCAACCACTTCACGATCTAACTCCCTTGCACAAATCTGGCGGAAGAAAAGGCTCAACTCCGCCAGTACTCGCCAAGTCTCCTCATCGACATAGCCTCGAATCATCACCGGCATTATGCGCTCAAGCCACACGTGGTAGTCATGACTCTTCAGCCCTCCTACTCGCTGCGTTTCCAGGTTCACACACCTCGCCCAGTTAGCTGCATACCCATCAGGGAAGTACAAACACTCCACGAGCCACTGTAATATTTCCCTTCTTTCCGCCCTTGTAGGGCAGAACCGAGCCTTTGGCTTAGACCACCTAGTGCCTTTGACTCCAGGAGGCTGCATATCCAGATTTGGCCTGTCACAAAGTTCTTCTTGGTCAATTCGAGCCTTGACGTTATCCTTCGTCTTCTCAGTCTCCATGATGCTGCTATAAAGAGCCTCGGCGATATTCTTTTCGGTGTGCATTACATCAATGTTGTGTGGAAGCTCAACATCCTCCATGTAAGGGAGCAGCTTCCAGAAGCACGGAATGTGAGTCCACTGGTGCGTCTCCCCATAATCGATGAAACCATTCCCATCGGGGTTAGGCACAAGAGCTTCTAGCTTAGCCTTGATTTCTCTTCCGGTCATCAGACGTGGTTTCGGAGCATGGATATCGACTCCTTTCTCGAACCGCTTTACGTCACTCCTGTATCTATGATCTAGGTCAAGGAACTGTCGATGTTGATCAAAGCAGGAATATTTGCCTCCCTTCTTAAGCCAGAAGAAAGTCATAGCATGTCTGCACTGTGGGCAAGGCCACTTCCCATGTGTACACCAGCCGCAGAACAAAGCACGCGCTGGTAAGTCATGCAGGGATGTGTGGTACCAGACATACATATCGAAGTGATCATTTGTTGAGGCGTCATATGTTCGGACCCCGCGACCGTTCCAGCCAACAGCCAAGTCTTCCACCAGCGGTTCCAGGTACACGTTCATGTTCTTACCCGGGTATTTCGGTCCTGGGATTATCATCGACAATAACATGTTATGTGATCTCATGGACTCGCCGGGGGGGAGGTTCTGTGGGATGACAAACACGGGCCATCAGCTGTATGTTGCCGCCGACATGCCATACGGATTGAACCCATCGGTTGATATAGCAACAGCTACGCTCCTCGGGTCGCCCGCTTTCAGTGGATACTTCGCTACAAACTTCTTCCATGCGTCACCATCCGACGGATGTATCATCTTGTCCTTGTATCTCTCCCTAACGCGGCCCATCGCATCTGCTGGGCAGTGTCTTTGTTCATCTAAAGCCGCTGGATCCTCGGTATAAATGGAAGGTACCGGAGAATCTTTTGGGGAATCCCGGTCTGGCTCTTCTGTCCACCACCGAGGTCGACCTCGAAGTACCTAGAGGAATTGCAATGGATGCAATAATTTGTTCCAGCGTGTTCTTTCCTGAATAGCATGCATCCCTTTGGACAGGCGTCTATCTGCTCATATGACATCTTAAGGTCACGGAGGAGTTTAGTCGCCTCGTAGAAGCTCTTCGCCAAGATGTGCCCTTTCGATAGAAGGCTGCCAACGACGGCCAGAATATCATCGAAACCATCCCTGCATATCTTCCTCTGGCACTTCACGGCCATAAGGCGAGCGATGACATCTAGAAGGGTAACATCTGTATGTTGATGAAGGGGTTTCTGCGAACCAAACATAGTCTCGTAGTACTTCTTCGTGTTTTCATCCGGCTGCTCACTTGTCTCCGCCTCCTGAGGTGTCTCCGCCTCTACATGAGGGCTTTCAGGCGCATTAGCATTAACAAAGTCGTCTAAGCAGTTGTTGAACCCAGTGTCAAAAACTGCCGCTGGTTGAATCTGACGCGGCTCGGTCCTAGGACGTTTTGCTAACTGTTCACCATGGTAATTCCAAACATGGTAGAACGGTGTGAACCCAAACTTGACCAGGTGCGTACTCACATCTACCTTCGACTGTCGCTTTCGGTTATCGCATTTTGAACAGGGGCAAAACACTTTCATGGGTCTGCTGGTGATGTCAAACGCCTTGTTCACAAACTCCTCGGCCTTATCTCTCCATTCATCACTAAACTCCGACTGACTCTTTCTGCCAGCATACATCCACTCACGGTCAGCATGATCAGACATCTTCTTCTGCTCATTGGGTGACAACGGTGACGCAATTCATTATATGCAGGAAGTAATAATAAATTTATTCAATGTCACCAATTAATTACGGCCAAATTTTATCTTTTACAGCATGCAAGGGTTCACCTACACTTCTAATAGGTAGGGGCCTATCCCGCCCGAGTACGTATAGATCGAGTCGTGTCCCATGTTTTACCCCGACCCGAGACGGAATTTCGACAGCACCTCCCCGCTGTTCTTCAAAATACACGTCTCGAGCTTGTCAAGCCGAGAGGGTGTGCATCCGAAGAACAACGGGGAGGTGCTGCCAAAATTCCGTCTCAGGAGGGGGAGAACATGGAACACGACCCGATCTACACGTACTCGGACTGTCCAACATGGACAATCCGGAAGTGTTACGGTTATAAATATGCAAAGATGGACAATCCTGCATATTTATAAATTTGTAACCCTTCCGGATGGGATCTGACTCGGGTTACGCGACTGACTTGGTGATCTAGATCAAAATAAACCTATGCAGCAAGAGAGGCGAAAGATTTATACCCTCGAAGCGTGAGCAATCGCCGAAAAAGGTCGGGGGCGCTCCTCGGCTGCAGAAGAAGCCCCGCAACGACGGGACCGCCGGTGGCAGCTGGCGAGAAACTACGGCATCTGAAAAACACAAAAACAACATCTAAATATTCATGGTAATGCTTATTGTGACATGCAATTTTACATGCAAATTCTACTACTCATACCAAAAATTTGTACATAGCAATTTCGACTAACCACAATTGTGAACATAGCAAACTTACAAATAGCAAATAGACATAGCAATTTCGATTACAATTTTACAACTAACAATTTCGATGGCAGCAAATTCTCCTCAATTTCGATGGCAGCAAATAGACATAGCAAAATTACAATTTAACTAGCAATAACATACATAGCAAAATTTCAAATAGCAAATAGCAATTTAGACACAGCAAATTCTACTACAATTTTACAACTAGCAATTTTACAACTAACAATATTACAAATGCAATTTTACAACTAGCAAATTCTACTACAATTTAGACACACAAATTTTACAATTGCAAATAAAAAAATCTCCTCAAGCTCACATTGAGCTGCAGGAGGAGGTCGGGGGCGGACGGCCGGGGCGTGGCGGGACAGACGGCCGGGAGGCCGGGAGGTCGCGGCGGAGTAGGTCGCGGCGGCGGCGGGCGGCGGGTCGCGGCGTGAGGCGCCGGGGGGGTGGGAGGTCGCGGCGGCGGGCGGGAGGTCGCGGCGGCGTCGGGCGCGGGCGGGCCAGGAGGTCGCGGCGGCGGCGTGGGGTTGGGGCGGCGGGTGTCCGGGCGGCGGGGTGAGGCGCGGGCCGGGTGGAGTGGAGTGGAGTGAGTGTGTGTGTGTGTGCAGTGAGTGGAGTGAGTGGGGTGCCGGGCTAGAGGATAAGAGTTTGCCGTGTGGGCTCTTTGCCGTGTGGGCGTACGCGAGCCGCACGGCAAAGAAAGCCTTTGCCGTGTGTCTTTGCTTTGCCGTGCGGCAATGGAGGCAAGCACACGGCAAAGATAGCATTTGCCGTGTGCCTTTGATTCTTTTCATTTTTTTTATTTTTTTTTGTTTTTTCTTTTAATTGTTTTTCTTCTTTACTATTTTTGTGGACTGTTTATTAGTATTAGTTAATACATGGAACCCGAAACGGGAGTTTTCAGCTATAAGTCAAGAAACTTAGTAGAGAGAGAGTGCGGTCGGTGAAGACGGTCACACACCGGAGTAAAATCTTGGACATTTACAATACCCAACACACTTGTACACACATGGTATGGCAAAACCTAGGTTTGGGTGGGTTTCCGACGCTCCGGGGGCCCGCTTCGGCGAAACCCTAGATCTGCTGGAAAAACCCTAACGTTTTCGTCTACCACCTTGAACGGCGTCGAAAGGGGGTAGGCCAGTGGACTTTTTTCCTTGGTTGTGTTAGGTTATGACATAGGAACATGGAAAACCAACTATTATCACAAGTTCTCACAAGATTGCCCCCGGTTCCCCCGAAACGGGAGTTTTCAGCTATAAGTCAAGAAACTTAGTAGAGAGAGAGTGCGGTCGGTGAAGACGGTCACACACCGGAGTAAAATCTTGGAAATTTACAACACCCAACACACTTGTACACACATGATATGGCAAAACCTAGGTTTGGGTGGGTTTCCGACGCTCTGGGGCCCCGATTCGGCGAAACCCTAGATCCGCTGGAAAAAAGTCAAAGTTCCCATCTACCCCCTTGACCGAAGTCGAAAGGGGGTAGGCCAGTGGACTTTTTTCCTTGGTTGTGTTAGGTTATGACATAGGAACATGGAAAACCAACTATTATCACAAGTTCTCACAAGATTGCCCCTGGTTCCCCCGAAACGGGAGTTTTCACCTATAAGTCAAGAAACTTAGTAGAGAGAGAGTGCGGTCGGTGAAGACGGTCATACCCCGGAGTAAAATCTATTGGAAATTTACAACACCCAACACACTTGTATACATATGGTATGGCACAAACTAGGTTTGGGTGGGTTTCCGACGCTCCGGGGCCCCGCTTCGGCGAAACCCTAGATCCGCTAGAAAAACCCTAACATTTTCGTCTACCACCTTGAACGGCGTCGAAAGGGGGTAGGCCAGTGGACTTTTTTCCTTGGTTGTGTTAGGTTATGACATAGGAACATGGAAAACCAACTATTATCACAAGTTCTCACAAGATTGCCCCCGGTTCCCCCGAAACGGGAGTTTTCAGCTATAAGTCAAGAAACTTAGTAGATAGAGAGTGCGGTCGGTGAAGACGGTCACACACCGGAGTAAAATCTTGGACATTTACAATACCCAACACACTTTTACACACATGTTATGGCAAAACCTAGGTTTGGGTGGGTTTCCGACGCTCCGGGGCCCCGATTCGGCGAAGCCCTAGATCCGCTGGAAAAACCCTAACGTTTTCGTCTACCACCTTGAACGGCGTCGAAAGGGGTAGGCCAGTGGACTTTTTTCCTTGGTTGTGTTAGGTTATGACATAGGAACATGGAAAACCAACTATTATCACAAGTTCTCACAAGATTGCCCCTGGTTCCCCCGAAACGGGAGTTTTCACCTATAAGTCAACAAACTTAGTAGAGAGAGAGTGCGGTCGGTGAAGACGGTCATACCCCGGAGTAAAATCTCTTGGACATTTACAACACCCAACACACTTGTATACATATGGTATGGCACAAACTAGGTTCGGGTGGGTTTCCGACGCTCTGGGGCCCGGCTTCGGCGAAACCCTAGATCCGCTGGAAAAACCCTAACGTTTTCGTCTACCACCTTGAACGGCGTCGAAAGGGGGTAGGCCACGTGGACTTTTTTATTTGGTTGTGTTAGGTGAAGTAAATGAACGTACTAGAAGCCTTAACAAAGAAAATAAACAAAGCAAGCATATCAAAATAAAACAAACAAAGGGGTTAGTGCAAACAGATGGTTTGCCGTGTGCGGGACTAAAAGGCACACGGCAAAGAAAATATGTGCCGTGTGCGGCGCTAAGAGGCACACGGTAAAGAAAATATGTGCCGTGTGCTTTGTTTTATACACACGGTATAGCTTTTCCCGCGAATTTATTTATAGTGCCGGAAATTTATTTAGATATTTCCCGCGAAATATTGGGGAGCGCGGCAAAGTGCGGATCCTAGTCAACTAATTTGCCGTGCTGTTACATAAAGGATCACGGCAAAGATATCTTTGCCGAGCTGTCCTTATTTGCCGTGTGTTTTGTGTCCATTTTGCCGTGACGTATTCTTTGCCGTGTGCTCGCGATCTTCAGTGCCGTGCCTCAATTCTGTGCCGTGTTACTTTTATTCCCTACACGGCAAAGTACTTTGCCGTGTTCCGAGAACATGGCGGCACACGGCAGAGACCGGTCCTCACGGCAAAGACAAATTTTCCGGTAGTGAATGCCGCGATGCCAAGAAAAAAAGTAGGTTTGAGCTGCAGTAAGAAGCTAGGCAAGGCCATACAATGATAGCTTACAACAAATTATTCCATATCCATCAACCAACTGCAATGACCGCTTACTGCTGACTGCTATTTTAACTGTAACTGCAGCAATTCCACCAACATAAAAATCTAAATATAAACTGTATGAAAATGAATACAGTATTCAGTAATAAACCTTTCACGTACCTCTATCGTGTATGTGCATCGACCCTGACTCCAAGATGGGATATAATTATATGCAGTCAAATTATGATACTTCCCATGTACCTTACACATCATATATTCCAGCTCATGAAAAAGGATTCATCACGCGGTGATTTTTCTATTATGCTCGTGCCCCTCATATAATTTATATGCAGTCAAATTATGCTACTTCCACATCATATCTTCCAGCTCATGAAAAAGGGATTCATCACGCGGTGATTTTTCTATTATGTTCGTCCCCCTTAATTTATAATTGTATGCAGTCAAATTATGCTACTTTCCATGTACCTTACACATCATATCTTCCAGCTCATGAAAAAGGGATTCATCACGCGTCTATTATATATGTTCGTGCCCCTTAATTCTAGTAGCACAGGGTATAGTAAAACACACCGACACGTGACTGGAAGTCAGACTTACCAATATTCTAAATTACATATGTAATCTTTGTCCCAATTTTTCTTTTCGTCACTATGACCAGTACAGATCAAACGAAGGACAACAGCGCAGCAGTCGCAAAGCCAGATGACTACAGCACTGGGTTCAACTCTATGGTTTATGGTCTAATCTTCTACTAAAAAATGGCAAAGACAAATATAATGAAAGTTTGATAAATATCATTCGGTTCAACTGAACCCAGTGCTTGTATAGCAGCTCCGTCCGGTGTTCCTCTTCTCTATATATTGATCTTCCTTCATGAGACAATTTAGCATTTCATCCTGGTAGACAAAGCTTAAGCCTCTGGTTTCTCGAGAAAATCATGCATCCATTCAGTCACACACACGGGAACGGATTTCCAACCACTTTCTTTGGTTTGGCTCTTGTGGTGCTGGTCTCCTTGGCTTCTCCCGCCAGTTCCTGCATGGAGCAGGAGAAGAGCTCCCTTCTCCAGCTCCTTGCTGGGCTATCACAGGACGGCGGCCTCACGGCATCTTGGCGGAGCGACATGGACTGCTGCAAGTGGGAAGGGATCACGTGCAGCCCCAATAGGATGGTCACTGATGTTTCGCTGGTTTCTCGAGGTCTCAAGGGACCCATATCTCCGTTCCTAGGCAACCTCACAGGCTTGCTGAGACTCAACCTGTCCGGCAACTCGCTGTCTGGTGGCTTGCCGCTTGAATTGGTGCAGTCCCGCAGCATCCTTGTCCTTGATGTCAGCTTTAACAGCCTGACAGGAGGCCTGAGTGAGTTGCGATCTTCGACCCCTCCCCAGCCTCTGCAGGTACTGAACATCTCAAGCAACTTATTTGAAGGACAATTTCCAACCTCCACATGGAAAACAATGGAGAATCTGATCACACTCAATGCCAGCAATAACAGCTTTACTGGACAGATACCAACTCATTTCTGCAACACCTCGTCATTCCTCGTTGTGCTTGATCTGTCTTTCAACAAATTAAGTGGCAGCATCCCCCAGGACTTGGTGATTGCTCGTGGCTGAGGGAGCTCGGAGCCGGCTACAACGACCTCAGTGGAACACTCCCAGATGGACTCTTCAATGCCACCTCGTTGGAGTACCTGTCTTTTCCTAACAATGATTTACACGGACATTTTGATAGTAATTGCATGACTAAGCTCAGAAATCTTATAACCCTTGATCTTGGAGGGAACAAATTCAGTGGCAAGATTCCAGATTCTATAGGCCAGCTTAAGAAATTGGAGGAGCTGCATTTGGACAACAACAACATGTCAGGGGAGCTTCCGTCAGCTATTAGCAATTGCAAAAATCTGATAATAATTGACCTCAAGGGCAACAGTTTCAGTGGAGAACTTACAAAGGTCAATTTCTCCAACCTGCCCAATTTAAAAAAATTAGATCTTTACTCAAACAACTTCAATGGCACAGTTCCAGAAAGCATATACTCTTGCAGCAATCTGACTGCACTGCGGCTATCTATGAACAACTTACATGGGCAGCTCTCATCTAGCATAGGCAATCTGAAGTATCTCTCCTTCTTGTCACTTTCCAAAAACAATTTCACAAATATCACAAGTGCACTTCACATCCTGAAGAGCAGCAAAAACCTTACCACTCTTCTTATAGGGCACAACTTCAGAGGAGAGGTCATGCCAGAGGATGACATAATTGATGGATTTGAGAATCTTCAGATTTTGGACATCGAATATTGCCAATTGTCAGGAAAAATACCTATATGGATCTCAAGGCTCACAAATTTGGAGATGTTACTTCTAAATAGCAACCAACTCACTGGACCAATACCAGGCTGGATCAACTCCCTAACTTATCTCTTATATATTGATGTCTCAGACAATAGACTTACAGGAGAAATCCCATTAACCTTGATGCAGATGCCAATGCTAGAATCAACTCAGAACATAACTCATTTGGACCCAAGGCTCTTCAAGTTGCCTCTTTACAGTAGTCCATCACTTCAATACCGTGTTGTTACATCTTTTCCAACAGTGTTGAACCTAAGCCACAACTACTTGATAGGTGTAATGCCCCCAGAAATTGGCAAGCTGAAAGTGCTTAACGTACTTGATTTCAGCTTCAACAAGTTATCTGGACAGATCCCACAATCAGTTAGTAACCTCGCAAACTTGCAGGTGATAGACTTATCCAGCAACAGTCTCACAGGTGCAATCCCAGCTGCATTGAACAGCCTGCACTTCCTTTCAGCATTCAACATTTCAAACAATGACCTTGAAGGGCCTATTCCATCTGGAGGCCAGTTTAATACATTTGAAAATTCTAGTTTCGATGGGAACCCAAAGTTGTGTGGCTCTATGCTCACTCACAAATGTGATTCAGCAGAAGCACATGAAACCGTCATTCTGCCAGAACAAACATACTACAAGGTGGCATTTCTAATTGTCTTCAGTGCGTTCTTTGGCGTAGGGGTGGTGTATGATCAATTAGTCTTATCAAGGTATTTTGGCTACTTCACTGTACTTTGGTTTATGAAGACTTGTGCATATTAGGTTGCTACTCGGATTAAGCCACATTTGCAACGAACAAGCTTCTCCTGTAGGTGTTAGTCATTATTAGGTTTATAAAAAATATTCTAGGGTGGAGAGTGATTTCATTCTGTGCAAATGTAAAAGTGTGTAACAATGCAAGATTATTTGAGCTGGAGTGTTAAAAATTTTAATCAAGTCAGCATCGCATATAACATATTCCAGGACAACGGAATATGCACTATTAACTCAAACTTCACCATTTTCTTATCTTCCTGCATAATGATACTTTTTTTTAGAGAGTACGCAATTGCGTACCTTAATTTTATAGAATGCAGAGGTTTGAGTACAAGAAACTGACAGTCTGTTGCGCACAACACTGTCAAGTAACACCACTCCACACCGGCTAGTCCGAAGACAGCCCCCATACACAACAACCAACAACAAGAAAAGCCTATCCTAAACCGAGCAGTAGAATCACGTCTCAACCGATGCCGCCACCTCCGGAGAAGAACGTCTTCCTCTTGACTTTCCTTGTCAGCGCACCATCCTAAAGGAGGTTGATGGCGGGACTCGGTCCATCTCGAAAAAAGGCGTCGTCTTGGACACGGAAACGGTGATACTATGCAGTAGAGTCATGCAAAGTCGTCAGGTACATGAGTAACAAAAAAAAAACTTTAGATGCACCACTACTAGTCTACTGGCCATAATAAGTACTCCCTCCGTATCAAATTATAAGTCGCTGGGACAATGTTCCGACCAGGTGAAAACGCACAAAATTACAATCATACCCCCATTATCTGAATCGGTACTAGATCACGAAATTTTGAATCACAGCTCCGTCGTCTTCCTCCGTTCATTCCTCCCTCGTGTAGATTCTCCTCCTCGATCCGCAACTCCCTCACGATCGAAGAAGGATTCGACCACACCTCCGTCCATCTCAATCGATCTACTGCTGCTGGGGTCGGCGACCACACCTCCCTCACGCCCCAGCAGCAGCGATCTGCTTCTCCTCGCTGGGAACCTCGCCAGGTTCGAATTGGGAACCTCGCCAGCAGCCATCTGCTTCTCCTCGCGGGCAGCTGGAGCAGGTACCTCGCCCAGGATCTGCAAGTGCAGTGCCCAGTTCGTCTCCCAGGTGTCTAGTCCGTCTCCCACGTGTACGCACAGTCTGCTTCTCCTCGCCAGCAGCCGGAGCAGGCACCTCGCCCAGGATCTGCAGTTGCAGGTGTCCAGTTCGTCTCCCAGGTGCCTAGTCCGTCTCCCACTTGTACGCCAAGTCTGCTGCGCCTCCCCAGCAGCCGGAGCAAGCACCTCGCCCAGGATCTGCAGGTGCAGGTGCCCAGTTCGTCACCAAACTGCTTCTCCTCTGATCCTCTCCTTCCCTGCAAGGATTCAAAGCAGCAAGGAATCAAAGCATTCAAAAAAAGCCAGGATTCAAATGATTGAAAGCAGCAAGGATTCAAAGGAGTAAGGATTGAAAGCAGCAAGGAACCATAGCAGCAAGTACTCACATCAGCAAGGAATCACAGCACCAAGTACTCACATCAACAACGTTCATATCACAAAGTAGTCACAACAGAAAGGATTCATAGCAGCAGGGAATCTTACTTCCTGAAATAGTCGCCTAGTATCACAACATGGTTCTCCCAGACCTTAACTGCACTCCACCTGCAGAAGATGTTGGACCTGAAGATGTTGTTCGTGAAATTGATCAAGATGTTGTTCTCCCTGATCAAGATGTTGGACCTGAAGATGTTGTTCCTGAAATTGATCAAGATGTTGTTCTCCCAGCTCAAGATGTTGGACCTGAAGATGTTGTTCCTGAAATTGATCAAGATGTTGTTCTCCCAGCTCAAGATGTTGTACCTGAAATTGATCAAGGTACAGTTCCATGCAAGATCTGTCAGTTCCATGTACTGAAAGCCTGAGAAAAAATGCAAGAAAACCTGAGGAACATGCATGACAACATGAGAAAACTTGCATGCTCTGTCATTTTCATGCAAGTAGCAGTAGCAAACTTTTCAATTTCATGCTAAATTTCCATGTAGCAGTACCATTTTATTTGTGTAATTTCAGTTTCGATTCTGCTCACTTGTGTACTCCTAGGATTTCGACAGTAGTACTCATGGAGTAGTAGCACAAGTTTGGCCGAAATATATCAATATTGACAATACAACTAATCTTGACAGTAACATGAGCAAGTGCAAATAGGAGTACAAGTTAGCAATTCATAGGCTACTGAATCTTGGCACTAGCTTTGCTAGGAATTTTAAAACATTCAGTTAAATACTTGCACTTGCAAGCACAAAGCACCAAATCCAAAGAAGCAAGCACAAATCATAAGTCTCAATTAAGAAACAAGTGGTTCAATTCAAGCATAAGTCTCAATTCAGTTCAACAAGTCAATTCATGAGTCTCAATTCAGTTCACAAGACCAAGCAGCTCGTCACCGACGCACACTAACGCAAGGAGCAAATCCTACTGTAAATCCTAATAACTCCAAATCCTAATAACTCCAAATCCTACTGATTCATGTAGAGCCGGCGCTACACTGACGCAAGAAGAGAATCATCAAGTTCTAGGCGGTAGAGCGTGAGACCAATCGTTGGGAGAGAGGCGATCGATGGAATTACCTCGTGGAGGCGGACGACCTTGGGGTACGTGAGCATGCGATCTCCTGAGCACCTGGTTGTCGGCCAAGTGCTCCTCCGTGGCGCGGCGGCCCGCGTGATTGACCTTGCCGTTTCTGTCTTTCCCGAGCGTCCGCCCCAGATCGTACGCGCCGCTCGCTCGCGGCGCCCCGCTACCACATCCACCCGCGCCCCCACCATCGATCCGACGGACCTGCGCCGCAAATCGCCGCCGTCCGCGCGCCGAGGCTCGTGGTGAATCGTGTCGGAGGCGTGTAGCAGAGATAAATGATGAGTCGCAAATTGCTGCGCCTCCCACGCCCGGGATATCGTCGCCGACACATAAAAATCCAGTCTTATAATTCGTCTGGTTAGTGGGGAAAGTGGTCGGGAGCGAGCGAGAGGATGAGAGGGATTGAGGGAGTGCGAGTGGGGAAAGTGGGGCGTCGTCTGCGCGCACATGGACGAGGGGATTTTGGGAAAGTCGAAAATATCCGTAGCGTAAGAAAAGTTGTACACAAAACTGTCAGCGACTTATAATTCGATACGGAGGGAGTACGTAGCAGCGTACAAAGCAGCGCGTCCAAAAGTCCATCATAATTGAACAATAATCATGTGGTCAACCTCGGGAGCGAGCACGGAGCCGACAGCCTACCGTTGCGCCGGGTCGCTGCTAGTTGCTGCATCCCCTAAACTTTGGGCGCGGGGGGCCTGACTCGATTCTTGTCTGGCACTAAACGCTGCCCACCAGACGCGGAGTACCTGTGCGGCGGTGCACTCAGTCACGCCCGCCGCCACAGGGATTTGGGCAAGATGTAACATTGGGCATTCGGGGATCAAAATTTCTGGTTTTGAGATGTGGGGTTCAGTACTTCAGTATCTGGGATTAGTTAGAGGTGAGAGTTTGGGCTGGCCTTCCACTTCCAGAAACTCTAGCGTCCTCGCTAAAAACGCCCAAACAAAAAAAAATGTTATTTAAAGTTTGGATGAAAAAAAAAGCTTCAGCATACTCCTAAAACTATCGGAATAGTAAATACTCTCAACGGTGTACTATAAAAACACCCTTTGGGACAGACAGAAAGTATGTATAGCACTAACGAGACAGTTTTCACAGGGCATTGTATCGCCTGTTTGTTTGGCGTGAGAATTTCCCTCCATTTCCTCCCGCGTGCTTCACGTGACCCACCTATCATTGAACTAGCCCTATCCACTCTCTCTCCACTTCTTCCCCATCTCTCTATCTCTCTCCCTCTCTTCACACGACCTGAACATCTCTTTCTCTCTTCATTTTCCCGCTACCACCACCACTCCTCCTGCTCATTGTTTGCCGCCGACTGCCGCTCCTCACTTGCCTTGCTACCGGCGCCACCAAACCCTCAGTCGCCGCCCCCTACACACACTTGAGCCCAAGTTCTCTCACAGTAGATAGATTGTTAGACAAGTTTAGGAAGATATCATAAAGCTTTTAGCACTATGAGACATTGTAACTGTCAAACTTCATGAAGGTGCAATTTACAATCGAAGACTCAACAATCATAGTATGTACACAACTTCAGAGCTAAACAGGTAGATAGATTGTCTACTAGAATCATCTAATCTTGTGACCACCAGTATTATGGCAACAAGATGATGCCCCACGCGTTGCTGGGAAAAATTGTATATTTTTTATGTTAGCCGTAAAGAACCCATGAGGAATTCTTTGGTACGCATTAAGATAATAAATTGGATATATGATGACTACAAAATTGTCTAGATATACATACATCACTAATTAAAATGTAGTAGGTTATACTGATAAAAAGGCTAATAACATTGTGTATTGCAGTAAACGTAACAGACATAAAAGAAATCACAGAAAACAGTGCAAGCATATTAAGAAAAAGTGGAATGATGTCATAAGTTTGCACATATATACTTCAAAAGAAAACCGCTTTGTTTGCCATAGTGCAATCACATTAAGAAAATCTTGAATAATCCAATGAGTGTACCGTGACCAGATCAGAAATAAAAACTTCTTACCTTAGAAAAGAAATTTACATATAAACGTAGTAACAGAAGCCAAAGAGTTGATATTGAACTCTTCACACTGTAAACGACAGACACAGTGCATAAGGCTCCTACACAAGGTGGGGTCTGGGGATGCACAAATAGAGAATCATAAATAACCGGTGATATTTGCTAGAATGGAGCTCACAACAAAAGGGAATGACCAAAGGAGAGTTATTGTAAAATCTAAAATGGATTTTGAATGACATTCCTTTAATTAAAAGAGAACTCTGCAATGGAGAAGGTAATTCAACAGTGAAGTCTTACAATGTATGCGGCAGCAGATTGCATCTCGTTAGCCTGCTATAGATTAAATCTGAATCATCATATAACATGTGCATGATTAATTGGAAGGAAACTCAACCAACTGATTAAAAGGAGACATAGACACGCCAAACCTGATCAAATGCTGCAATGAATTGTGAATGACCTACACCGCTACTGAGAAACAACGTTAATGGTAGGTGTGATGACAAAAATGTTTTAATAGATGATTAAAGCATCATTAGGCTAAATAGCAAAGCATAAATATAGGAGACTTTTTTTTTTTTTGCGAGGATAAATATAGGAGACTTAAAGTGGTGTATTGCAGAATTAACCACTTGGAATGTTCATGACTGCAAATATAAAAGCAGTGGTGGGACACTGGGAGCAGAGGCGGAGCTGGGCCCCGGGCAACCTGGGCCGTGGCCCGGGTCGCAGCGAAAATTCCTACTTACCATATAGGAAAAAAAATATCTGGCCCGGGGCGCAGCCCAGGCCTGGCCCAGGCACCCGCTCGCCAGGGACGAATCTCTCTCTCTTGCTAATTCCCCCAGCCTCTCTCGCTTGCTCGTCTCTCTGTCTCTGCTCGCTCGAACCCTAAGCAGAGAACAGCGCAGCCACGAGCCGCCCGTCGCCCAGCTCCTCCCACGGCCAGTCCTGGCCCGTCGCCCCCTGCCGACTGCCGCCGACGCCGGAAGGCCGGCTTGCCCCGCCCGTCGCCCCCTGCTGGCTGCCCCCTGGACCCTGCGGCCCTGCAGTAGCAGAGGATTGCCCCGCCGCGCCCATAGAGATTTCTCCTCGCCTTCTAGGTAATTTCTCTTCATCAGTTCGTCTTTAGGATATGATACTGTGTCCTCCAACTGATCGTGATAATTTTGTTTTGGTTGGGGTTTGAAATTCAGGAAGGAAATGTAACTTTATTGGCTAGATTGTGAAGTCATGGTGTGAGCTTTGCTATATATATCCGGACAGGAGGCAGTGCCTGATGCGTGCGAGAGAGCAGCTTAAGAACAAGGCTCGTGAACTGGTTGTTCTGGTGCAATACTCTGTGGTGTATGTTGATTTTCTTGTGCACATGTCTAAAGCACACAATTTGGCACACAAAGCACAGTATTGCACCTGATGATTTTCTTGTGCTTCCTTTTTAAACAGCCTAAAGCACACAATTTTGGCACTGAATCATTTACAAAGGTGGGCTTTAAAAATTGGAAAGAGGGTCCTGGTGTTATTGATGTTCATGTTGGTAAAGCTGATAGTGCTCATAATAAATGTTTGTGCTTTGGTAAGTTCTTCTATTTGTATTTTGTTTGTATGCATGATTGATTATTTTACCTATGCTTGTGCTTTTTCTTATGACAAAATTCTTGTCTTTTAAGGTTTTGGTCCTTTTTCTACCATTGACAAGGCAACTGGAGGCTCGGATGAAGTAAACAATTGATTTTGTCATCTACCTTGTGTACGTTTGTACTACTTTCATTAGAATTTTGTCATCTTTATGTATTTTTGGTGGACCTTTTTGTCATATTTTATGTACTTTCGGTGGACCATTAAGAATCGTAGTTGAAAACATGAGTTCATATTTGCAACCGTGCCAAATTTCTATGCCATTACTAGAGGTTTTTCTGTAAGTTTTTTTGAGCCAAGATTTTGGCCCGGGTCTTGCTCAAATCCTGGCTCCGCCACTGACTGGGAGTAATGTTTTTCTTGAACGAAAACAGAACATATTTGTGTTGCTAAAGGGATACCTTAACCTCTTCATGTATGTGCAATGATCAGCAGCTAGATGCCAATACATCGACTAACATCCCTGTAGAAGTCAACATATTTATGTACTGTCCAGGTGTAGCCAAATGAAGCCACCTAACTAGTAGGTAAGAACGAGCTTAACTTGAGTCAAATAAAGTCCAGAGTCAACAATGAAATTTGCTACGCAATTCAGAAAGCTTTTGCAGTTGGGGATTCTGTCAGTTATAAAGCTAGCTAACACCTACATGACAACTTCAACCACGGTATAGAGATGAGGTAATTTTCCAGTAAAAAGAAATCAGTTGGAGATTACCCAACGTGGTGACAAATGACAAAAAAAAGATGCACTTTTATTCTGTATTAGAATTTGTGACCAGTTGAGATGCCAATATAGATCTAAAAACCTTGTCAGTACGATACCGAAACTTAAATATCATAGAACCTAGTCTGATCCTTTCTAGCTTTGCTATTTTAAACGAAATTTGCAAACTCAACAAAGTTCAAGCCAACTCCAGGCCAAAGAGAACGGAGCTGAAACAACAAAATAATCAAAAAACGTATGCATCACTAATTTATTATAACTATGATACTGCACATTTACATGCAGGAGAGAAAGAGGAGGTACTTGTGAGATTCTCCAGATCGGAGCATGTTGGCCGGCATGGCATGATTATAGAGACAGGGAACTGACACCAAGCTTTGGTTGCAGATAACGGAAATAGTGTAGCTCCACTGTTTAATGGGGAGAGCAACTCTATCGGTGGATACTCATGCATCTGTTCCTTTGCAGAAGACGATGGGGAAGAAGGAAACCATGTGCTTCCTTTGCAAAATAGTGAGGGAGATAAATAGGAAGGGGAAGTGGAAGAGGATTTGGTGGAGAAGATGAAGAGATAAATCAACCAGTGTGGGAGTAATTGCGGATGTAAGGAGAAACTCCTGTAGAGAAGATGAGGGGACGGCAGCACCACGTCACCAAGCTCTGGGAGAGGATGACGTAAGCAGAGGATGACGTGGCTTCACCATGTTGCGGGAAAATCACTAGTGAGACACAACTATTTAGGAATAGAAGATTTTGTGCTTGATAATGTAGAATATTTTGTGGAATATAAATGTTACTTGGAGTATTCTTTAAAATGACGTCATTTTAAATTCGATTCTCCTTATTAATCATTTGAACTATTCACTATAACTGACGATAAATTAGAGGTGTGGATCCTTCTTTTAGCAAAAGATTATTAATTACTAACTCAAATATGGTGATAACACCAAGTTTGGACTCAGCCTAGTGCAAATGTTAATCTGATGAAACAATTTGTGAACTGAGAAAATTCCCAAGAAAATATACATTCTGATGTCTGAATAAATGAACTTAGGTACCAAAAAAGGGGCAGCCCAAAACGCGGAGAGTGCCATTAGGGTTAATGTGGTTTGTTAACTAAAACTATAAGTGCTCATTCATCAAAATAGTCTGCTCTCAAGTAACACTGTTTTGTTCTAAAGTAATACTGTTAGATCAAATAATGAGGACATAATCAAGAGATGAGAGCACGCCAAGAATTATATGTGACAGAGATAAAAATAAACGCAACTAAATACAGAGAGATATAGATTGTACTCCTGCTTTTCTCGATTTGAATGGTACAGAGCACAGTTAAAAAGAAACGCAACTAATACCGTGACTATGTGTATGTCACATCTACATAGAATACTTGCAATGTTTAAATTCTCGTTTCAGTGTCAGAAATTGGTATGACTAAGTTTAGCTTCTGGACATCCAATATTTAATCAACCATGAATTGAAGAGGGTAAAAAACCGTAAAATTATGTAAAACTAAACAGAGGTTCAGAATATGCTTTCAGAACACCGCACTTGTAGATAACCAAATAGTAATATTTATCCACCATAGCCAAACCTGAATTAACAATTCATATGAGGTGATTGAGAAAGTAGCTCCACTAGATTAGAATCAGCGTTAGGATGAAACTGTTGTAGAATTCTACTAGTAGAATAATGGATGAAACTGTTGTAGAATTCTACTAGTGGAATAATTAAATTGACGGCTGACGGCTGACATCTCATAAGTTCATTCATGGTGCTGCTGATCTAAGTCACTTGTAAGACCTCCGCCGCATCTCCACAAATGCATCTAGTAAGATAGATGCACCAGTTCCCCTAAGATCCATGTACCCTTGGGTTGCCACCAGATTATCCATGGTATTTAAAGACGAGATAAATCCAATGCAAGCATCCTTAAGAATGTCACAATGATGTTGGTCGGCTAAAGCCAAGGTAGTCGCCACATTCTGCACATCAAGGCTCTCACAAAGGAAGCTTTGACATATCAACTTTAGCCTCTCCATAGCATATAGATCCGCGGCCACAAGTAAGTGCTGAATCATCTCACTACGATCACTTCCCTCAAGATCATCAATGATATCCAAGGAATCTGTAATAGACAAAATGTAGGAGGGCCTTGAAGACATTAGGCTGCATGTCTTTTATCAGTACAGTTTGCGTACCTGTCTCCCTCATCTGTCCATAGAACTCTGCATTGAACACAGGTGACCTCATGGCGAGGATAATCTTGTGTGCAGCAAAAGTCTCTTCTCCCACACTGAATGTGACATCTGCTGTCTCTTTTGCTTCCAACAGCTTGCCAAGATGCGCCGTAATGTCAGACGGTGGCACATCTACTTTGGGGCATGATCTGTTTCAGACACACGCGCTTCTTTCATGACAGTGACCACACATTCGATCGCAAGGTTATCATCCCGAAGGTAAGCGGATGCTTCGAACTCACTCCTTTTCTTAAAGGTACCATGTTGTGGAGCAAATCTGCTGCCCTCTTTTTGATTGAACACCCTCGGCGTTGTCATGTGCACAGATGAGGAGAGCCCCGTGCTCTGGTCGACTAGCCTCAGGTCACAGGATGCGTGCACCTTGGCGTCCTTGCTCAAGAGCTCGAGATAAACAGCGATGTGATCTTTGGAGCTTTCGTCAACCCCATCAGGGTAGAAGTGGATGGCCCATTCTTGTCCTCCGACGGAAAAGGCACCGGACCTGAAGAGTTTGCCGACGCCGGCGCCCCTGTGCTTGCTGTACCCGAAGATGCTGAACACATGGCTACCCTGTACGTCCTCCACGGTGCAGGTCGAGGATGTCTTTGCCACCGCCATTTAAGGCTGGACGCGAGCTGGCTTGGCTCGAGGGAGAAGAGGAGCCGCTCTGGAGAGGTCGGCTCGGGCTCTGCAGAAACTCGATGTGGCTCGGGTGGCTCGCGAGCCTGGACGGAGACGTGGAAGACAGGTGGTAAAGATGGCGGCAGCGAAGCTCCCGTGGTCACGGACGTCGAGAAATACGCCGGGGGAAGTCGCACCGGCCGGAATTGCTCGCCGGAGTTACGGCGGCGGTGGAGCACGAATCCGGGAATGGCGAGTACGAGCGTGGGCAAGCGCGTGCGTGTGCGTGCGTGGCAGCGGCCGGAGTCGCGACCGAAAGTGAAGCGGGATTGGACGTGGCGGCTGTGCGTCGGCGTGGCGGCGGCCGTGGGCGATGTGGGAGAAAGAAGCCAGCTCTTGCCTCGGCCCGCTCGTGACCTAGTTGTTTTGTCGAACGGCCAAATGGGCCAAGAAACTGAGCGCAGTTCTCTCAATCCTCGGTCTAAGTTTGTAAAAACAATATTGAAATAACTAAAAAAGCTTCAGAAGGTTACGCGTGTCGCTGCGCCACTTGGCGTGTTCTCATTTGCACGGTAACTCGTGGGTTGCGGGGGGGGGGTATGTAAAAAAAATCTCTCCTATCTAAAAGAAAATTTTGGTTCCACATTCTGCCCACCTTTTCGTCATACCTCCGGATCTCCTAATCCCCGTAATTATTACTTCCCTAATCATCTCCAGACAATTCTCAAACTGCTCCGTCCAGCATGTGCTCCTCCTCCACTTCCTTCATCCTGGACGGCTGGACGACCACTTCCTCCTCCACCATTCACGCCTCCACCCAAAATCCTCTCCTTCCGACCCAGCGCGTCGCCCCCATCCCACAACCTCTCCCAAATCCCAATGGATACTGCCACCGCCGCCGCGCGCCATGGGACCCGACCATGTCGTTGCCTCTGGAGCACCCGGCACCCGGCGCCAACGGAATCCCGTCGTCACTCCAACTCTGCAACACGCGCTCATCCGACGACCTCTCCAATGGCTACTGCCAGTACCGCAGCACGCCATGGGACCCGACCATCTCGCTGTGTATGGAGCACCCGGCGCTCGTACTCCAGGAGCAGTACCTAGACAGGGCGCGGCAACAGAAAAGCCATGGCCGGTGACCAGCAGCCACGCGTGTGGACCCTAGGCGGATAGCGCAGCCTCCATTGCAGACGGTTGCAGGTCTGCCGACCCTCTCCTCCTTTGACAGTGGGTTGGCGCCTTATCCCCCACCTCTTCGTCAAACCACGCGGGTCTCTGCGCAGCTCCGACATCTGCTGCCATTGACGCCTGGCATGTGTTCGATGATATTCCAACAAGGTAAAGTTCCCTTTTTCTTTCATTTTCGTCTCAATTTTTCAGTGAGATTGCAATAGTAAGACGTTACTTATTGTTTTTTATTTTTTTATGCCCATACTCTCGCCCTGCTCTAAGATTGTTGCTTGTGTGCTAGAATCCAGTACCTCTTGGCTGTGTTAAGATGCTTAGGAGGGAAAGTAAGATGAGCTTGCTATGTTAAGGTAGTTAGGACTTTGCTAGGCACAAGGGGCAGAATCTCGATTCACTGATTATTGACATCGAGTGTACTCCAGCTACAATACATGTCCATGGCATTATCTTATAGAAGTAAACTTTAAATCTGCTTTGTTATGTGAACTATAGCTGTGGTAGTTCGTTTTGATTGGCATTTTTTTACGGTTACATGACTGCAAGCTTAAGGATTGTCTGATGATTACTTTGCTAATTTTTCTACTTTGTTTTTTATCTTTGTTGTGATATAACGTGATCTGCAGGTGTCATACTTGTTTTGGAAACCGTAAATCCTCGACATTGTGATCTTACGTGCTCCCGTCTTCAGGTATATGATGACTTCCAGTCTCTCTAATTTATTTTCCAATAATACATGCTGAATTTGATATTTCAAATGCAATGTTGTGGCAGGCTATGGGCTACAGCTCGGGCGATGTGTTCGTCAAGAGAGTTGGGGACAAGTGAGGGGCTTATTTTCGAAGTAAGCTTTTATCATAATGGTAGGGCTCTCTGTTTGTTTCTTTGTGTTGTTATTACTATGCTCTACCGGTGCACGACGAGGAGGCGCATGGAGCAGGCCGTCATCGCCGTGGCTCTGCTCTATTATGGACCTTTTGCGGCAGTGGCGATGGGGAAGAGACGTGTTGTTCTATAGCCAGTAAATTCGCAAGTCCAGAACTGTGTCGGTGAGAGTAGAAGTCGGCCGGCGGCATGAACCTTGCTGGTGAGGTTGCTGGAAGGGCATTGCTTTTAATTCATGCCACTCTTGTGCGGAGGCATTTAACCAGCTCAAATAATCAAATTGTGCATGTTTGATACTTGTGTTGTTGGTAATTTTTGGAATTTTTGGCTAAAGGCGGCTCTACTTTGATCTGGAGCTGACAGAGAAGGAAATAGTGCAGATGATGGAGGCCTTTCGGGAATCTTAACCGACGACAGGTTAACTTCTGATAGTCAACAAGGCCAGGGAAGACCGTCTTCTTATGTCGCAAGTAAGCACAATTCTCTTTCTGTCTAATGAAATTTGAGATTTTTTAACGGAATTTGTAATGTTCTTTTCATCGACTGTTACCTGAAGCTAGAATGCTTTCCTATCCTGTAGAGGCTCTTGCAACCAGCTTTAGTTACATCCAAGTGATGGAAGCCTATAGACATATTCGGCGAGGATGCCCACTTAGTGATCTGCTACCTTCTGGAAATGGGAGGTGCCTACGTCTCTACAGGTGGGAGAAATAGTCGGAAAGGAAATGCTCCCGAGTGAGGCATGCACCTTTCTAAAGGGGACAGAGAATGAAATTTATCTGCATTGATTCCTCTCTCTGAATTTTATTAAACTGCATGTAGTTGGCATGTGAACACCGTGTTTGTTTAAGCGCCCAATGGCTTCAATTAATGCTCTTTTCCACTGCGATAAATTATTTCACACATATTATTAGCTTTAGGATGTATTCGGGACAGTGACCTTTTCCATTATTAGCTTCATGTTACATTATGCATATGCACTTCGAGTCTTATTCCATGCACAAGTACTAGTCAAAAAATGGAAAACCAGAAAAATCCAAAGAACACAAGATTTTGCAAACATATACCATGTATTATACATGTAGTCTTACAAGTATGGGTACAGAATACTAACACACTCTAAAGTGAGTAGGCCTCACTTATTGCTAATGTTCAACCTTACAATACGCCTTACATAACTCTGTATTATACATATAATACATCTACTGCTTCACTCCGTCTCACTTCACTTTTTTTTTGACCGTGATACCGTAGGGAAAAAACCCTACGGTGTAGATTTTGTATTAATAAAAGGAGAGAAAACCAAAGGTTTTTCACTCAAGATGGCAGGTGCCTTACAAACCGACAACACGGTCAAAACTTTAAGGAGGTAAAAAAAGAAAGAAAGCCAAGCTAGGCATCTAGGTAAATGTATCGAGAACCCAAGATAGAAGGGGGTCTCACTTCACTTCTCTGCATACTTCCCAGGTTTCCACCAACTATTACGGCTGGTCCTCCTGAAAATTCCAGGCAACTTCACTCTGGCTTTAGGCTGATATTCTGGATCAGATGGGCTGGCTTCTAGGGTCATATCGGTCATGGCAAAGTAACTATCGAGATACTTATACGCCGCCACTTCTCCATCGTAAACATTCTCATCTCCATACCCCTCCGTAGCATTGTATAGACCGGTAGGCACAGCATCAGTGCTACAGAAATAACCCTGGTACTCCTCATCAGATTCCCTCTTCGGCTGCCTAAAAGAACTCGCCCCCTGAGTATACTTAGCTTTATATTCCCCTCTTTCCATAGCTTCTTCCTCATCTGATTCAATCAGAATAGGTTTACACTAGTAGGGAAGTTCCTTTCTATGGAATGACATTTTGTGGCGCACCAAATAGCCATGCGCCACAAAAAATATTTCTGTGGCGCATTGTTTTGCGTGCGCCACAGAATTTTGCAATTTTGTGGCGCATGAAAACCACATGCGCCACAGAAAGTGACATTTCTGTGGCGCATGGGTAGTGTGCGCCACAGAAGTCACATTGCTGTGGCGCACTTGGCCATGTGCGCCACAGAAAGTCTCATTTTTGTGCCGCACATGGCCAGGTGCGCCACAGAAATGTGACTTTCTGTGGCGCACCCACCTCCATGCGCCACAGAAATGTCACTTTCTGTGGCGCATGAAGGTGGGTGCGCCACAGAAAAAAAATTCCCTCTCACGCATGCCTACCCCCCCCCCCCCCCCCGTGGATCGCCTTTTCAGTTCTGTAAACAAAAAAAGAAAATGATACAAATTTCAAAAAATAAAATCCGTTGACATGTAGTTTCGTTTTAGTGTCTAGTTGCTATAGAAATTTTGAAATATGAATTTTGACCTTTTTTGCAAAAAACAGAAGAAAAAAACTTTGCACGTCCATAACTTTTGCATACGATGTCGAAAATATGCGTTTAATATATCAAAAAAATCGTGAGAAAAAATGCAGCTCGATTTCACCCGGGTTTACCCGGTGAACTTTTCTCAGAATCGGGAAATTCCAAAAGAGTAAAAAGTTATTTCAATAAGAAGTTTTTTTCTACAAAATCAAAAAAAATAAAAAATTGAAAAAAATTCTGTGGCGCACGGTGGCGTGTGCGCCACAGAATTGTTGGGCGGGATTCGAAATTTCAATCCCGCCACACAGCCCTTCTCTTCTTCCTCTTCTTTCTCCTTCTCTCCTTTCTCTCATTTCACTTCTCCTCCACTTCTCCTCCCCCCTTCTCTCCTCTACTTCAACTCTACTCCGGCAACCACCTCCTCGTCCTCCACCACCTCCGGCGAACTTCTCCTCCTCCTCCACCACCTCCGGCGAGCTTCTCCTCCTCCTCCTCCGGCGAGCTTCTCCTCCTCCACCACCACCTCCGGCGAGCTTGGCCTCCTCCACCAACTCCGACGACCTCCTCCTCCACCACCTCCGGCGACCTTCTCCTCCTCCTCCACCACCTCCGGCGACCCTCCTCCACCCACCTCCGGCGACCTTCTCCTACTCCACCACCTCCGGCGACCTCCACCCACCACCGACCAAGCCACCTACGGCCATGGCCACGGGCACCACGGCCTCCGACGAGCTCCGGCCAAATGTCGAAATTCCGGCGAAATTCCGTCGGCCAGATCAAGATCCAGATCTAGATCTGGCCGCCCTTTTTTTTTTGAAATTCAAAAAACAATTCTGTGGCGCATGGTGGTGGGTGCGCCACAGAATCTTGCACTTCTGTGGCGCATGGGACGTGCGCCACAGAAATAAAATTTTAGTGGCGAGGATTTAGTGGCGCACCCACCATGCGCCACAAAAAGTGTTTTTGGTGCGCCACTAAAAGGCATTCTCCTACTAGTGTTACGTGCTCTACCCAACTTAGCTTTTCCCCTAACTACACGACTAGTTACTTCTTCCTCCCCTTCATCAACTGGAATCACAATAGGATCATTAGGAGTTCCCTCGTAAGGCTCTTCATCCCAACCAGTAGGACTAGGTACTTCCGGCTAAGGATTCTTCCACCTGTCTTCCTCCTCAACTAAGACATAGTCTAGGTGTGGTGGTGAATAAGTAGGATAAACTGGAGTATCTGGTTCTACTTCCTCAACATACCTAGCAGGTGTAGATGGTGGTTCAGTATAACCTCTCATGGCTTCATAGTTCAGCATGTCACACTTCTCCTGGATAACCTCTGGACACGAAAACTGTTCTACCATGGTTTCTACTTCCTCTGCTATAATCCCGAACGTCTTGTGATATGCCCGGATCAACTTGATACAGCTATCCATGAACACGGCCACGTCACGCGGGTCAGTCTTCAAAAAGGCTTTCTAATCTACTGGACCCTCAAGCCGATAATTAGCACTCGGAATTGCGTTGAACATAGTTCCTGCCAACGCATGACCCTTGGCTGTCCTGACGTTAGTGACTGCTTTGACAACCGCAATCTGGAATGCCACCTCACTATGCTTGGCTTCCCCGAAAGGCATCTTGAGACTCATTTTGAGTTCAGATGGTAACTTAAGAGCCACTCTATACTTTGCTAACTCCGCGCCATCATTGTAACTCATAACCTTCACAACTACCTTGGTAGTGATACCAAGATAATTGATCATCTGCTGCAAGACATCTGCCCAATTTCCCCGGAATACTCCCTTGCCTAACTCAGCATCCCTAACTCGGATTGACCTCTTGGGGAATCGATTATCCATCCTAGCTGTTATAACAAAAAGGATATCAGAATAGAAATGAAGTGATAATTGTATGATAATGCTATTCTCAAGTGAATATCCATCATAACAATGTAAAACTCAATTCATTCTAAGGCCTCGCACACCTACAGGCTTTCCCTTTAATAGGTTTCCAACCTAAGGTCTAGCAATTGCTCTGATACCAACTGTGGCGACTGATGACGTGAAAACACACGTTCGTTGGGAGCCCCCAAGAGGAAGGTATGATGTAGTGCAGCAGCAATTTTCCCTCAGTATAAAACCAAGGTTGTCGAATCCAGGAGGAATCAGAAGTGCTCTGAAGGTTGTCAGCGGCGCCGTTACCCGATCACTGACGTGGAACCTGCACACAACACAATCAAACTACTTTGCCCGAACGAAACAGGAAGGTTGTCAATCTCCCCGGCTTGCTGAAAACAAAGGATTAAACGTATGGTGTGGAAAATAGTATTAATTGCAGAAAGTAAAAGAGAACAGACGTTTGCAGTTGGTGGTTTTATCAGTGTAAAAGAATGGACCGGGGTCCACAGTTCACTAGTGGTGTCTCTCCATAAAAGATAACTAACATGCTGGGTAAACAAATTACAGCTGGGCAATTGACAAATAATGAACGCATGACAATGCATTTATATGACAAGATGATTACTATGATATTTAATCGGGCATTACATCAAGATACATATACCGTTATCCAACAGCATCTATGACTAATAATCCACCGCCAGGTTAACATCCGTGTCCCCTGATGACGTGGATCACACGTTCGTTGGGAGACCCCAAGAGGAAGGTATGAAGCAGTGTAGCAGAAGTTTCCCTCAGTATGAAACCAAGGTTTAATCGAACCAGTAGGAGTAAGAAATCACTTCTGAAGGTTGTCAGTGACGCGCTGACGTGGAATCTGCACACAACACAATCAAACTATTTGCCCCAACGAACAGTGAGGTTGTCAATCTCACCGGCTTGCTGAAAACAAAGGATTAAACGTATGGTGTGGAAAACAGTAGTAAATTGCAGAGAATGAAAAGGAACAATGATTGCAGTTGGTGTATTATCAGTGTAAAAGAATGGACCGGGGTCCACAGTTCACTAGTGGTGTCTCTCCATAAAAGATAACTAACATGCTGGGTGAACAAATTACAGCTGGGCAATTGACAAAATATTGAGCGCATGACAATGCATATATATGACATGATGATTACTATGATATTCATGTGGGCATTACGACAAAATACATAGACCGTTATCCAACAGCGTCTATGACTAATAATCCACCTCCAGGTTGTCATACCGAGTTCCCCGTTGGTATTAAGTTGCAAGCAACGGATAATCGCATTAAGTAATGTGCGTAATGTAAACAAATGCATTAGACCTAACGGCGCACCCTTAAGCTAAGCATCGGTTATTTTATCCCTAGTGGCAACAACACATCCACAATCTTAGAAGTTGTTGTCACTCTCCCAGATTACCGGAGGCATGAACCCACTATCTAGCATAAATACTACTCTTGGAGTTACAAGCATCTACTTGGCCAAAGCATCTACTAGTAACGGAAAGCATGCAAGATCATAAATAACATATAAGATAGATTGATAATCAACTTGACATAGTATTCAATATTCATCGGATCCCAGCAAACACAACATGTAGCATTACAATAAGATGATCTTGATCATGATAGGCAGCTCACAAGATCTAAACATGATAGCATAAAGTGGAGAGACAACCATCTAGCTACTGCTATGGACCCGTAGTCCAAGATGAACTACTCACGCATCACTCCGGAGGCAGGCATGGTGATGTAGAGCCCTCCGGTGATGATTCCCCTCTCCGGCAGGGTGCCGGGAAGAGCTTCTGAACCCTCCCGAGCTAGGGTTGACGGCGGCGGCGTCTCTGGAACTTTTCGTGGATAATGGCTCGGGTGTTAGGGTTTTCCCGTGAAGATGAATAAATAGGCGAAAGGGCGGCGGCTGGAGCGACCCGAGGGGCCCACACCACACGCGGGCGCGGGGGGCCGCCCGCCCTATGGTGTGGCGCCTCCTCGGTCCCCTCCGTCTCTCCTTTGGACTCCGTGTACGTGTTGGAAAAATAGGAGGTCCTGTCCAAGTTTCGTCCAATTCCGAGAATATTTCCAGACTAGCTTTTCTGAATACAAAAACAGCAGAAAACAGGAACTGGCACTGTGGCATCTTGTTAATAGGTTAGTCCCAGAAAATGCATAAAAATGCTATGAAGTGTATAAAACATGTAACAATTGGTATAATATCAACATGGAACATCAGAAATTATAGATACGTTTGAGACGTATCAAGCATCCCCAAGCTTAGTTCTACTCGTCCTCGAGTAGGTAAAACGATAAAAACAAAATAATTTCTGAGGTGACATGCTACAATCATAATCTTGATCAAATAGTATTGTAAAGCACATGTTATGAATGAAGTGATCCAGGTCAATGGTCTATAGTTTGCTAGCAAGTAGATAATGAGCAAACAACTGAATCATATAAGCAAAAACTTTTCATGAATAGTACTTTCGAGACAAGCATCAAAGAGTTTTGCATAAGAGTTAACTCATAAAGCAATAGATTCTAAGTAAAAGGTATTTAACCAACACAAAGGAAGATTTAAGCTTCAGCAATTGCTTTCAACTTTCAACATATATATCTCATGGATATTTGTCAACACAAAGCAATATAATAAGTGCAATATACAAGCATATAAAAATTGTTGCACCAAAGTTGACACTAGTGTTTGCTTCTGAGATAGAAAGAAGTAGGAAAACTGACTCAACATAAAAGTAAAAGAAAGGCCCTTCGCAGAGGGAAGCAGGGATTAAATCATGTGCTAGAGCTTTTTAAGTTTTTGAAATCATATAGAGAGTAAAAATAAGTTTTGGGAGGTGTTTGTTAATTGTCAACGAATCAGAAAATGGAAAGTACAATATGACCCCTGCCAACCAGACTTTTAAGAGCGGCTCCCATGAAGGACGTTATTTCTACCAGCAAGGCAGATCATCCCTCTTCTCTTTTGTTTACACATGCAGATATTTCACTGTTTGTCATTGCTTGACTGATAAATCAGGGCAAAAATGTGAAGAGAATTAAGCGGTTAAAGTTGTAATTAATTGGGACTGGGCACCCCATTTGCCAGCTCTTTTTGCAAAATTAATGGATAAGCGGATGTATATGCCGCTAGTCCGGTGGTAAAGTCTGTTTGACAGTTGACATAAAGACATCCACCCCGTCCTCATGAGCTTGGTAAACATTGACACAAAATAGGAGTAATAATTTTTGAATAGTTTAAAGGTAGCACATGAAAAATTTACTTGGAATGGCAAGGAAATACCACATATAGGTAGTTATGGTGGACACAATGGCATGGATTTTGGCTCAAGGTTTTGGATGCACGAGAAGCATTCCCTCTCAGTACAGAGTTTAGGCTAGCAAGGTTATTTGAAGCAAACACAGGATATCAACCGACACAGCAAGACTTATATGAAAACATATTGCAAGCATTATAAGACTCTACACTGTCTTCCTTGTTAACCAAACCCTTTTACTAGAAAATATCTAGACCTTAGAGATACCAATCATGCAAACCAAATTTCAACGAGCTTTACGGTAGTTCTTCATTAATAGGTTTTAACTACATGATACAAAAGCTTAAACATGAACTACTTGATAACTCAAAACAATTGACAAGTATCAAATTATCCAATACAGTGATCTACAAGAATATGTAAGCTTTTTCCATTATACCATCTACCACATGCAACATTTTCTGTTCCAACCAAACACCAATCAATTTATTTCAACATAAACTCTCCAAACAATTATAAGTGAAGCAAGAGAGTACTTTCTTTAAAAGAACTAACAGCTCTGAATAAGAGATGCATGCAAAACAGGAGCTAAAAGCATAGCAATAGCTAGATAAGAATACTCAACAAGTATAAGTGAAGAATAGGAGTATTCATATGAAAAAGCGGAGCGTGTCTCTCTCCCAATCAAGAATGCTAGGGTCCAATCAAGTTGACCATAAGAAAAATAAAATACTGAAAATAAAAGCACACAGACGCTCCAAGTAAAGCACATATGATGTGAAAGAATTAAAATATAGTTTCACTAGAGATGACCTGATAAGTTGCTGATGAAGAAGGGGATGCCTTGGGCATCCCCAAGCTTAGACGCTTGAGTCTTCTTGAAATATGCTGGGGTGATCCATGGGAGCATCCCCAAGCTTAAGCTCTTCACTCTTCTTGATCACATTATATCATCCTTCTCTCTTGACCCTTGAAAACTTCCGCCGCACCAAACTCAGAGTAATTCTCATTAGAGGGTCACTACTAGAAATCCCCATATTTCCGACGGTAAAATCTAATATCCGACGACCCCTCGGCTATTACACTAATAACCGACGGTGTCGTTGATGGCCGACGGTGATCAGGATCCTCTCGGGTATGATGACTAATAACCGACGGTGCACCTCATTTCCCGACGGGGAAAACTAACTCTCGGCTACCCTATCTCATACCCGACGGTGAATTAGAATACCCGACGGCTAATCCTTTACGGTCGGCTATTTAGGTATATAGCCGACGGGGAAAACCAACTCTCGGCTATTATAGACAAATAACTGACGGGGAATAACAATAACCGACGGTTGACATTGACCCTCGGTTATATGTTTCAGTGGTTGACACAACTAAGTAGGGGGGTCAAATGTGCATACGAGATAAATTTGGTGAGATCATGCTAACCATATTGCGGAATAAGGACAAATCCAACTAATTCAGAATTGAGTGGTTTTTGAAATTGATCGCGGGTTGGATAAGTGACTTCATTGAGTTTGGAGAGTAGCATAGATTGAATTAAGGACGTATAACGAGGCAACGCAGTTCTTCTTTCATTACGAGAGAGTTTTTGGTGAAGCTCCGTCATATGTAGATTATTGGTAGTTGTGATCTGGCCAGCTATGAGAAAGGTGTTCGTGAAGAGACGGTGACGCTGACAGTCAGTGATTTGTTTCGATGGTCGGCTCTGCTAAGCATGGGGCGTTCGTGATTGTAATTGTTGGAGGTTGATTTTCCTAAATTATAAGCGTTAGTTTGTTTTGACGGACATTTGTGTTGAATTAATTAAATGTTAGCGTATATCTAATTGAGAGTTAATGTTTATGGAATCCCTCTCAAGTGCTCACATCAGGGATAAATGACATTGCCGTAAAATGAATTTTGTTCGTCTTTTATTGAGATAGATTGATGGGCTCATATGATCGATTGAACTTGGCGTACGTAATATTTTATAATGTTTTGTCCATTTTAAAATTTGCTCGGTATTTCTGTGATTTCCTCTAATTATGATTTGAATTTTAATTGAACTAAAAAAATGCTCGGATAATGTATTACCTCCGATCATTGAGTCAAATTAAACATTTAAAACAAAACTCAAACATATCATTCCAATTCGAAAAGGTTAAAATTTAGAAATACTATGACTGAACTCACGCCAAGTATGCAATTTAAATTAATAAATGTCCAACTTGAACTAAACTCCCTCCAAATATGTGGACAAATTTAAATAAAGTGAAAACATGGACCAAAATATCACAACAACAAAAAATAAAATAAAATTCCTAACTACTTACAGCATACGATCAAGATTGAAATATAAATATTTGAAAGCTTCAAAAACGTTCAGATAATTCAATTCTGGAAAACTTACCAACACGAACAAATTTTAAAATCTGAACAATTTTAAAACATAGAATTTTTCTTAATTTCAATAACTAAAAAAACAAACAATTTTTAATATGGCCATTCCCATATTTACATTTTTTCCCAAATATACCCATCCGACCAAATATGAAAAATATATCAACATAACCACAAAAAAAAATTGCTAGCTATTTACGGCATATGGTAAAATTTCAAATTCAAATATTTCAGAAATTTAAATGTCTTCCGGATCTGAACAGCTTACACACGTGGAAAAAAAATGAACAAGTTCCAAATTTGACAGATTTTTGAAATCCAAACAAAATTTTAAACGTAAACTTTTCTTTAATTCCACCAATTCTGAAATCCAAATGACTTCTAAACATGGACATTTTCAAATTTCATTTTCACCACACGGGTATTTGAACATTTAAATTTACCTAACATATTTGCAAGCAATGTAACTTAAATCTCTCTAATTATGTAGTCGCATTTCAAAAAAAAATCTTGATTCGACGAATATTTCGACAAAATGCAAATTCATTTACTCTAATTATGGATTGCTTTCAAATTGAATTTCAGCTAAACACATTATACAATCTGAACAACCACCTTTCTTTACAATATATATAACTCAGCAAAAAAAAAAACATCACAAAATATTTTCAGCAAGGGCGCGGCGTGTCGCCGCACCAAATTTAACTAGTCCCTCTCTAATAGGTGGGCCAGTCAATCACCACCACGTCTTACCTTATCTTCCTAACCAGAACCCTCCCACCCGAAGTCCTCGAAATCAACTGCCTCCTATCTCGCCGCCTCCCCGCAGCCGATCCGATCTGCCAGCGCCGGCGGCCTCCTCCACCTTGCTACACAAACCCAGCCTATGCGCAGCCTCCTCCACACCCACCTCCCACTATTTATCTCGACTGGGAGCGAGGCGAGGGAAACCATGTGCCTGCGCCGGCGGGCATGCCGAGGCTAGGTCGTGGGGGCATAGGGGCGGATAATCTCGTCGAGCGCCTCCGAGGGAGCGACGTGGTGGGGCGGTGGCCAGCAGTGACCAGCCATGCTGTCGCCGACTTGTGAGGTTCTGCCGGATCTTGAGAAGGCGCTCTCTAATCCGGTGGCTTGCGAGTGGCTCAACTGCTCCGCGCCCTTCAGAAGGACGACTGCCTCGGCCTTGCCTGCGACGGCTTCAGCGGATCCTGATTACGTGGGTGCCAACAAGGTCTGACTTCACTTGATCTCCCTCCATATGACAAGAATGACTTGCATATGTTTCTATGTGAATTTAGTCTAGCTGATGAAGCCTTTTGGTGTCCTCCCATTGCAGTTTCCGTAAAATATGTAGCCCACTGGTCGCCTTCTGTCAATATTTCTGTAATTTGATTAGGTTTGGTGCTCAATTCACGCAGGAGCCTGGAGTTCAGTTCCGCTACCTGCTGCCGTGCGAGAGCCACGGATGAGGATGTAGCGCCCCAAGTACGACTTCGAGTGGTGGGATTGGAACTAATTTAACGTTGCCGCACAAGCACAACCATCTTGATGGTAAGAATGCTCAGTTAATGCTTTGAGTGAATCTTTTGCTACTACATTGCTTGTTTTCCTGTCTAAACATATACTAGTAACGATCATGATATATATGAAGTTAATTTCTGCGTCCAACATATTAATTTAACATATCCTAAATGTAAAATAGCAGCAATTAGGATACATATGAAGTCAATTTATTATGCATATCTCATACTGCGATTTAATTTATCCTGTGTTCATTATAGGCCACATCAGACTCTGAAGTTGGGTTTGCAAGTGGAGGAGCTGTGTCTAATTAACATGAAACTGAACCAGTAAGTTTGCTGATCAGTCTTATCTCTTATGTCAATAATCAGAGTGCATACAACTACTAATAGTAATTATTATTATGTATGAGTTAAATACTTACATGCATCTCTAGGCTAGATTATAATCTGCTGTTTTTGTGGTTTCAAAGTAGAACTTTTGTGCTGTTGAGTTTTTTTAATCAAAATCTAAGTCAGGTGGTAGCCGTACTTATGTTTTCTGTCTTGATTACAACAATATTTTTTTATCTAAATAATTACGTGAATTATCTTGCCATCTTGTTTAGATTTTTTTCGTTTGCTGTCCCTTATGATTCATCTTTTCATCCTTCTTACCACTAGTTTTTTAATTTTTGTAGGGAATGGGAAGCAATGCCGGAGGTAGTGGCAACAACGAGAATGACATCTTTGATGATGAGCATGATATGAGTGGTGTAGAGTAGAAGAGACTTTTCAAAGCCATACAACCAATTGAAGTTCTTTGGCTGGAGTGTGTTTGATGTTCTTTTTTCTTTTCTTTCGACAATCATCAAGGTTTAATGTAATTTGGATGCAACTCTATTTCGGTTTGTGATACATTATGAGATTGTATGTCATTTGGGTTAAATATATATTAATGCAAGCAGTTCTGATTTTTTTTTTGTGTAATTACGAAGTGCTACTAGATTAGAAACCTCGTACCCTGCACCTGTCAGTAGCCTTCATTGAGGAGCGGTGATGACTGATGTGGAAACCAAATGCTACCCTCTCAACTACACAATATTCCACGGGACAGAAAGATCGTCATCCATTCTGAATGCTGACAGGAGAATACAGCCGACAGAAAATACATAACCCACGGGGAACTGTCGGCTATAAGTGGCGTCAACACAGGGTGAGCTGGCCCATGTCCAAGTCATAACTGACAGTTCACCGTCAGTTTAGCACCGTCGGTTAACATAATAGACGACGGTACCGTCGGTTATGGGAGTAATGGCCGACCGAGCATCACCGACGGGAAATAACCGACGGTACACCGTCGGATATAGTCTTAACCGACAGTAAACTTAAATATCCGACGGTAATTCAACCCTCGGCTATATTGGGATATCTAGTAGTGGGTTAGTGCACAATCAAAAACTCACATGTTCTATAAGGACACAAACATGATCGTTACTTTTAACATTAACTACTGCCACTGATGTTATGTGAAGCTCTTCACCCTAAAAAAGAATTCCACTCAACACTAGTAAAAGAGAGAATGCGAAAAATAAA
Source organism: Poa pratensis (assembly GCA_947311845.1). Taxonomy (NCBI): domain Eukaryota; kingdom Viridiplantae; phylum Streptophyta; class Magnoliopsida; order Poales; family Poaceae; genus Poa; species Poa pratensis. The sequence goes on from CAMZMU010000099.1 coordinate 17,907,533, forward strand.
AGACAGAATCTGTCTAAACAGAACAGTCTAAAGACGAATTTTTTCGAGGCACTTACGTTGCTCAGATCGAAAAACAAAACTAACGAAAGATGCGTACATATCTGAGGATCACGCACAAAAATTTGCAGATTTAAATAATTTTTCTGTGATTTTACAGAAGTAAAACGGTGAACAGCAGAAATCTGTTCCTGCGCAGAAATCCAAATCTAGCATCATCTTCCTATTAGAGGCAATACTTGGCACAACAATGCGATAAAATAAAGATACAAAGGAATTGTTACAGAAGTAAACAACTCCTTGACTCAAAAAGAAAAGAAAAATTGCAGAAATAAAATAATGGGTTGTCTCCCATAAGCGCTTTTCTTTAACGCCTTTCAGCTAGGCGCAGAAAGTAAGAATCAAGTGTTTCCAAGTGAAGAAGCATCAACAGAATAATTTGCTCTAACAATAGAATCAAAAGGTAACTTCATCTTCTTTCTAGGGAAGTGTTCCATACCTTTCTTGAGTGGGAATTGATATTTAATATTCCCCTCTCTCATATCAATAATAGCACCAACAGTTCTAAGAAAAGGTCTTCCCAAAACAATAGGACAAGAAGCATTGCATTCAATATCCAAAACAACAAAATCAACGGGGACAAGGTTATTGTTAACCATTATAAAAACATCATCAACTCTCCCCAAAGGTTTCTTTATAGTATTATCAGCAAGGTGAACATCCAAATAACAGTGTTCCAAAGGTGCTAAATCAAGCATATCATAAGTTTCTTAGGCATAACAGAAATACTAGCACCAAGATCACATAAAGCATTGCAATCAAAATCATTCACCTTCATTTTAATGATGGGCTCCCAACCATCTTCTAACTTCCTAGGGATAGAAGCTTCATGTTTTAATTTCTCTTCCCTAACTTGCATGAGAGCATTAGTAATGTGTTTAGTAAAAGCCATGTTTATAGCACTAGCATTAGGACTTCTAGCTAGCTTTTGCAAGAACTTAATTACTTCAGAAATATTGCAACCATCAAAATCAAAATCATTATTATCAAAGGTAATGGGACCATTGTCTCCCATCTCGAAAAATTTCAGCACTTTTATCAGGAACAGTTTCAGTGTTTTCAGGCAATTTTAAACGTTTTGCAACAGAAGTAGAGACATTGCCAACACCAATTACTTTACCATTGAGTAGGAGGTTTGTTAACATTTATTCAGCATTTTCAGTAGTAGTAATAGTATAAACTCTAGCAATACTATTCTTTTTAGCAATTTCATCCTCTCTTGCCCACCTAGCATGTAAATCAGCTAACATCCTCACATTATTATCAATTTTAACTTGTATAGCATTGAGAGTTTTGCTCTCTTTAACATCATGAGGCATAGTTTTAATTTTTAACAAATCAACATCAAGAGCAAGACTATCAACTTTAGAGGCAAGAACATCAATTTTCCCAAATTTTCCTCAACAGATTTATTGAAAGCAGTTTGTGTACTAATAAAATCCTTAAGCATGACTTCAAGATCAGAGGGTACACTCTTATTGTTGTTGTAGGAATTACCATAAGAATTAACATAACCATTGCCACTATTAAAGGATAGGGCTTATAATTGTTATTACCAAAATTATTCCTATAAGCATTGTTGTTGAAGTTATTATTTTTAATGAAGTTCACATCAACATGCTCTTCTTGAGCAACCAAAGAAGCTAAAGGAACATTATTTGGATCAACATGCATTTTTCCATTTGTAAGCATAGACATAATAGTATCAATCTTATCACTCAAGGAAGAGATTTCTTCAACAGAATTTACCTTCTTACCTTGTGGAGCTCTTTCGGTGTGCCATTCAGAATAATTTATCATCATATCATCAAGAAGCTTTGTTGCAGCACCCAAAGTGATGGACATAAAGGTACCTCCAGAGGCCGAATCCAATAGGTTTCTTGAAGAAAAATTTAATCCTGCATAAAAGGTTTGGATGATCATCCAAGCAGTCAGTCCATGGGTGGGACAATTCTTTACCAATGATTTCATTCTCTCCCAAGCTTGAGCAACATGCTCATTATCAAATTGTTTGAAATTCATAATGCTACTTCTCAAAGATATGATCTTAGCAGGAGGATAATATTTTCCTATGAAAGCATCTTTGCATTTAGTCCATGAATCAATACTATTTCTAGTCAAAGATAGCAACCATTCTTTAGCACGTCCTCTCAAAGAGAAAGGAAAAAGTTTCAGTTTAATAATATCACCATCTACTTCCTTATACTTTTGCATCTCACAAAGTTCAACAAAATTATTAAGGTGAGCAGCAGCATCATCAGTACTAACACCAGAGAATTGCTCTTTCATAACAAGATTTAAAAGTGCAGGTTTAATTTCATAGAATTCTGCTTAGAAGCAGGTGGAGCAATAGGTGTACTAATGAAATCATTGTTGTTCGTGCTAGTGAAATCACACAACTTAGTGTTCTCAGGGGTACTCATTTTAGCAAAATTAAAACAAAACAGAAAATAACAACTCGAAAATAAGTAACTAATTTTTTTGTGTTTTTGATAAATAAAGCAAACAAGACAAGATAAAAATAAACTAAGCAAGACAATAACAAAGTAAAGAGATTGGAAGCGTGAAACTCCCCTTGCAGAAATCCTCTTGCTCCCCGGCAACGGCGCCAGAAAAATGCTTGATGACGTGGATCACACGTTCGTTGGGAGACCCCAAGAGGAAGGTATGAAGCAGTGTAGCAGCAGTTTCCCTCAGTATGAAACCAAGGTTTAATCGAACCAGTAGGAGCAAGAAATCACTTCTGAAGGTTGTCAGTGGCGCGCTGACGTGGAACTGCACACAACACAATCAAACTACTTTGCCCCAACGAAACAGTGAGGTTGTCAATCTCACCGGCTTGCTGAAAACAAAGGATTAAACGTATGGTGTGGAAAACAGTAGTAAATTGCAGAGAATGAAAAGGAACAATGTTTGCAGTTGGTTGTATTATCAGTGTAAAAGAATGGACCGGGGTCCACAGTTCACTAGTGGTGTCTCTCCATAAAAGATAACTAACATGCTGGGTGAACAAATTACAGCTGGGCAATTGACAAAATATTGAGCGCATGACAATGCATATATATGACATGATGATTACTATGATATTCATGTGGGCATTACGACAAAATACATAGACCGTTATCCAACAACGTCTATGACTAATAATCCACCTCCAGGTTGTCATACCGAGTTCCCCGTTGGTATTAAGTTGCAAGCAACGGATAATCGCATTAAGTAATGTGCGTAATGTAAACAAATGCATTAGACCTAACGGCGCACCCTTAAGCTAAGCATCGGTTATTTTATCCCTAGTGGCAACAGCACATCCACAATCTTAGAAGTTGTGTCACTCTCCCAGATTACCGGAGGCATGAACCCACTATCTAGCATAAATACTCTCTTGGAGTTACAAGCATCTACTTGGCCAAAGCATCTACTAGTAACGGAAAGCATGCAAGATCATAAATAACATATAAGATAGATTGATAATCAACTTGACATAGTATTCAATATTCATCGGATCCCAGCAAACACAACATGTAGCATTACAATAAGATGATCTTGATCATGATAGGCAGCTCACAAGATCTAAACATGATAGCATAAAGTGGAGAGACAACCATCTAGCTACTGCTATGGACCCGTAGTCCAAGGATGAACTACTCACGCATCACTCCGGAGGCAGGCATGGTGATGTAGAGCCCTCCGGTGATGATTCCCCTCTCCGGCAGGGTGCCGGGAAGAGCTTCTGAACCCTCCCGAGCTAGGGTTGACGGCGGCGGCGTCTCTGGAACTTTTCGTGGATAATGGCTCGGGTGTCTAGGGTTTTCCCGTGAAGATGAATAAATAGGCGAAAGGGCGGCGGCTGGAGCGACCCGAGGGGCCCACACCACACCGCGGCGCGGTTGGAGGTGGGGCCGCGCCGCCCTATGGTGTGGCCGCCTCCTCGGTCCCTCCGTCTCTCCTTTAGACTCCGTGTACGTGTTGGAAAAATAGGAGGTCCTGTCCAGGTTTCGTCCAATTCCGAGAATATTTCCAGAATAGCTTTTCTGAAATACAAAAACAGCAGAAAACAGGAACTGGCACTGTGGCATCTTGTTAATAGGTTAGTCCCAGAAAATGCATAAAAATGCTATGAAGTGTATGTAAAACATGTAACAATTGGTATAATATCAAAATGGAACATCAGAAATTATGGATACATTTGAGACGTATCATCCCCTGTTGGTATTCAGTTGCAAGCAATATATAATTGCATTAAGCAAAGTGTGTAATGTAAACAACACAAATGACCGTAGACATAGCATTGTTGTTTTATCCCTAGTGGCAACAGCACATCCACAACCTTAGATGTTTCTGTCACTCACCCAGATTACTGGAGGCATGAACCCACTATCGAGCATAAATACTCCATCTTGGAGTTAAAAGCATCTACTTGGCCAAAGCATTTACTAATAACGGAGAGCATGCAAGATCATAAACAACATATAAAGATAGATTGATAATCAACTTGATCATAGTATCAATATTCATCAGATCCCAGCAAACACAACATGTAGCATTACAATAAGATGATGATATTGATCATGATAGGAAGCTCACAAGATCTAAACATGATAGCACAAAGTGGAGAGACAACCATCTAGCTACTGCTATGGACCCGTAGTCCAAGGATGATCTACTCACGCATCACTCCGGAGGCAGGCATGGCGATGTAGAGCCCTCTGGTGATGATCTCCCCTCCGGCAGAGTGCCGGGAAGAGCTTCAGAACCCTCCCGAGTTAAGGTTGACGACGGCGGCGGCTCTGGAACTTTTCGTGGAATATTGCTCGGGTATTTAGGGTTTTCGGGGCAGGAGGAATAAATAAGCGGAGGGGCGGCGTCGGAGGGCAACCGAGGGGCCCACACCACCCCTCGGCGCGCGCCTGGCAGGGGGCCGCGCCCAGGCATGGTGTGGCCGCCCTCTGGCACCTCTCCATCTCTCCTTTGGACTCCGTGGACGTGTCGGTGAAATAGGGACCTCCGTTGATTTTCGTCCAATTCCGAGAATATTCCTCGACTAGCTTTTCTGAAACGGAAAAACAGCAGAAAACAGGAACTGGCACTGTGGCATCTTGTTAATAGGCTAGTCCCAGAAAATGTGTAAAAATGCTATGAAGTGTATGTAAAACATGTAACAATAGGCATAATATCAACATGGAACATCAAAAATTATAGATACGTTTGAGACGTATCAGCATCCCCAAGCTTAGTTCCTACTCGTCCTCGAGTAGGTAAACGATAAAACAATATAATTTTTGAGGTGACATGCTACCACATAATCTTGATCAAATAATAGTGTAAAGCACATGTGAATGAATGAAGTGGTCCAAATCAATGGTCTATAGTTTGCTACTAAATAAGTAATGAGTAAACAACTGAATCATATGAGCAAAACTTTTCATGAATAGTACTTTGGAGACATTGGAACCATAAGTTTTGCATAAGAGATAACTCACAAAGCAATAATTTCAAAGTAAAAGGTATTTGACCAACACAAAGGAAGATTTTAGTTTCAGCATTTGCTTCAACCTCAACATATTTATCTCATGGATATTGTCAATACAAAGCAATATAATCAGTCAAATACGCTAGCATATAATAATTGTTGTACCAAAGTTGGCACTAGTGTTTGCTTGTGGAGATAGAAAGAAGTAGGAAAACTGACTCAACATAAAAGTAAAAGAAAGGCCCTTCGTAGAGGAAAGCAGGGATTAAATCATGTGCTAGAGCTTTTTAGTTTTTGAAATCATATAAAGAGTAAAAATAATGTTTTGAGAGGTGTATGCTAATTGTCAACGAATCAGTAGTAGACAGTACGATATACCCCTTGCCAACCAGACTTTTTAAGAGCGGCTCCCATGAAGGACGTTATTTCTACCAGCAAGGCAGATCATCCCTCTTTCTCTTTTGTTTACACATGCAGATGTTTCACTGAAGGCTCAGTTGACAAAATGTGAAGAGATTAAGCGGTTAAAGTTGTAATTAATTGGAACTGGGCACCCGTTGCCAGCTCTTTTGGCAAAATTAATATATAAGCGGATGTATATGCCGCTAGTCTGGAGGTAAAGCCTGATTGACAAGTGAAATAAAGACATCTACCACGTCCTCATGAGCTTGGTGAACAGTGACACAAAAAGGAGTTATAACAATTTTGAATAGTTTAAAGGTAGCACATGAAAAATTTACGTGGAGTGGCAGGAAAATACCACATATAGGTAGGTATGGTGTACACAAATGGCATGGATTTTGGCTCAAGGATTTGGATGCACAAGCAGCATTCCCGCTTAGTACAGAGTTTAGTCTAGCAAGGTTATTTAAGCAAACACAGACTATCAACCGGTACACCAAAAACTTATATGACAACATATCAGAAACATTATAAGACTCCACACTGTCTTCCTTGTTAACCAAACCCTTTTACTATAAAATATCTAGACCTTGGAATTACCACTTATACAAACCAAATTTCAACAAGCTTTACGGCAGTTCTCCACTAATGGGCTTTGCTTACATGATACAAAAGCTTAAACATGACCTACTTAGTAACTCAAAACAATTGACGAGTATCAAATTATCCAATATAGTGATCTACAAGAGTATGTAAGCGTTTTCCATTATGCCATTACCACATGCAACATTTTCTGTTCCAACCAAACACCAATCAACTTATTTAAACAACTCTCCAAGCAAATATAAGTGAAGCAAGAGAGTACTTTATTTAAAAGAACTAATAGCTCTGAATAAGAGATACATGAAAACAAGAGCAAAAGCTTAACAGCGCTAGATGTGAATACTCAACAAGTATAAGTGAAGAATAGGAGTATTCTAATGAAAAAGTGGAGCGTGTCTCTCTACCAAACAAGAATGCTAGGATCCAACAAGTTGTGATCAGAAAATAAAACATAAACAAACTGAAAATAAAAGCACACAGACGCTCCAAGAACAGCACATATGATGTGAAGAAATTAAAATATAGTCTCATTAGAGATGACCTGATACTTTGTCGATCCCCAAGCTTTGACGCTTGAGTCTTCTTGAAATATGCTGGGGAGATCCATGGGAGCCTCCCCAAGCTTAAACTCTTCACTCTTCTTGATCTTATTATATCACCCTTCTCTCTTGACACTTGAAAACTTCCTTCACCCCAAACTCAACATAATTCTCATTAGAGGGTTAGTGCATCAAATAAAAAATTCACATGTTCTGTAAAGATGCAAACATGACCATCATTTTAAACATTAGCTACTGTTACTAGGCTTATGTGAAGCTCTTCCACCCTTAAAGAATTCCACCTAACACTTGTAATAGAGAGAATGCAAAACAAAAGATAGAATCTGTCCAAATCAGAACAGTCCGTAAAGACGAATTTTTCCAAGGCACTTATGGTACTCAGATCGAAAAACGTTGAACTAACGAAAGATGCGTACATATATCAGGAATATGCACAACAATTTGCAGATTTAAATCACGTTTTTGTAATTTTAGGAATTTCGTACAGTGAACAGCAGAAATCTGTTCCTGCGCAGTAACCCCAATTTAGCATCATCTTATCATTAGAGACTTTTTTGGCACAACAATACGATAAAGTAAAGATACAAAGGAGTTGCTACAGAAGTAAACTAACTCCTTGACTCAAAAAAAAGAAAAATTGCAGAAAAAAATAAAATGGGTTGCCTCCCATAAGCGCTTCTCTTTAACGCCTTTTAGCTAGGCACCAAGCTTGCATCAAGTATTACCAAAGATATTGAAATCTCCCAACCTTTCAGTGGGATCATATTTCTTAATTGGGAAGAAAAACCTTCGATTGGTAGGAGCATTAAATTTTATGAACCCATACCTTGCATTAATAAATCCCCCATTACTTTTTAAGAAAGACCTTCCCAGGACTATATTGTTAGGAGATTTCGCAAGAATCATAAAATTCACAGGAATAGTCTTACTTTGAATAGTAACTTCGACATTATTAATAATCCCCATACTCTTTATGATAGTCCCATCAGCGTGAAAATGAAAAGCAGGATAATTGACCATACTATCAAAATTTAATAAATCATAAACCATTTTAGGCATGATAGACATTGTAGAACCAAGATCGCAGTAGGTACGAAATTTCTCACTACCAATACTTATCTCAATGAAGGGTTCCCAATCGTTCTTTAACTCAACTAGGGGTTGCTCTTTGTGGTTCTGGCTCAAATTTAAATCATTAAGTGACTTTTCTATTTTGTCTAGCCTAGTAAACACCCCAGTTTCATCTATCATGGGAAAAATTGCCAATCCATTCAAAAATTTATGCATCATATTCAGAGAAAGTGTCTCCTACCATAATATCTAGGGCATTCTGATATAAAGAGAACAAGCCGAAGTAGAAATTTTTTATAAGAACTCCCAAATCCATCTTAGGATGTATCTTCCTATGCAGTTCTAACATTCTTCCCCAAGCCTTTTTAAAAGTTTCCCCACTTTTCTGTTCAAACATAATGATTTCTCCTACAGGGGGCACAACAGTAAAAGGAGCAGAGCTAGATATGATGACTAAACAGAAAATAAAACTGAAAATAAACTAGATGCAGGGAACTAATTTTTTTGTATTTTTGATATTTAAAAGCAAACAAGATAAAATAAAATAAACTAAGCAAGACAAAAACAAAGTAATGAGATTGGAAGCGTGAGACTCCCCTTGCAGAAGCTCCTCTAACTCCCCGGCAACGGCGCCAGAAAATTTGCTTGATGACGTGAAAACACACGTTCGTTGGGAGCCCCCAAGAGGAAGGTATGATGTAGTGCAGCAGCAATTTTCCCTCAGTATGAAAACAAGGTTGTCGAATCCAGGAGGAATCAGAAGTGCACTGAAGGTTGTCAGCGGCGCCGTTACCCGATCACTGACGTGGAACCTGCACACAACACAATCAAACTACTTTGGCCCAACGAAACAGGAAGATTGTCAATCTCACCGGCTTGCTGAAAACAAAGGATTAAACGTATGGTGTGGAAAATAGTATTAATTACAGAAAGTAAAAGAGAACAGATGTTTGCAGTTGGTGGTTTTATCAGTGTAAAAGAATGGACCGGGGTCCACAGTTCACTAGTGGTGTCTCTCCATAAAAGATAACTAACATGCTGGGTAAACAAATTACAGCTGCGCAATTGACAAATAATGAACGCATGACAATGCATTTATATGACAAGATGATTACTATGATATTTAATCGGGTATTACATCAAGATACATATACCGTTATCCAACAGCATCTATGACTAATAATCCACCGCCAGGTTAACATCCGTGTCCCCCCGTTGGTATTAAGTTGCAAGCAACAGATAATTGCATTAAGCAAAGTGTGTAATGTAAAAAACACAAATGACCGTGGCAACCTCACATCGACAACCTTAGATGTTTCTGTCACTCACCCAAATTACTGGAGGCATGAACTCACTATCGAGCATAAATACTCCCTCTTGGAGTTAAAAGCATCTACTTGGCCAAAGCATCTACTAATAACGGAGAGCATGCAAGATCATAAACAACATATAAAGATAGATTGATAATCAACTTGATCATAGTATCAATATTCATCGGATCCCAGCAAACACAACATGTAGCATTACAATAAGATGATCTTGATCATGATAGGCAGCTCACAAGATTTAAACATGATAGCACAAAGTGGAGAGACAACCATCTAGATACTGCTATGGTCCCGTAGTTCAAGGATGAACTACTCACGCATCACTCCGGAGGCAGGCATGGCGATGTAGAGCCCTCCGGTGATGATCTCGCCTCCGGCAGAGTGCCGGGAAGAGCTTCAGAACCCTCCCGAGTTAGGGTTGACGACGGCGGCGGCTCTGGAACTTTTCGTGGAATATTGCTCGGGTATTTAGGGTTTTCGGGGCAGGAGGAATAAATAGGCGAAGGGGCGGCGTCGGAGGGCAACCGAGGGGCCCACACCACCCCTCGGCGCGCCTGGCAGGGGGCCGCGCCCAGGCATGGTGTGGCCGCCCTCTGGCGCCTCTCCATCTCTCCTTTGGACTCCGTGGACGTGTCGGTGAAATAGGGACCTCCGTTGATTTTCGTCCAATTCCGAGAATATTCCCCGACTAGCTTTTCTGAAACGGAAAAAACTGCAGAAAACAGGAACTGGCACTGTGGCATCTTGTTAATAGGTTAGTCCCAGAAAATGTGTAAAAATGCTATGAAGTGTATGTAAAACATGTAACAATAGGTATAATATCAACATGGAACATCAAAAATTATAGATACGTTTGAGACGTATCAGTGACCCCGCACACCACTGCATATTGTAGTGTACAAGTCGTTGACATAACACCCACGGAAGGACTAATCCGTAAATATTACATCCCTCAGAGTAGTACAACAGAAACATTGCGGGTCCACTTTATTACACATTGCTAAAGATTACAAGCCAGAAATGCATAAAAACATCAATGTCTTTCTCCGACATGGGAGGAATGTCTATTTTGCGATGTTGACCGGAGTCAACCTACAAGCGATAGAAAGCAGCAAACTAAGAACCATATTGGCTCCGCAGCTAAGTAGTACTAGTCTAGTCTTGCTCGGCCCGGTTCCTACTAAGAGGATTCTAGGTCTCCACCTCCTCTTCGTCGGCGTCGTCGGCTCCGTAGGCAATGATGTAGTCGACGCCTTCTACTCCTCCGGACAGATCAGGTGCTTCAAAGTACACCTCGTCGGCATGGTATGCTCCGTAGTTCTCCTCAATGACCTCCTCAGAGTCTAAGCGGGGGATCAAAAGGGAACTAATGAGTAACAGCGTTACTCAGCAAGTTCAGCTAAACGCTTAGATAAGTGGTATGCACTAACTACCATCCAGATCAGAAAGTCATGGATGAGTATGCAAGTTTTGTAAATCATTTTTAGGAAAAGGTCCATTTTAATTTTAGAAAACTATGCCCCCAGCCTCCACGAGTCTTGCGAATCACATGGGATTCCTTTCCCGCTGTGACCATACTTCCCTCCTGGAACAAGGATGTGACAGTCACAATTTCTTTGTTTAACTCTGCAGAGCTGCACCACTTTACCCAACAGCAGCCTGGCTCTTTATGCTCTCTCAGCACACCATGTGTGCTATAGCCAGAACTCAGGGCAACAAGTCATGTGGAGTCGCTTCCCCGCACAACGCATATCCGCCCATTTGTGACGCGGCTGGTAACTGAGACCACTGGTCCGCCACCCTCCCGAGCTTATATTCCAGTCACCCAGTCAGGTGGGAAGGTCACGTGCTTCCACGCAGTTGGCCGCCGCAACGGACGCAACCAGGTAATAGCCTGCCGAGGATATGCGAACGAGGGAAGAAACCTCTGACTAGCCCATCCATAGTGAATCTGTTGGCCGATGCTATCGATCCGGCACGTAAGGATCACTGGGCCATGGGTGATTACTCCTAAGTATATACTTTCCCATACAATGGAACCTCCACCACAACATCATACCGTGGTTCAATTGCCAGCCAACAATATATAGATAGCATTTCACATCATTCGAAAATAGGTTTTTCTTTTTCATGCAATGATAATCCATAGTACTTTGCAATTACTTCGATAAAAATAATCAATCGAGAACATGCAAGTTGGAACTTGCCTTGAGACTGATAGGTAGTGCAGTCTAAAGCTTCCAATGAATTGAGACTCTCGTGTTCTGAAAATCAACATCATTGTCTATATGAGACAATGTTTAAAAACCAAATACATGCTATTATGCATAGGATGAGATGATTTTGTTCTTTCCCAAAATTCCCCAGAATTTTATTAATGATTTCTTTTGAAGTTATTTCTTATAATTTATGTTTACTTAGGATGAGTGACATGACAGTCATGATATAGTTCAAATTATACTTTGAACTTAATAATTAATTTTCCCATATTATTTCTTTTGAAAATAATTTGAATTATTTCAAAGTCATTTCCACTTAAGGATCCTTTAAATTTTTGCTACAAGAAATAGTTTTCAAAAAATCAAGTATATATTTTATTTGGATAACTTATTTTCTGCTAATATTTGTAGATATTTTTAAATTATTTATAAGATTTTATTTGAATTTATATTCAGTTTTGAAATTCGAGGAATTTTCATAAATTGATAAATTACAAAGAGACCCCTGGTGTGAACCAGGTCAAGGTTTGGACTCGGGTCCGGTCCAACCGACCGAGCCACTCTCTCTTCTCACTCTCACTCGCACGAGCCCGAGCTCGCGCTCGTCCACCTCTGGCGATCGGGTCGCCTGCGCCGTCGCCGCCTTACTCCGGCCGATTCCGGCCACCTCCGCCGCCGCGGTCTAGGGCAAAACAACCCCCTCACTCTGCTCTACTCCCCTGCCCAAGCGATTTGTTAATCTCCTCCTCGCGCGGCCTAGCGCAACCCAACCCTAGGGTTAGGATTCCGGTCCTGGCGCCGCCCGCTTCCCTCTCTTCTCCGGCGTGCTCACTATGGCTGGGCGCAGAGCTCCGACCTCTGTGCCGCCATGGTGCGGCGGTGCTGGTTCCACGACCTCTGCGAGCCTCCTCCAACGGTAGCACGCACTGCCTCGCCGCCGTGGAGCTACGGCCTTGGATACCTGGTAAAAACCTTCTCCTCTCCTTCATCTTTCCGCCCTAGCCACTGCTAGCTCTGAATGATGATGCTAAGGCTTGGATTGATCATGGATGCATTATTTTTCTTAGGTTCAGAGATGAACCGAGATGATTTCTTGATGAATTGCTCTTAGATGTGTACTGTGTGCCCAGGATTGAGATGAATGGTGTAGATCTAGTATGTTTAGACCATTCCATTACCTCTGAACAAGATATTGGAGCAATTCTTGCTCACAGATGTGGGAAGATAATTTTAGACTGAATCAAATGATGATTCTGTCCAATACTGAACTAGAACAAAGTCTAGTAATGATGTAGAAAATTTCTTAGGCATGATTTAGACAAGTTTGGCTTGCTGTGATGCCTCCTTGAGAGTTACACAGTAGCTAACTTGTTTGGAAATGTTTTTTTAATGCTTTCCTGTGCTTCATCCATGTGTACAGATGTGTAAAACATAGTTAATCCAGCTCTGCTGGTTCACTGTCTTGTGAAATTTTTGGTAGAACAAAATAAGAACAAATACTACACTGATACTTTTCCCCTTGCCCCTTTATGCTCAAACAATTGCTAAAACAAGCAACTGCACTTCCTTTCTTTTCTCTTTCCTAGCTTGTTGCAAAGATCATATGCTCTCTGTCTTGCAAATCCCTCTTCCTACAACACCCTACCTTGCTTAGCAAGGTTCTGTTAAGAACAGATGCTGACAACACCTCTCTAGCATGGTTCTGTCATTTACAACACCTGCTTGGTCTCTCTCTAGCACACAAGTTCAACCTGCTGTTGTTGAGCAGCTTGTGCTTCTGGAAAATGATGTTAACCTGCTTCTTGTGGTTTTGCCTGCCCCTCCTCGCTGCTTCAATTTTCCTAGAGTGTATTTAACTAGATGAAAAGGCTTGTGGTGGATGGATTAGGTGATCTCCATTGGTGGTGCTTAGTTGTGCTTGTTCTTGTGGAAGAACAGATGGAAATGGATGTGCTGGATGTGCTGGTGGTTGTGAAACGTGTGGGTTATGGTTGCTGCGAGTTGTGTGTGTGCTGCTAGCTAAGGATTGGTACTGTATTTATACAGATTTTGGGTTTTCTTGTGCTTGTGACACCCGGAAAGAAATGGCTGTGGTGATTCACCTGCTTACAGTGGCCCTTCTCACCTCGAGTTGCCTTATTTGACTCATTTTAGCTCTTCTTTTAACCTTGGAGATAGGCTCCTGCTGCTGCTGCGCAGTTCATCACCCCTAGGTGATATGTACTTAGTCATTGTTCTTATCTTGCATCAGATATTTGTAGTAGAAAGCTGGGCTGTGAAGAAATGATTTGTGAAGTCGGTTTGGGTTGATTAACTCAAGTGTATGTGCAATTAAGCTATTTATTAGCTTAATAAGTGGGATTAGGATCCATTTGTCTAATCCAATGGCAAATGTGATACCAAGCTGTTGCTTTCTTTTTAATTGATTTCTGGTATAAAATTTGGAGAGTGTAAATTGGTTTGTTGCCCTGCTTTAAAAGATCATTAGATCAAACAACACTTGTTGCCTTTGCTCTTTGCTGCCCATAATAATTTTGTTCAGTGCTGAAAACATGCCTTTGCCCCTCATGTTGCCTTCGGATTAATGAGCATGATCAAGAAATGATCAGTCCCTCGGTTGCCTTTGATTTGTTTGCATTCTCCAATTTTATTAGTCTAATTGAACCTTGGTTTTGATTAGACTAATACCAGATTTCAAACATTGATGTGCCAGCAGCAAATGGTGTTGGCAACATTTTAACATTAACCCCCATTTCTTCTTGTTTGTGATGTTTGTTTTGCAGGTTAAAAATCTCCTGGAAATCCAAGGAGAACTAGTCTTAAGAATTTTATTACTTTCTTTTGTATTATTCAATTGGTTGTAAAGAATGTATTGTAATAAAGCCTTGTAATAAATCTGAGTTGTGCTCAATTGGATGGATTTGTATTCAGATATTTCCATATATCTTAGGTTTGTAGATATGATTGAATTTTTGTATATAATCTTTTAGAAGTTCTTTTGTAAAGATTTGTGAATGTATTTGTGATATTTATGTAATAAAATGATTCTATTATTTGAGATGAATTCATCACAAATTTTGTGATTTATAGTTTGTTATTTCTTTGATATGTGTATATTGAAAGACTTAGAAAAGTATATAATTGATTTAAACTTAAGATTTTATTGATTTCCTTTTGAAATCCAAATGATTATTTTGGAAAAATACCAATAAGGGTTTTGAAAATATGACGTAGAGTTTATCGACACTTCTCGACTATGTGCCAATGTCTGACTCCTAGAACATCGACACTCGTCTAGTATCAACCCTAGATCCTTTTAACACAAAAGCGCGATTTTTTTTCAGATTTCACCAAAAGATGCATGAATGCACAAATGCCATTCCTAATTCTACCCTTTCGAGTCCTATAACTGTGGGTGTCGAGTCTAGGGTGACGGACACCGGGAGTAGATGATACCCCCTTTTTAGGTTCGGCACGGGGCGCGAAGGAGGCTGGAAGACGTCTTACCCGGGAGCAAGGACGCCAAGTTCTTCGTCGAGAAGGAGAGATCGAGCAACACAGCAGGACACACAGAGTTACCCAGGTTCAGGCTGCCCGGAGGCTAAAAGCCCTACTCCTGCATGTCTGGATTGAGAGGTTCATCATGGTGGGGTGTACAAGGGTGTTCTGGGGTGAACCCGGCAGAGTTTCGGCGGAGGTAGACGAAGAGCAGATCCTGCCCTGGGGAGAGCACCTCTCTCTCTACCTTCCGAACCCTAGTCTAGTCTTGCCTGAGCTCTAGCTTGCTTCTATCTCGTTTTCGTCCTCATCTCTTCGGTGCCATGGTCCTCCTTTTATACGCTAAGGGGATCCGACATAGGCACGCGAGGGGTGTGAGGGGTCTTGGCGGGAAAAACCCCTCGGCGGTCCTTGGAGGAGACGTGGCACTCTCTCCTCCAAGTGTTCTGAGGAGGGCGGCGCGGTCGTCGCCCTTGGAAAAGGTGGGACGGACAAAGCCTGTCCGCCCTACCAACTACGCTCGTGGAAACGTCACCAGGGCGCGGCCTTCATCTTGGCGCCCAAGTCTTCCACCAGCTTCCGGCGAGCTGGCGATCTTATCCTCTCGATGGTACGGACGGATACCCGGGGGCGCGCCTGGCCTCCTGCCGGGAGCACGGACCCGCGGGTGTCTTGCCATGTTCTCCGGGCGAGGGGGTGACCCGGAAGGTCACCTGGTCCTTAGCCGCAGAGACTTGCTGTCGAACTTGTCGGGTGTCCTTGAGGCAAATGGGCTAACCCATCTGCTGTACTTGACTCCTTGCCTTGTCCATCTTCTTGGTGGGCCCCAGCGGAGGACCCACTTTGGCAGCATCAGGGGAACCCCATGTTCCACTGCTGCAACAGTAGCCCCCGAGCATGGTCCCGGTGGCTCTTGCTTCAGTTGCTGCCGGGGCTATGGCCAAAGAGTTGGCCAAAGTGGGTACCGGCGCCTTGCTTCGGTCCGTCAATCGTCGTGATGGTCTTGGAGTTATTCCGCTCGGGGGAATAACTGAGTTTGCCTCCTCGATTCCCGCTGCGGGGAAGCTGTGAAGACGGTTGGAGAGAGAAGCTCCACGCGCTATAAAAGCAGGCGAACGCCTCGCAAGTCCCCATCTTCTTCTTCCTTGACCCATCTCTCCCTTCCGAGGCCAACAGCTCCAATGGCGAGAGGAAAGAGAGGAGTGGGACGTCCTCGAGCTTCGGCCCAGACGGAGAGAAGCTTCGGTGGCCGCGGAAGCGCCGCCTCAAGAGGGCGAGCGAAGCGAGGCGGTGGAGGCAGAGGAGCCGTGAGATGCGGAAGAACTCCTTCTCCGTCCCCACGGGATGCAATCCACACGAGCTTCGCGCCCTACGAGTTCATCCTGGATGATTAGCCGCATGTACTGTGATATTATTTTTTCTTTCTCTTCTGACTGAACCACTCTACACTGATCAATGACGGAGCAAAGGACTCAATAAGCACCCGTATCAAAAAAGCACCCGTATCACTCGTCCACACATTAATCTGGGGAATGCACTACAGAAGGGAGGAATTTCCATTAATCTGGAGCTGGACCAACCAGGAGCAACCTGCTAGTAGCACCGTGCTCAGCTCAAACCCGAGCTGGTCATGCCGATGCGACGACCTTGCTCGATCGCTTCTTGGCGCAGCTCGCCATCCCCATCGTTTTCCTGGTAAGCAAAAAGATTTGATGATGCAAACATATTTACACTGATCAATGACTTTTGATCGTCCTGAAGGGAAAACGATGTCTTTGCACAGGATGCTCTTCAGTTTGGACCTGTCTTTGCACAGTCATGACGCTTGGTTTCGTTATTTTGATAATGGAACCGGGGAGCTATCCATGCGAATCTAAAAAAAAAACTCCTACAACAACTGGAAAGGAACTGAAGAGCGGAAACACATACTGAAGAATCAACATTAAGCAAAAAACTGGAAAGCATTTCTTGACTACAATCTTTTGGAAATATTATTAGGTTTTTCTAAGGTGTATAAGAAAACCTTTTGTGTAAATTCTAGCCGAACTTTCTGCTAAAAAATCTCACGGTATTCAGTCCTAGGATTCCATACTAGAATCCCATAAATTAGAGAGTTCCCTGTGTTCATTCCCTGAAAAAGGATCCGTTCACAAGGTACATAATTTTTGGCTACTCACAGGAGTTGTTCCGACTAATATTATCAGAATACCAAGGAAAAAACATGGCGCTCATAACATAGATACCTTAATTATGGGCTACACTAACAAAATGAGACACAACCTTGTTAAATCCAAGAAAGAAAAAGGATATCTTTACTATGGATTAGAATGAAATGTTGCTGCTCCTCGTACGATCTTTGGAAAAAAACTAATTTACAGAAACCACTTGTTTGTTGTAAACAGCAAGATTAGATGCCACGGAATTTCAACCGCTTGCTGATTCAGTTGCACCTAGTAGGTTTTATAATTTTGCTCAAGTAAAAGGACATATGTCACGTACCTGTCATCAATAAGTTGTAAAAAAGCTCAGACCAGGTCAAGTCAAACCCCAGCTATATATAGTGTTTCTTTTGTGGGTAGGTGTGCATTGCCTTTTCTATATTTACGTATGTTGACAGATAATAGGCAATAAACGACATGACACTGACTACATGAAATTAGGAAGCTAGGAAAACTTTTGGGGAAACCATTCGATCAAGCTAGCTCGCATGGCATGTACCATACTGATATAAGTGAAGGGATGCCGTGATAACGAGAAGAAAAAGTAGGTTTGAGCAGCGGCCACGCAATGATAGCTAACAACAAATTATTCTATCAACCAACCGTAGTGACCACTTACTGCTGACTCCTATTTTGACTGTAACTGCACCAATACCATCAAGATAATAATCTAAATCTAAACTGTACGAAAATGAATAGAATGTTCAGTAACGTCCCCTTCACGTACCTCGATCATGTATGTGCATCGACCCTGACATCAAGATGGGATGTAATTATACGCAGTCAAATACACCAATACGTGCTTGGAAGTCAGACTTACCAATACTCTACATCACATATGCAAGCCTTGACCCAAAGTTTTCATTGCGTCAGTACGACCAGAACAGATCAAACGAAACGGAAAACAGCGCAGGTAGTCGCAAAGCCAGATAACTACAGCACTGGGTTCAACTCTATGGTTTATGCTCTAATTAATCTTCAAGTAAAAGAAAATGCCAAAGACAAATCTAATAAAGGTTTGATAAATATCATTTGGTTCAACTGAACCCAGTGCTTGTATAGCAGCTCCGGCCCGTATACCTTTCCTGTCTTGCTCTTCCTTCATTAGCATTTCATCCTGGCAGACTAAGCTTAAGCCTATGGTTTCCAAGCTAGTTTCTCGAGAAAACCATGCATCCATTCAGTCACACACACGGGAACAGATTTCCAACCTCTTTCTTTGGATTGGCTCTTGTGCTACTGGTCTCCCTGGCTTCTCCCATCAGCTCATGCACAGAGCAGGAGAGGAGCTCCCTTCTCCAGCTCCTTGCTGGGCTCTTGCGGGACGGCGGCCTCAAGGCATCTTGGCGTAGCGACATGGACTGCTGCAGGTGGGAAGGGATCACATGCAGCCCAAATAGGACGGTCACCGATGTTTCACTTTTTTCTCGAGGTCTCAAGGGGTCCATATCTCCGTTTCTAGGCAACCTCACAGGCTTGCTGCGACTCAACCTGTCAGGCAACTCGCTGTCTGGTGGCTTGCCCCTTGAACTGGTACAGTCGAGCAGCATCCTTGTCCTTGATGTCAGTTTTAACAGCCTGACAGGAGGCCTGAGTGAGCTGCCATCTTCGACCCCTGCCTGGCCTCTGCAGGTACTGAACATCTCAAGCAACTTATTTACAGGAGAGTTCCCGTCCAGCATATGGAAAGTGATGGAGAATCTGGTCGCACTCAATGCCAGCAACAACAGCTTTACTGGGCAGATACCAACTCAATTATGCAACACCTCGTCATTCCTCGTTGTGCTTGATCTGTCTTTCAACAAATTCAGTGGCAGCATCCCCCCAGGACTTGGTGATTGCTCGTGGCTGAGAGAGCTCGGAGCCGGCTACAACAACCTCAGTGGAACACTCCCAGATGGACTCTTCAATGCAACCTCGTTGGAGTACCTGTCTTTTCCTAACAATGATTTACACGGACGTTTTGATAGTAATTGCATGACTAAGCTCAGAAATCTTATAACCCTTGATCTTGGAGGGAACAAATTCAGTGGCAAGATTCCAGATTCTATAGGCCAGCTTAAGAAATTGGAGGAGCTGCATTTGGACAACAACAACATGTCAGGGGAGCTTCCGTCAGCTATTAGCAATTGCAAAAATCTGATAATAATTGACCTCAAGGGCAACCGTTTCAGTGGAGAACTTACAAAGGTCAATTTCTTCAACCTGCCCAATTTACAAAAATTAGATCTTTACTCAAACAACTTCAATGGCACAGTTCCAGAAAGCATATACTCTTGCAGCAATCTGACTGCACTGCGGCTATCTAGGAACAACTTACATGGGCAGCTCTCATCTAGCATAGGCAATCTGAAGTATCTCTCCTTCTTGTCACTTTCCAAAAACAATTTCATAAATATCACAAGTGCACTTCACATCCTGAAGAGCAGCAAAAACCTTACCACTCTTCTTATAGGGCACAACTTCAGAGGAGAGGTCATGCCAGAGGATGACATAATTGATGGATTTGAGAATCTTCAGATTTTGGACATCGAATATTGCCAATTGTCAGGAAAAATACCTATATGGATCTCAAGGCTCACAAATTTGGAGATGTTACTTCTAAATAGCAACCAACTCACTGGACCAATACCAGGCTGGATCAACTCCCTAACTTATCTCTTATATATTGATGTCTCAGACAATAGACTTACAGGAGAAATCCCATTAACCTTGATGCAGATGCCAATGCTAGAATCAACTCAGAACATAACTCATTTGGACCCAAGGCTCTTCAAGTTGCCTGTCAACAGTAGTCCATCACTTCAATACCGTGTTGTTACATCTTTTCCAACAGTGTTGAACCTAAGCCACAACTACTTGATAGGTGTAATGCCCCAGAAATTGGCAAGCTGAAAGTGCTTAACGTACTTGATTTCAGCTTCAACAAGTTATCTGGACAGATCCCACAATCAGTTAGTAACCTCGCAAACTTGCAGGTGATAGACTTATCCAGCAACAGTCTCACAGGTGCAATCCCAGCTGCATTGAACAGCCTGCACTTCCTTTCAGCATTCAACATTTCAAACAATGACCTTGAAGGGCCTATTCCATCTGGAGGCCAGTTTAATACATTTGAAAATTCTAGTTTCGATGGGAACCCAAAGCTGTATGGCTCTATGCTCACTCACAAATGTGATTCAGCAGAAGCACATGAAACCGTCATTCTGCCAGAACAAACATACTACAAGGTGGCATTTTCTGATTGTCTTCAGTGCGTTCTTTGGCGTAGGGGTGGTGTATGATCAATTAGTCTTATCAAGGTATTTTGGCTACTTCACTGTACTTTGGTTTATGAAGACTTGTGCATATTAGGTTACTACTCGGATTAAGCCACATTTGCAACGAACAAGCTTCTCCTGTAGGTGTTAGTCATTATTAGGTTTATAAAAAATATTCTAGGGTGGAGAGTGATTTCATTCTGTGCAAATGTAAAAGTGTGTAACAATGCAAAATTATTTGAGCTGGAGTGTTAAAAAATTCAATCAAGTCAGCATCGCATATAACATATTCCAGGACAACGGAATATGCACTATTAACTCAAACTTCACCATTTTCTTATCATCCTGCATAATGATACTTTTTATTTTAGAGAGTACGCAATTGCGTACCTTAATTTTATAGAAGGCAGAGGTTTGAGTACAAGAAATTGACAGTCTGTTGCGCACAACACTGTCAAGTAACACCACTCCACACCGGCTAGTCCGAAGACAGCCCCCATACACAACAACCAACAAGAAAAGCCTATCCTAAACCGAGCAGTAGAATCGCGTCTCAACCGATGCCGCCGCCTCCGGAGAAGAACGTCTTCCTCTTGACTTTCCTTGTCAGCGCACCATCCTAAAGGAGGTGGATGGCGGGACTCGGTCCATCTCGAAAAAAGGCGTCGTCTTGGACACGGAAACGATGATACTATGCAGTAGAGTCATGCAAAGTCGTCAGGTACATGAGTAACAAAAAAAAACTTTAGATGCACCACTACTAGTCTACTGGCCATAATAAGTAGCAGCGTGCAAAGCAGCGCGTCCAAAAATCCATCATAATTGAACAATAATCATGTGGTCAACCTCGGGAGCGCGCGACGCTGGACCTGCTGCCTTAGCCTCCAGCGTCCATCCGCGGTCGCACTTAGCGAGCACGGAGCCGACAGCCTACCGTTGCGCCGGG
Source organism: Poa pratensis (assembly GCA_947311845.1). Classification (NCBI taxonomy): domain Eukaryota; kingdom Viridiplantae; phylum Streptophyta; class Magnoliopsida; order Poales; family Poaceae; genus Poa; species Poa pratensis. Next base: position 17,929,166 of record CAMZMU010000099.1, read on the forward strand.
TCGCTGCTAGTTGCTGCATCCCTAAACTTTGGGCGCAGCGCACACGCCAGGGGCCTGACTCGATTCTTGTCTGGCACTAAACGCTGCCCACCAGACGCGGAGTACCTGTGCGGCGGTGCACTCAGTCACGCTCGCCGCCACAGGGATTTGGGCAAGATGTAACATTGGGCATTCGGGGATCAAAATTTCTGGTTTTGAGATGTGGGGTTCAGTACTTCAGTATCTCGGATTAGTTAGAGGTGAGAGTTTGGGCTGGCCTTCCACTTCCAGAAACTCTAGCGTCCTCGCTAAAAACGCCCAAACAAAAAAATGTTATTTAAAGTTTGGATGAAAAAAAAAGCTTCAGCATACTCCTAAAACTATCGGAATAGTAAATACTCTCAACGGTGTACTATAAAAACACCCTTTGGGACAGACAGAAAGTATGTATAGCACTAACGAGACAGTTTTCACAGGGCATTGTATCGCCTGTTTGTTTGGCGTGAGAATTTCCCTCCATTTCCTCCCGCGTGCTTCACGTGACCCACCTATCATTGAACTAGCCCTATCCACTCTCTCTCCACTTCTTCCCCCATCTCTCTATCTCTCTCCCTCTCTTCACACGACCTGAACATCTCTTTCTCTCTTCATTTTCCCGCTACCACCACCACTCCTCCTGCTCATTGTTTGCCGCCGACTGCCGCTCCTCACTTGCCTTGCTACCGGCGCCACCAAACCCTCAGTCGCCACCCCCTACTCACACTTGAGCCCAAGTTCTCTCACAGTAGATAGATTGTTAGACAAGTTTAGGAAGATATCATAAAGCTTTTAGCACTATGAGACATTGTAACTGTCAAACTTCATGAAGGTGCAATTTACAATCGAAGACTCAACAATCATAGTATGTACACAACTTCAGAGCTAAACAGGTAGATAGATTGTCTACTAGAATCATCTAATCTTGTGACCACCAGTATTATGGCAACAAGATGATGCCCCACGCGTTGCTGGGAAAAATTGTATATTTTTTATGTTAGCCGTAAAGAACCCATGAGGAATTCTTTGGTACGCATTAAGATAATAAATTGGATATATGATGACTATAAAATTGTCTAGATATACATACATCACTAATTAAAATGTAGTAGGTTATACTGATAAAAAGGCTAATAACATTGTGTATTGCAGTAAACGTAACAGACATAAAAGAAAATCACAGAAAACAGTGCAAGCATATTAAGAAAAAGTGGAATGATGTCATAAGTTTGCACATATATACTTCAAAAGAAAACCGCTTTGTTTGCCATAGTGCAATCACATTAAGAAAATCTTGAATAATCCAATGAGTGTACCGTGACCAGATCAGAAATAAAAACTTCTTACCTTAGAAAATAAATTTACATATAAACGTAGTAACAGAAGCCAAAGAGTTGATATTGAACTCTTCACACTGTAAAGGACAGACACAGTGCATAAGGCTCCTACACAAGGTGGGGTCTGGGGATGCACAAATAGAGAATCATAAATAACCGGTGATATTTGCTAGAATGGAGCTCACAACAAAAGGGAATGACCAAAGGAGAGTTATTGTAAAATCTAAAATGGATTTTGAATGACATTCCTTTAATTAAAAGAGAACTCTGCAATGGAGAAGGTAATTCAACAGTGAAGTCTTACAATGTATGCGGCAGCAGATTGCATCTCGTTAGCCTGCTATAGATTAAATCTGAATCATCATATAACATGTGCATGATTAATTGGGAGGAAACTCAACCAACTGATTAAAAGGAGACATAGACACGCCAAACCTGATCAAATGCTGCAATGAATTGTGAATGACCTACACCGCTACTGAGAAACAACGTTAATGGTAGGTGTGATGACAAAAATGTTTTAATAGATGATTAAAGCATCATTAGGCTAAATAGCAAAGCATAAATATAGGAGACTTAAAGTGGTGTATTGCAGAATTAACCACTTGGAATGTTCATGACTGCAAATATAAAAGCAGTGGTGGGACACTGGGAGTAATGTTTTTCTTGAACGAAAACAGAACATATTTGTGTTGCTAAAGGGATACCTTAACCTCTTCATGTATGTGCAATGATCAGCAGCTAGATGCCAATACATCGACTAACATCCCTGTAGAAGTCAACATATTTATGTACTGTCCAGGTGTAGCCAAATGAAGCCACCTAACTAGTAGGTAAGAACGAGCTTAACTTGAGTCAAATAAAGTCCAGAGTCAACAATGAAATTTGCTACGCAATTCAGAAAGCTTTTGCAGTTGGGGATTCCGTCAGTTATAAAGCTAGCTAACACCTACATGACAACTTCAACCACGGTATAGAGATGAGGTAATTTTCCAGTAAAAAGAAATCAGTTGGAGATTACCCAACGTGGTGACAAATGACAAAAAAAAGATGCACTTTTATTCTGTATTAGAATTTGTGACCAGTTGAGATGCCAATATAGATCTAAAAACCTTGTCAGTACGATACCGAAACTTAAATATCATAGAACCTAGTCTGATCCTTTCTAGCTTTGCTATTTTAAACGAAATTTGCAAACTCAACAAAGTTCAAGCCAACTCCAGGCCAAAGAGAACGGAGCTGAAACAACAAAATAATCAAAAAACGTATGCATCACTAATTTATTATAACTATGATACTGCACATTTACATGCAGGAGAGAAAGAGGAGGTACTTGTGAGATTCTCCAGATCGGAGCATGTTGGCCGGCATGGCATGATTCTAGAGACAGGGAACTGACACCAAGCTTTGGTTGCAGATAACGGAAATAGTGTAGCTCCACTGTTTAATGGGGAGAGCAACTCTATCGGTGGATACTCATGCATCTGTTCCTTTGCAGAAGACGATGGGGAAGAAGGAAACCATGTGCTTCCTTTGCAAAATAGTGAGGGAGATAAATAGGAAGGGGAAGTGGAAGAGGATTTGGTGGAGAAGATGAAGAGATAAATCAACCAGTGTGGGAGTAATTGCGGATGTAAGGAGAAACTCCTGTAGAGAAGATGAGGGGACGGCAGCACCACGTCACCAAGCTCTGGGAGAGGATGACGTAAGCAGAGGATGACATGGCTTCACCATGTTGCGGGAAAATCACTAGTGAGACACAACTATTTAGGAATAGAAGATTTGTGCTTGATAATGTAGAATATTTTGTGGAATATAAATGTTACTTGGAGTATTCTTTAAAATGACGTCATTTTAAATTCGATTCTCCTTATTAATCATTTGAACTATTCACTATAACTGACGATAAATTAGAGGTGTGGATCCTTCTTTTAGCAAAAGATTATTAATTACTAACTCAAATATGGTGATAACACCAAGTTTGGACTCAGCCTAGTGCAAATGTTAATCTGATGAAACAATTTGTGAACTGAGAAAATTCCCAAGAAAATATACATTCTGATGTCTGAATAAATGAACTTAGGTACCAAAAAAGGGGCAGCCCAAAACGCGGAGAGTGCCATTAGGGTTAATGTGGTTTGTTAACTAAAACTATAAGTGCTCATTCATCAAAATAGTCTGCTCTCAAGTAACACTGTTTTGTTCTAAAGTAATACTGTTAGATCAAATAATGAGGACATAATCAAGAGATGAGAGCACGCCAAGAATTATATGTGACAGAGATAAAAATAAACGCAACTAAATACAGAGAGATATAGATTGTACTCCTGCTTTTCTCGATTTGAATGGTACAGAGCACAGTTAAAAAGAAACGCAACTAATACCGTGACTATGTGTATGTCACATCTACATAGAATACTTGCAATGTTTAAATTCTCGTTTCAGTGTCAGAAATTGGTATGACTAAGTTTAGCTTCTGGACATCCAATATTTAATCAACCATGAATTGAAGAGGGTAAAACCCGTAAAATTATGTAAAACTAAACAGAGGTTCAGAATATGCTTTCAGAACACCGCACTTGTAGATAACCAAATAGTAATATTTATCCACCATAGCCAAACCTGAATTAACAATTCATATGAGGTGATTGAGAAAGTAGCTCCACTACATTAGAATCAGCGTTAGGATGATGAACTGTTGTAGAATTCTACTAGTAGAATAATGGATGAAACTGTTGTAGAATTCTACTAGTGGAATAATTAAATTGACGGCTGACGGCTGACATCTCATAAGTTCATTCATGGTGCTGCTGATCTAAGTCACTTGTAAGACCTCCGCCGCATCTCCACAAATGCATCTAGTAAGATAGATGCACCAGTTCTCCTAAGATCCATGTACCCTTGGGTTGCCACCAGATTATCCATGGTATTTAAAGACGAGATAAATCCAATGCAAGCATCCTTAAGAATGTCACAATGATGTTGGTCGGCTAAAGCCAAGGTAGTCGCCACATTCTGCACATCAAGGCTCTCACAAAGGAAGCTTTGACATATCAACTTTAGCCTCTCCATAGCATATAGATCCGCGGCCACAAGTAAGTGCTGAATCATCTCACTACGATCACTTCCCTCAAGATCATCAATGATATCCAAGGAATCTGTATAGACAAAATGTAGGAGGGCCTTGAAGACATTAGGCTGCATGTCTTTTATCAGTACAGTTTGCGCACCTGTCTCCCTCATCTGTCCATAGAACTCTGCATTGAACACAGGTGACCTCATGGCGAGGATAATCTTGTGTGCAGCAAAAGTCTCTTCTCCCACACTGAATGTGACATCTGCTGTCTCTTTTGCTTCCAACAGCTTGCCAAGATGCGCCGTAATGTCAGACGGTGGCACATCTACTTTGGGGCATGATCTGGTTTCAGACACACGCGCTTCTTTCATGACAGTGACCACACATTCGATCGCAAGGTTATCATCCCGAAGGTAAGCGGATGCTTCGAACTCACTCCTTTTCTTAAAGGTACCATGTTGTGGAGCAAATCTGCTGCCCTCTTTTTGATTGAACACCCTCGGCGTTGTCATGTGCACAGATGAGGAGAGCCCCGTGCTCTGGTCGACTAGCCTCAGGTCACAGGATGCGTGCACCTTGCCGTCCTTGCTCAAGAGCTCGAGATAAACAGCGATGTGATCTTTGGAGCTTTCGTCAACCCCATCAGGGTAGAAGTGGATGGCCCATTCTTGTCCTCCGACGGAAAAGGCACCGGACCTGAAGAGTTTGCCGACGCCGGCGCCCCTGTGCTTGCTGTACCCGAAGATGCTGAAACACATGGCTACCCTGCACGTCCTCCACGGTGCAGGTCGAGGATGTCTTTGCCACCGCCATTTAAGGCTGCACGCGAGCTGGCTTGGCTCGGGGGAGAAGAGGAGCCGCTCTGGAGAGGTCGGCTCGGGCTCTGCAGAAACTCGATGTGGCTCGGGTGGCTCGCGAGCCTGGACGGAGACGTGGAAGACAGGTGGTAAAGATGGCGGCAGCGAAGCTCCCGTGGTCACGGACGTCGAGAAATACGCCGGGGGAAGTCGCACCGGCCGGAATTGCTCGCCGGAGTTACGCCGGCGGTGGAGCACGAATCCGGGAATGGCGAGTACGAGCGTGGGCAAGCGCGTGCGTGTGCGTGCGTGGCAGCGGCCGGAGTCGCGACCGAAAGTGAAGCGGGATTGGACGTGGCGGCTGTGCGTCGGCGTGGCGGCGGCCGTGGGCGATGTGGGAGAAAGAAGCCAGCTCTTGCCTCGGCCCGCTCGTGACCTAGTTGTTTTGTCGAACGGCCAAATGGGCCAAGAAACTGAGCGCAGTTCTCTCAATCCTCAGTCTAAGTTATCCCACGGCAATTAAGACGCTCAAACACTCGACTCTATTTCTGGAACCCTCTCCCCTTCTACAGTACCCAGAGGCGCATCGAAGGCGACTTCGATCTTCCCGGCGGCCGCCGGCGTATCCGTGGGATTCCCCACCCTCCCGCCGCCCACCCTCCGCCTGCCGCTACGGCGGCGGGAGGGTGGGGAATCCCCGGATCTGCGCTCCGGCGTGTAGATAGGGAGCCTTGGGGCGGCGCTGGCGTGGTGGGGTCGTTGGCGTCGTCTTTTTGGTGCTCTGCGGCTCCCCCGTTCTGGCGTCGTCTTCGACGGCGCTGCCGAGCTGCGGGTGAGTCACCTTCCTACCGTTGCTTTCTCCGGCGGCGACGGCAGGTTCGTGGCGAGTGTACAGTGGCCGGCGGAGGAGAATCAAGACGGTGGTGCGGGCTTGTGGCGTGCAGGTGGAGGATCTGAGGTGCTGGCCTCAGATCTGGGGCAGATCGAGCTTGGGGAGGCCCCCGACCGATTTTGCTTCTTCGGCTTCAGATCCAGCTCCACGGAGTTGGTGGCTACTGCGGCTCGTCAACGCCTTCGGGCTAGGAGCTGTTCTGCTCCCGCGGTGGGTGCTCCTGGTGGCTGGCTTCTTCGACGTCTTCGACGGTGGAGGAACGGCATGTCGGGCGACCTGGAGGTTGAAGATGGAGTGTGCCATCGCTGTTCTTGGTTTCTTCTCTGTTCTTTCTTTGCTTGTATTTCGATGTGTAAGGCTCCCTTTTCTGTATGAATACAAGTATGAAAAATCAAAAAAAAAATCCTCAGTCTAAGTTTGTAAAAACAATATTGAAATAACTCAAAAAAACTTTCAGAAGGTTACGCGTGTCGCTGCGCCACTTGGGTGTGTTCTCATTTGCACGGTAACTCGCGGGTTGGGGGGGGGGGGGGGGGGGGGGCTATGTCAAAAATATATCTTATAAAAACGTTCTTTCAAATTACGAATCATTTTCATTTTTGAGCTACTCGCGTCGGTATCTCCAAAACTAAATCTCATGTTGATAGGTTTGAGAAAGTTTTTGTTAAGACCCTAAACTAGTACGGTGTACTATTGATTATATAGTGTTATAGTAGAAATGTACTCGTATTTTCATTAAGGTGTACTTTGTATTTTAGCGCACTTTTTACTCTGTTTTTCATTGTATTACTACTCTGTTTTTCATTAAGGAATGCAACCGGGTCCGATCCCGACCTGAACTCTGCCACTAGACGAGGGAGCACCTGTGCGCCGGGAGCCAAGCCGCCGACCGCCGGCTACCGGTTCGCTGAGTGTGGACTGTGTGGAGTGGCTCCGTGCTGTAGGAGATGTACTAGGCATCAAAGTGGGTCGGACCGCGGGTTCCACAGTCTTCAGCGTTTTTGTAGGGACACAATATTCAGCGGCAAACCCTATATATCGCCGTACGGCGACGTTCCAGGCGCGAGTCGCCTGAAGGGGATGCGGGATGGCGACGCTGGTGGGCCGGCCCGGTTCGGCGTTTTTTTCTTTTCTTTTTCTTAGTTTCTTTTTCTGTTACCTCTGTTTCTTCATTTATTTTAAAAATTGTTCAGATTTGAAATTTGTTCAAATTTTAAAAATTGGTTTGAAATTTTTTGGATTTGAATTTTTGTTGAAATTTGAAATTGTTCAAATTTGAAAATTGTTCGGTTTTCAAATTTTCAGATTTGAATTTTGTTCTTATTTGAATTTTGTTTAAATTTGAAATTTGTTCTAATTTAGAAATTGTTCAGATTTTAATAATTGTTTGGTTTTGAAATTTGTTCGGATTTAATTTTTGTTCGGATTAGAATTTTGTTCAAATTTGAAAAAGGGATTACGATCGCTAAAAAAGAAAATGAACTGTGCTTTTCTGTTGGGCCCACGAAACAGTCGCTTGAGAGGCGACGGGGGGCAAGTCGCGTGACCTCAAGGCGATAAACAGGAGCTCCCGTATTCAGCGTTTGTTCATGCGACGTGATGGCTGGGCTGAAAGGTGAAATAGTTTGGGCTGAGTTCTGGACACGGAGACGACTGATCTGGACTATCTCACCATTCGTATTGCACTATCTCAAAAAAAAAACATTCATATTGCACTATCTCAAAAAAAACCATTCATATTGCACTAACAAAAAAACTAGTTCATTGCGGCAAGCTGCAAATACTTGCCTAATACTACTTCGGCAGCAATGACACAAGCAATGGCTATGAAGGAGGGATTGACTCTTGCCTGTAGACTTGGATGCAATTCTATTATTGTTGAATCCGACTGCACTGATACTATTGATGCGTGCACTGGGACGGAGATGTGGTGGAATGACTCTGCTGCTATTTTTGCTGATTGTGGATTTAACATCCAATATTGCTTCGGTTGAATTCAAACATACTCCAAGAGAAGCCAATGCGGTGGCACATGAGATTGCTAAACAAAGTTTCTTAGATAGGCTGAATTGTAATTGGGACGATGATCCCCCTAATTTTCTGTTAAGCAGCCTGTCGGGGGGTTACCCCGGGTAGGGTAAAGATGAGGTAAAGGCATGTAAGATTAAGGCAGTAAGCTGTCCGAGGTGACAATTGAGCAAGGACGCAGGAGGCGTCATCCGACGTAAGGTGTACGTCTGAGGTATATTCTCCGAGGTATATCCTCCGAGATATCAACCTCGGGGCAGTCAGCTAGCTACCACAGGAATAAGGTATTCTCTGCCGAGGTATAGGATACGGAGTGCTATCCGAGGTTGGCAGCAAGGATCGAGGCATGTCAGAGAGGTCACGGGCGACGCAGAGCTCGTAGCCCGAAGCTGCAGAGGACGGCGAGGTCCGTCCACGGGTTTCCCGGAAGCTCGGGTGCCTAGGAGCTGACTTGGCTATTTCGGGAAAGGTCTACAGGCTAGACCTCGGCAGGCTACTGAAGTATGACCGGAAGAGGAAAGCTAGGCCTGTCCGGCCTGACAGTCCGGCCGTTGAACTGGCAGGAGGCAGAGGCTTGTCTTCTACCTTTTGGCCATGCCATTCTTAGTAGGAGGCAGGGGTAAAACTGTACTTCGGCCTATGTATATATGCAGCATCTCTACCTCCAGGGAGAGGACGAAAAAAACCCTAGCTCATTTCCCCTTCGTAGTTTCACCTTCTACCTCGAGCTCTCACTTTGGTAGCAACATACAGCTCGAGGAGCACCTTGTACCTGAGAACCACATGATATATTGAGAGAGGCAAGGCAGGAGTAGGGGTTTTACTTCCTCACGAAGGCCCCGAACCTGGGTACATCGTGGTGTCTTTTGTGTTCTTGGCTTTCTTGGTTTCTTGTTCATGTTCTTGTGGTTTCTTGCATGTTCTTGCTTGTGCACGTCTTGAGTGCATAAACCCTCCCCGGATTCCCCCAACGACCATTCGGCCCCAACTAAGCCATACCCATGGCATCTGCCGTGATCCCACCACGACAGTTGGCGCCCACCGTGGGGCAGATTGAGGCGTTGGGTGGAGTTTCCATCCGGACGGGCTCCTCTGAGTTTGTTCTTTCTGGCCTTGTTGCCAAGATCGGCGAGTTCGCCTTTGTGAGCGACAATGCGGGGTGCTTCGCCGGCAAGCCTTTCCCCACCAATGGCTTCCTCATGATGCTCGGCAGCTTCCCCACATACGTTGCTGTCAAGGTGGTTCGCGAGTACCCGGAGCAGGTGCTCGTGGACGACGAAACTCCTCTCCTGGCGGCTTTGGGCCAGCGTGTCACTCGCCCTCCGAGGTGTGTGGAGGTGATGATGGCTGGTACCAGGCCTGCAGCTAGCAAGGCAGATGCTGGCAAGGTCGCGCTAGCCGAGGTGGAGGCGACGCCAACCGCGCTGCCTGAGAAATCAGGTCGGACGGCGAAGTTTCCGTACGAGAAACCTAGTCAGAATGAGCAGTTGGGCATGCCAAGGGAAGAAGTTCCCTTAGAAGCTATCGTTGATAGGTTAGCTCGGCCACTCGCAGTAGTAGAGGCAAGTGTGGAGCATACGGTGGCCGGGTTAGAGGCAGAGCGCCAGAGGGTGCTGAGAGAAGCTCGGTTGCTGGCCGAGGCTAAGCAGCAGTTCGACATGGAGCAGAAGGAGTACAATGCTGCACATGGTATAGAGGATGGTTTTACTCCGGTTGTGCGGCGTAAGAAAGCTGCTCTGCTCAACCGAGGCAAGGACCTCTATGGGGAGATGGCTAGGGCTGCAGTCTCGGGCTCGAGTAAGGCAACAAGTAGCAGGTCGGCTACTGGTAGGCCGGTGTATAGTTCACCAGCTAAGAACCTTAGAGCAGCCGAAGCAGTAAGGGCCGGGCTATCGGAGTTGACCGGAGATGCATGGCGTGAGCAGCAGAAGCGGCTCAATGAGTTAGTGCATGTGGCCAGCAAGCAAAATGAAGCCCTCCGCAAGGCCGGGCTTGGCGGTTCGCAGGCGGTCCACTCGATTAGGCCAGTTAGCCAGGGGTCAAAGGGGCAAGCCTCGTCTCCACACGTCGGAGGAGCCGATCGTGCCCGGAGTGTCACTTCAGGTCGGAACAAGGAGATGCAGCTGCAAGTGTCGATCCGGTGTTAGCTGGGAAGCAAAAGGTCCG
>CAMZMU010000099.1:18084373-18168558 GCA_947311845.1 Poa pratensis
CCCCCCCCCCCCCCCCCCCCCCCCCCCCCCCCCCCCCCCCCCCCCCCCCCCCCCCCCCCCCCCCTTTCTCTAAGATTTATGTCTAGCGTAAGTTTTGAAATTTCTGCTTCTCGATTTCGAACTTTCGGGGTTCTGTTGTGTCGGGAGCAGGGAGCGGCGTGCCTGCCAGGCTCTGTTGGCTTTGGCCCTGATCTTCCGACGCCCGCCGTGTACTTTCCGGCGACGACGACAACAAAACTCCGGCGAGACGCGCGAGCACAAAGCTAGCTTGGTAGCTGATTGATTCCTTCCGCTTGGATATACACGTTGATGCTAGCTGATCGATTGCTTCCGATGAACGGATGAACTAGTACTACTCGCTCAACACGCACACACGCAAGACAATTTGGATTGCAACAGGTACGTCTCGTACCTGGTGTTTTCTTTCTTTCTTCTCAACTCAAATCGATGCGTTACAAGGGGCTATTACATGGATATATATAGCACAACTAGTGCATCTAACATGGTAGGATTAGGTCTCCTATTCCTACTCTAATCAGACTCATGTACGTATACGATCCGTATACGACGCACACGAAGCCGTGCCAGCATCGGTCGTGCTTACCGTTTCCAACATTCACCCCTAAGCACGACGTGCGCTTCTCTTCCTCCTGGGTCCCAGACGCGCCGGTTGCTTCGCGTAGGTGTGACCCTCGGCATTCCTTTCGCCGCTTCAGCCTTCATCATCGACTTTACTTTCGTCGTTCCTCGTGGCATCCACGTTATCGACTTTGCTTTTGTCGACTTATCTCCACTCCGACGGCAACAATCCTTTTTGTCGACGTCTTCAAACATCACCTTTTCTTCGGTGCTTTTGAAACAATCTTCTGTGTATTTTATCGGCTTCATCTCCGGAATAATTACCTTGAACAAATGTAGCCGTGCTAGATGCACCGCACCTTCATCTTGTCGCTCTTCTGCCAAAGACAGTGCTTGACGCCAATACTCAATCGTATATGTGTCTTCAAATTTCGCCGGTTCCTCAATGAGCAAACATTGCTTTTCGTGACTCATCTTCACCGGATCATCCTTCTTCGGATAGCACTCCAACACGCTTTGCATGCGTGATGGCGTCGGTCGTAGTTGCATCAGCTCCAGTATTGTCGGAGGCGGTGCGACGTACTCTTCTGCGTTCAACGCTGCGCTCGTTTCTTCTGCGTCCGAGCCTCCTGGTTTTGTCGAAGATGGCTCGTGCGCGTGGCCTTCTGGTCCTCCTGGCATCCCAGGCGATGGTGCAGCCCGAGCTGGACTGCTCTTTCCTTCTGACCCTTTACTGGAGCTGCTAGGCGCTGGAGAAGCGCCTGAGCTGGGCCTCCTGGCCGGCCTCCTTCCGGCCTGCTTGATGGGCAAGCTGCTGCACTGCTTGCTGGGCTCCAAGCCTCTGTCGTTGGTGCACTCGCACCTGCAGATGGCTGTGCGCCCGTGGCCGCTACTTCTTCTGCGCGTGGAGGTGCCGACGAGTTTTTCTTTCGCCACACAACGTTACCGACGTTGTGCCTCGTTCCTCGGACGTTGTCTTTTCTTTTGGCAACCACTTCTTTGCCCTGCGACGTAACACCGCGCCGCACTCCATGGACCTCTGATGCCACGTACGCCTTCTGCGACGTGACAACACGCCGCATTTCGTGGACTTCTGGCACCACGTATGCCTTCATACCATTAGCATCGGCATGAGTATTTCTATCACCTCCCGTGTCCGTAGCATCGACACGAGTTTCCGAAACATGATCATGACGGCAAACTTCCTCTTCTACCGTGACAATTTCTTTAGCCACCGCTTGAGGAACTGGATCATCCTCGTCCATAAGTTCGCACATCAAGTGCATCGGACTATCGTCTTCTTCCTGGCCCAAGAGAGCCCTCTGCTTCGATGGTTTCCGGCAATCAGAATTGAAGTGTCCGAGTTCATGACAGTTATGACACCTTACATTATTTATGTCAAACTTCTTCCTCCTTGGCGGAGTGTCATCCTCCTCCTCCTCTTCATCGCCGTCTTCTTGCTCATCATCGTCCTACTCAGCGATGTATTTTTTCGCTGGGCGTTGCTTATCCTTCATTTTCTTCCGCTCTTTAGCAAGTCGAGCTTCAAGATCAGCTTGAGAATACAAGAGTTTCTCACCATTGTCCTTGGACTCTTTCCTTCCCTTCTGATTCTCTTCGTGTGTCCTCAATCTTCCGATCGCTTCAGGCACCATCATCTTTGTGACATCGCTGAACTGCTCGATCGTCCCGATAATATTTGTGAATTCGTCGGTGACCGATGAAAACAGCTTCTCGACGATATCTCTATCCGTGACGGATCCTCCGAGAGATTTAATCTCACTTGCCAAGATTGTTAGCTTCTCGGAATACTCAACAATCGTGTCTTCTTTGGACATCTCTAACTTGTTGAGGTGCCGCTTAAGCACTTGTGCACGGGCACGCTTTACTTTATCTTCGCCGACTCGCATCTCCCGTATTGCTTCCCACGCTTCCCTCGCCGTCTTGTAATTGGCAAGAGTCATCACCATGGAGTCTGGTACGGACTGCGAGAGAGCAGCCATGGCGCCCTCGTCGACCTCGCCGTCCACCGCGCCGTCGCCTTCTATAGCCTTCCAGACACGAAGGTTTCGGAGGATGAACTTCATCTTCGTGGCCCAAACCACATAATTTGTGTCGGACGTCACCAGCGCCTGCTTCGCCGCTGCCGCCGCCTTCTCCTTCTTCGTCTAGCGCCTCTAGCTCGTCCAGGCTTTGATACCACTTGTTGGCTTTGGCCCTGATCTTCCGACGCCCGCCGTGTACTTTCCGGCGACGACGACGACGAAACTCCGGCGAGACGCGCGTACACAAAGCTAGCTTGGTAGCTGATCGATTCCTTCCGCTTGGATGTACACGTTGATGCTAGCTGATCGATTGCTTCCGATGAACTAGTACTACTCGCTCAACACGCACACACGCGACAATTTGGATTGCAACAGGTACGTCTCGTACCTGGTGTTTTCTTTCTTTCTTCTCAACTCAAATCGATGCGTTACAAGGGGCTATTACATGGATATATATAGCACAACTAGTGCATCTAACATGGTAGGATTAGGTCTCCTATTCCTACTCTAATCAGACTCATGTACGTATACGATCCGTATACGACGCACACGAAGCCGTGCCAGCATGCAGCATCGGTCGTGCTTACCGTTTCCAACAGGCTCTTGGTTTATGAACAAATGAGTTTGTCTTCTCTTGATTCACATCGCTGGGTGTCCTGTTTTGTAAGCCGAGTTTGAAAACTTAGTTCCCAAATTTTACTTCGCACTTGTGTTTCCTAGTAACAAGGATACATGTTTGTAATATATGGATGCTTTTCAACTGATATTTAGTTAATTTAGCATACATCCTACTGGCTAATGGCAATCTTTGTTTAAACTGGAATCATATTTTCTCCTTTGCGATTTTTCACCATGCTGTTCTTATACTTTGAGTCTCTGTGTTTCTAGGAAGCCAGAGTCACCAAAACCACGTGCACGGTTCTATGATCGCAAAAATGCCACCTTTACAAAGAAGAAGTGTTGCAATTGTAAACACTCCAGATGCTTGAAGTTTTAAGTCAGATTTGAGTTTTCTTAGCTTAGAAAAGGCAATATTACAATGTTGATTCTTGTAATGAAGACGTTACTTCTTTTTTCTTATGATTGTAACTACTTCTTCACGTACTTCTCTAGAACTCACTAAATATGTGAAATTCCCTCTCTTTCATGGATGGAGTTCCATCCAATAAAATTTATCTGATTATGTTGACTTTTTCAAAAAGGAAGGTTATCTGATTCTTTAGATATACAAGGGATTACACACAGTGACCATTGTATTGACTGTTCAGTGTTTTTTAATGCGTAAAAATGTTACAATGACGAATATATGGATTCTGGATCTTCTTTTTGAAAAAAAAAACTGTATAGTTGTTGTTGTTTGGACCTGCACATAGAAAATCAGAAAATCTTCCTTTTGTTTAAACCGGAAATGGATATGCATTGATGAATCACTACTTGTTTCTACTTTTTATGTCTGTCATTTCAGTTTTAAGCCTTTGCATACTGATATTTGTTCCTGTCAAGCTGACTTTTATGGTTTTCTATGCTTAGGTATTGTGAATGTTTTGCATCTGGTATTTATTGTGATGGATGCAACTGCATTAATTGTTTTAATAATGTTGAGAATGAGGCTGCTAGGCGTGAAGCTATAGATGCTACACTGGAGCGCAATCCAGATGCATTCAAACCTAAGATTGGGAGTAGCCCACACACCAATCGGAATAATATGGTATGTTTTGAGGTCCATGTCCCTTATTTAAATAGTTTTGTACTTGATGAAAATTGATGCCCGATGCTTCTAGTGTATTAATGTCGCATCTTTTAGAATTTTCTTGCTCTTGATTGGGATGCATATTTATCTTTTAAAGAGTCAAACTGAATATGATTACCCTAATTGATGGCAAATATTGGACATGGGAAGTCACAGAAATTTACACAAGTTCTCTGGAAAATAAAATTATTGCTATATAAATAAGAAATTACAGCTTAGAGGTGTTCAACCTTCTCCTACAACTTCATTTACTTTGTTCAGTTCTAAGAATGCTGCATCGTTTCTTATTTGTAAGCCTTCCATAGTTGCAGTAAAAAACATCACTTGTAAAAAATGTGTATCCATGAACTTCCCTGTTCTCTTTGGATATCGCAAAAGATACAAAAGCTGACAACTGTGAGTTTGAATTCTCAAAAGCATTGAACCATCTTCGGGATTGATTAATATGGAACTGATGTCGGATGAGCTCAAATTTCGTGTCTTAAGGAGCAATTGGTGTCTAGTCCTATTTAATTTTTGGATAATTTATATTCGGTGTTGTTTGACATACCATATCCTATAGCTATCGCGGCGTAAAGTTTGGAATCAGATATCCATTTGTTTGGAATCCTTTAAACCGTATATGGATTATTTAAAACGGTTCGAAAATCGAATACGGTGTGAACATTATTCTATCCATTTGCACCCCTACTCAAACACCTCTCCCTAATATTTCAGAATATTGCCCTCTGCCAATACCGGCATCTCAAGCCTATCTCCCTGCCTGTCGCATAGTATTTCAACTACTTGTTTTGTGTTTATATCACATTTACTACGCTTCCTGCTGAAATTATATGATACAATAATATTGCAACCTGTAATCATTATTTCCATCCACTCATCGATTGTAATTCGCACTTTTCTTCTTGTCCGCAGGGTATATCTGCGCATCTACATGTCTCAGAGATGTGAAGTTCAGGAACGAGGACACTCACAGAAATACAGAATATCAGCAAGGTGAAGATCGTGGCCTGTTGCCACCCAAACCAAACAGTTACATCAATATCACTTAGACTAGAGTATATCGCTTAAGGAACGGTGATTTTGCACTTTTTTTGTCAACAATACAACTTGGTTGATGACTGAAACTAAGAGTAGAATGTGACGTGTTTGAGATCTCAGTTACCTGAATCAAGTGCTCATCCTCTGTTCTAGAGTCGTCGTGTCTGCACTCTGACTTGGAGAATGGTTCTCTCCAGTCTGACAAGCTTATAATACGATTCAGGAACGTTTGTTTCTTCTAAACATATTTCGTCACACAGGTAGATCAGGAAAATAGTAGTACATGAAAACGCCGTTCCTCCAGTCCAGATAAAAACAGGAGGAAATACTATTTACATCCAGAACCCAGGTGAATCTCAGAGGCTAAAAGTGAACATCGACTCTAAGGGCAGCTGCTGCGAGTGAAATTTCAGCTCGTTCTGGAATCGCTGTAGCACGAAGTGCTCGTCCTCCGTTATGAGAGTCGTCACGCTGCACTCCGACTTGGAGAACGGTTCTCTCCCCGTTCTTCCAGCTCGATGAAGGTAGTCGGTTGCCGTCTTTGGGAGGTCGAAGTTGTATATGTGGCTGATCTGTGGAAGATCAAACCCTCTGCTGCTATGTCCGTAGAAACTAACAGGAAACCCTTTCCTTGACTTCCTGCAGGCAGACAATACATTGATGCACCTGGTTCTTCAATGAACGTAATGAAGATGCTGGGAGTTTAGGCAAAAATTGAAGGAGAGCACTTACAGTGAACGAGGTGGCCCGGGCGTTGAAATTCATATCTTCTTCTAGTAGAAGCACCTCTAGGGTACCTTTGTACTCCGTTCTGAGAAACTCAACAACAAGTGTGGACGAAGGAGTGTTTCCAGCCCTTTTTGATTTCTCGGACTGAAAAAAGTTGCAGCGGTTATCAATCAAATTCTGATCTCAGACCATTACGATAATTTTAGTCAAGATCCAGTCAGTATCAGCATAGGTGCTAAAGAACTTGGCAACACATCAATTAAGTGATCAACTAGCAAATTAACCAGAACCGTTATACACAAATAAACCTGTTTTTTAATGAAACTAATTAAAGGGATAATAAGTTTTTTGAACTGGGAATTGATCATAGCACCATGCCAATACGTGAGCAGAAACTGAAAACATGACGCGTCCCTTACGATAGTTCATAAGTTAGCACCTCAGAAGAGCAATTTAATAATCAACATGGCATGGCATAAAATGAACTTATATACCATTACCTGTTGAGCGACAAATATAATCACGACTTTGGTGCATCTCTCTCAAGCAAGGATAGTAAAACATGCAACCGTTCCTTCTTACTGCAGACCTGTACATTGATTGGGTTGTCATAAAGATTAAGAATCAGACCAAGGTCATAAAAGAACTTTCAGGAGCAAAGAGGTTGGTTGTGCTTGTGCACTTAGTTGATCAGAAGGTACTAAGTGTGGAAGGAAAAACTCATTGTTAATGAGAATAATAGAAGCACTGATGCAATGTACAACGGTTAAATTTCTAGGCATGCCTGTGGGTAAGCGTCTACGTTGTAGGAGGAGAGGAATGAGAAAATTCAAATGTATGTTGCAGGAAATTGTGAGGAACTTTAAGATAAAAGTGATCCATAGAAAGATATACTCACCACATATGTGTGATGTAGGTGTGAAGGCATGGGTTGTACAGAGTTGACATGAACATGAACCACATCGCTCTGCACAAAGATAAGATACAACATGTGGAAACTAGTTTGTGTATCCATCAAGTTCAAAACGCAATCATGTAAACTAACCTTGGTCCATTTATGTTGTACGCAGTCATGCACAAAGCGGTTATGCTGAGGTATCGATGCGCTAGCAAATATGGTTTGGCGACTGGAAGCTGCTGTATAAGAATTCAATATTTTGCGAAGGGAGTTCACTTGCTTTGATGATCCAAAAATAAAATCAACCTGACAAAACGAAAAGGTTATACATTAGCTAATCTCTTTCGAAACGAACAAGCATGACATATTAAAAGATATGTAGACACTGCATAAGCAAATTTGGTTTGTAGCTGAAGAATATGTAGAGTGTTCACCTCATCGATCACTAATATTTTGATGGAACCCAGAGTGAAAGCACGCTTTTCAACCATTTGACACAAGCTTGCAACAGTAGCCACAATTATTGCAGGGGGCTCTGCCTGAAAACAGGCTAACATTGTTAGCAGGACTTCTTATATGTCAAGTACAAATAAATTATACATGAATATGTATACTGCAAAGTCAAACTTCCTTCCTGTATCATAACTTACTATGCAACACAATCATAGACATAGAGGGACCTTAAATTTATAACATCATGGGCTAAATCTAACAATGTACAGAAAATGTTTCTGTAACTAAGTACGCATTGGCATCAACACAAAATCTGCCAAAACATGGTTACTTGCCTTCACCCAGCTCTTTTGCCTCTTGAGCATCCCACCATCAAGCAAGCCATGACGTTGCAAGTCTTCGCCGCGAGAAGCCTGGCAACTTTGGTGACCTTGAAGTCGCGCACAAATAGCGACGCGCTAGTCAGGCCTCGCCACCAGGTACACACCACACAGGCATCAAGAACATTTAACAGCTATCACCTCACCTGAATGCCGAGCTCCCGTGTGGGACGATAACCAGCGCCTGCACGGAGGACCGCCCGACGTCGATCGCCGAGAAGACCGCCAGGAGGTAGGCCAGAGTCTTCCCGGAACCTGTCTACAACCAACCCCACACACAAATGTAAGCTGAGTTCACACTGCCATTGTAAATGTCTGAAGAAACTGACGGACGGAGCTCGAGGGCTACGGCGACCACCTGGGCGTGGAGGATGCAGTCCTGGCCGGAGAGAAGCACCGGAAGGGACTGCTCCTGCACCTCGGTGGGCACGACGTACCCGACATCCTCGGCCCTGCGAGATGCCAGGAACTTCTCTTCGGTGAGAAATTGGGACCGATGGTGGGGGGGGGGGGGGGGGGGGGGTTCCGGTATGTTACCTCTGGATGACGTGGTCCGGGACGCGGCCGGAGCAGACCTCGCGGAGGGTGGCGCCGGCCGTGGCGGCGCGAAGTGGGTGATGGCGGGAGCGGGACGCGGATGGGGCGAGGCGGGTGGCGCTGGGGCTGGAAGTCAGGGTGCTGGGGAGTGGATAAGGGTAGCACGAGAGCGTCGCCGTGGATGCTGACGGTGCCATGAGGGAAGTCCAGAGGCTGGGCCGCGGTCGCCGGCGGGGGTTCGAGAGCAGGCGAGCGGGCGATGCCGGTGGCGAGGTGGGAAGTGGCTGAGCCGGAGATGGAGATTTATTTCCTTGTGCCCAATTCATAATTTCTATCAAAGAGGTTTTTTTCCTTTTAGTAATTACCATCCACCAAAAGTCATTGTTCAGGAATTCGTTAACTGGTAACGGCTCGCTCGGCCACTGAATAGCGAATAATCGGCCTATTCGCCAGTTAATCGGCCATTAATCGGGTAATCGGTATTTATCGGCTATTCAGTAACCCACTGAATAGCGATTACTCGGCCAGTTAATCGGTGATTCGGCCGAATTTTAGAACAATGCCAAAAGTAATTAGTAATTTGCATCACGGTCGATACCAAAGTATTTTTGAAAAATAAAAACTTGTTACTTATTTAAATAAAAAAGACATAGTAGATTATTTACTAAGAGAAGAAGAATATATGCGAAGCATATGTATTGCCCTAGAACAATTAAGAGACATTATACAAATATGATGCTTGTTAGTGCACGGGATGGATATATGAAGATCTTCGGATAAGCACATCAATAATGCGCCATTGCTTCCTACAACCTTTACCAAGCCAAATACAGAGAACCAACTCTGTGTAACCTCTCCAAGCCAAGTTCAGAAAGTTTTAATTTTCATGTCTCAAATCAACTTATCTGTCACAACTTAACATAGACATCTATCTTATTTATCAAAAAGAAGTTGCAGGCATCTATCTCTGTTGCTCTCCAAAGTTTCAAGAAAAGAAAAACACATTGTAACCTCTCCAAATGTAAACATGAGGAGCTTAGCGCTGACAATGCGACAGAGGAGGCGACCAGAGCGCTCGGTCCTTGCCGGCGGATCCGCCGCTCCCCTTCGCCTCCGGTCGCCGTTTCGGCGCCGTGAGGTGGAGGGGAGCTCCGGGATCTCGTCGTGTGTGTAGTTTGGTAGGGTTAGGTCTAGGTCTCTGTCTCCGGGCGTCGTCGTCGAAGGCGGTGGCGGTGGCGGCGCCATGTCGGAATAAGTCCTCCCCTCCTTTCCCCGTTCCGGCGGTGACGCCGGGGAGGCTGTGGAGGTGCTCCGTCGGGTCCCCTCTCCCGTTCTTGTTCCTCCGGCCGGCCGAGGTGGCGGGGAGAGGAGCTGGCGGGTCGGGGTGATCTGCTTTTGGTGGTGGTGCGAGTGGTGGCCTTCTTCGTCGAGCTTGCTCTGGCCGGCCGTGGTGGCGAGGGGAGCGGCCGGCTGGGGGTTGGTTGCTGCTGTTGATGGTGGTCTCGTGGTGGCTGGCCTGGACGGCGTTTGTGTCGGCTGGAGGTGCGGCGGAGCTGGGGTGGTGGTGCTGTGGCTGTGCGCGTTCAGCGCGACTAGGTTCCGTTGCGTCGCGGCGGACGACTTCTGCAGCCTTCTACAAAGTGTGGCGGCGCTTCCTCACCGGCGGCAGGTGGTACGGCGACATCGGCGTCTTCTAGGTTTCTTGGGAGCAGGCTAGGGATCCGATTGTGGTTGTTCAGAGAGCTCAGGGTGCTTGGTGCAAGTTTCAAGGGGTCTTTTGTGTTTCTTTTCTTTGTTCCGGACTTGCTTGTAATTTGTCTGAGTACTCTGAATATATGTATCGGATCTTTTTCAAAAAAAAAAAAAAAAAAAAAAACTTCCACGATTGAATCAGAGGAACAATAAGAATACTCCAAACAGCTGCTACTTCTGTCAGTTTGACACATTGTTTGCAGATTCTACAACTAGCCTACCAGCTACTGTTCGCCAGACAAGACTTGTCCATTTTCCAAGATCCGTCATGCATTGGTTAAATAAAAAATAGAACATTTTTCATCATGCATTGCGTGAAATCTTACTTGAAGAATTTAAAACAAGATGTCTTGCTTCTTTTGAGAAAATCAACTCTGTCTTTTTCCTAGGTGTGGCCAAAACTTGTTGCATCATAGCCTTGGCAACCTGAGAAAAACAACAAGATTTAAGCTTTTGTTCTCAAGAACAAATAGACTTGATCTCAAGGACCCAAGGTCACTGGTGTTATGTCATCACAAATAATCTATTTGCCGCCTATGTCTGGGCACTCGTTAACTCATGCGCCACCTCCATGCAAAGATTTAGGTTCCAGACCTTATTCCTCTGAACCCAAAACTAAGAATAAGAACGTAGGACAAACTGCAGAAAAACAGTTCATATAAGAGTGAAAGGCAGTGAAATGCCTATCTTATGCATGATGCGACCCATTAAACACCAAAGGAAACGATTATACATCACATGGCATTCATGTCCTATTTATTAACATGTTAGGATATAATCTGCATGTGTAATGTAGCTTCAAAAGAATGACGGAGGCACTTGAGTATATAAAATAGTATCGCACAAAGCTATTTTATTGTATAACTGTTTTCCATTTTTATAGTCTTCTTCTTCTTCTTCTTCTTCTTCTTCTTCTTCTTCCCTCCCCCACGAAGGTGTCGACACCAACCATCGAGCTCAACAGCTCTCGCTGCTATGCTCACTCTCCTAGCACCGAGTGAAGGTGGAGGTGTAAGGTTAGACGTCCATGTGGGTGAGAGGTTGCAGCATCTGATGCTTCCTCAGGGCAGCAAAACAACGATGACCATTTAGAGGAGGGACAGGCCAGGTGGTGCGCCATGTCGAATCTAGGTTGGGCGCGTACAAGCGTTACTCGGAGGCGCATACTGGGCGTGGTCAACTTCATCAACCGTTGTCGGTGTCTCCTATTTTGTTCATGTTAATCGGGATTGCCGAGTCATATATCTATGATGAGAGTTTACACTAAGAAAATGGTCGGCCCCATTCTTCCATGGCTATTCGGTCTCTTCTTTTGGCAGAGCGCACCTCTTGCCGAGTGGCAGGACATACAGTTGTCATATGTATGTTTGTCGTATGCCCACCATGTGGCACTCAGCAAAAACCTAGATGTTGATCAACTATTAGCCGAGTGTCGGTTGCCGAGTGTGGCACTCGGCAAACAATATGTCGATTGTTTTCTGCCCTTTACCGAGTGTTGGTCTCACTCGGCAACTTGCTCCGCTGGTGGCTCTAAAAGTCAATTTGGTGCGGCTGCACTTGTGCATAAAAGTTAACGGTTGGTAAAATAGAGGAAGCAACCTACGAGCAAGGATTGAGAGGGAAAGGCACAACTTCGTGCTATTAACTCCGGATACTGTTCTAAAGGATGCAATGAATATATGCAAACTCGTGTATATGAGATTCAAGCATATCTATACTTTGACTAATTCGATTGCGAATTTACCGTTGATATAGTTTTTTGTTCGATTAATGCACTCGAGCTACTTTCTCTTTGTACCGTGTATATTAGGGTATTACCAACGCCAGTTTGCATGATTTTAGACGAGTTCAACTTTGCGCCAAGGCGACACAATAAACTATAAACACATATGTAATATGTAAATAATAAATATATATCTATATTTTTTATTGGAAGACATATCCTTTTGGTAGAAAATGTATATAGGTACAAAACCATGGCACTCTTTTTATTGTGCAGGGCAAACTGTATTTTTTGTGTGTGTGTCAAAGTTCAGATTCTCTATAGTAATACTATTACTATCGGATGCGAAGACTCCGGATCTATTGCTTAGCCAACACTGGTTCCCAGCCATGATGTGGATATTCTTTGGAACGGCCATTAGAGATTTAAAACATCACGTGGCCAAAAAGGCCGCCCCCTGCAAGGACGACGGTCTATACATTGGTTAGTTTCCGAAATTAATCAGCTGGGCCGCTGTTTTGAATCATAGAGTGTAGGACTTACCATGTCGAGGTAATATTTCTGAGTAGGCTGCTTTTACCGTGCTTGCCGCACGGTGTGATACGCCTCCCCACCGCCACCTTTTATCCCGCGTGTTGGTCACCTACGTTGGCGATGTGGTACTAAACGCCTAAACGGTATCGTGGCAGCGGGCGCCGCAGGAAATCAGGAACAGGCCCGCGCACGTCGACGGCCCGGCCTGGTCCGCTGCTGTTGGACACTGGATAAGAGCCAGGCCGTATGGCCTCGTGGGCTTTGGACTAGAGCACGGGAGGTTGTAGGCCCGTTTCATTGCTACGCTTTGTTTGCCCAAAGAAAAATGCAGCTCTTTGTTGGTTACGTCGCGATGCAGAGGTGAAAGATGAAGCTCGACCAACAGGCGGCGGGCGGCGCCGGCATCAATACGGGCTGAAGTGCAAAACAAAGAGTCAAAGAGACCAATGATACATGAGATGTGGTAGCGACAGAGTTTAAATCTCAGGTTTGGACCATCAAAAAAAATCTCAGGTTTGACACTGATATTTCTTATATAGTCGGGATATTCTTCAGTGGGAGGCGTTCCCGTCGACAGCGACGCATCTGTGGTAACTTCGTCAATCTCAAGACCTGACCGTAGGCTCAGTCATTCGGAGGTGCTCATAGGGGTAGGATGTACGTGTGTGTGTTCATAGGGATGTGTGTGTGCACGTGTATGTGAGCGTTTGCGTTTATACTGTATTTTGCAAAAAAAAAAGACCAATGATACATGCACAGGCAGAGCTGAGAAATGGATACAATGCCGACTACAGTGTCCCAAAGTCTCGGTGCCAACCTACGAAGCACCGATACGGCGAGACGGACACGGCGATACCGGTACGGCGATACGGGATACGGCAATTTCAGAAAACAGCAATACGGCGATACGGCGAGTATATATATAAAAATAATAAAATGTAAAATTGCCATGTAATAAAGACGAGAATAATTGAATGCATGAGATGAGATCAAAATACTGCCCCATTTGTTTCTTTTGCAAGTCATCGATGAGACTGAATGATCATCAATTTCCACACTCCGAGAAGGCAAGAAGCCGAGAATTACTTGCAAAATAGATCAAATGATAGTGTTAGAATTTGAGAGAAACATAACATAGAAGCACGCAAATTTAAAAACAGTAAGGATGTTGGCTTGCAGCATGCTTACCAAATGATATATATACCTCACAGCCTCCAAATAAACCAAAGTCTCAAACTAGCCCTTAAGCCATAGATCAGATCACCAAAGCTCAAATAGTGCAAAGTTCAATAAGATTACATGACAAATAAGGAAGATACAAGGCTCAGAAGGCCATAAATAATAGTCAAGCAGTGCAGCAATAAAAACTTAAGTGTGCATTACATAACAACAACAGAACTTGATAGACCCAATGCTCAAGATTCAAGAGAGATCCTCTATCATCTGCTCCTCCAGCAGCGGTTCATCAAGCGAAAGATCAGCACCTTCAAGAATGCCAACACCACTGAAGGTCTCAACCCCATCTCCACCAACATCCCACATTCGGCTTGGGCCACTCTCATACTCAGCACTGTGTCTTGAAAGCAGACGATGGTTGTTATGCGTGAACACTAGATCCGCAGCTCGTGCAGGAGTGAGCTTGTTTCTAGCAGAGCTATGGATGAAGGCATATGTGCTCCAATTCCTTTCACAACAAGAAGAAGAAGCGGGCTGACCAAGTAACTTCAATGCTAATTTTTTCAAAAGCTTCGTGCTTCCTCCATGAGTGCCCCACCATTGCTTTGGTTCAAAGTCTTCTCTATCTTCAATTGAATCTGCATTTAGGAATGCATTCGTCATGAGAGAAAAATCAGCAAATTCTTTCTTGATGGTCTTGTAGTCATCTCGGTCCGGAAAGAACTTCAGCAAACACTTGTTTCTCATGTCAAGAATTTCAAGGTCATCATGGGGGGCAACACGACCTGGAACAGCCCCAATCCAACTTGGAGTATAGTACCTATTTTAACGAAGCATGATAGCAATGTGAAATCAGCAGGCTTTTCAAGTTGAGATCTTCAAAATTGGCAAATAAAAACATATATATTTTACCTAGGATTGCATGAGTGAGCCAAGCAATGGAGTGGGGTATTACTCTTGGTCCAACGCGATAGAAGCACTTTCTTAATAACTACATAGAGGGCACAATCTTCATCCGGGCCCTTTCCTTCATGTCGATAAATAGGAATTTTCACCTATGAACATGAGAGTAATAAAAATCAGCAAGCAATACACATCAATAATGACCAAAGGACAATGAAGAGAGCTCTACAACAATCACTCACCTTCTCTATCATAGTATCCCACATCTCATATATCAAATGGAGGCATGGCTTATCCGTGTCGGCAATCCTTATCATGTTATAAATGGGTACCAAGAATGATACAATATATGTAAGTTTATCCCACCACAAATCATTGAGAATAAGCTCCTTCACCCTTTGAGAACTAGCTGGTTGAACCTCTTTATAAGAGGCCCAATTTTGATGAACAACCATTTGCACAAGTGCCTCCTTTATATCTAGAAACCTCTTCATCATTATCACAATACTTGCAAATCTGGTTTCTGCAATTTGAAGGAACTTGAGTTTGCTAAACTCATTGAACATAGACAACCTCATGCCATGATTCATGATGTAATTCTTGATGAAAGAGGCTTCCTCAGAAATCTCTCTTATGAACCAAAGAACCTCATTGTCACCCGCATAGTCCTTTGGATCACAAATATCATGCAATGCAAGGTTGAGGGTGTGCACAATGCAAGGAGTCCAATAAATATTCTTGTACTTTGCTTCAATCATCAACCCCGCAGATTTGCAATTGGCCGCATTATCGGTGATCACTTGGACCACATCCTCAACACCAACCTCGTCAATTACTTCCTTGATCCTATCAAAGATGTATTGCGTGGTTTTTTTCTACAAAATCAACAAGCAATAGAAAATCAGCAATGCTCTACAAAAAACAGCAATGCTCTAAAAAAACAGCAAGCAAGGGCGGCTACCTTTCCTTCAGCGTCAATGCACTTTATAAACATTGGACCTCCCTCTGTAACGGCCATGAAGTTTAAAAGAGGACGCCTTTGAGCATCAGACCAACCATCAGTGCAAATGGTCACTCCTTTGAGACCCCATGTGGATTTGATGGGCTCTAGCATCCTTTCGGTATGCTTCTTCTCTTTCTCAAGAAGAGTTGTCCTCAACGCGTTGTACCCAGGAGGCACATACCCACCCATGTTATTATTTGCGATAAAATTGTAGGATGCCCGATAATAAGGATTTCTTGCAAGGTTGAAGGGAACCCCTACAATGTACAAACATATAACAAGTCAACAACTTACAAGTTACAACAATGCAACACAATTACCAATACAATGCACATACTTGAAAAAGAAGCAAAGTTGCATACCTCCCGTGTAGTACATTCTTGCAATAAGAGCATCCGCTTGGTGTTTGGTCTCCATATTAAAACTTTCCTCAATCCCTTGCTGTTTTCCTCCTTTTCCTGCTGCTGCCTTCCTTTTCCTACTTGCTGGAGCAGATCCCTCGTATGGAGGCAGAGGAATTGTCTTCCTAGTTGCACCATTGAGTATAAATTTTCTACCTGCCTCTTCATCCTTTTGCAATTGTGTAAAGACATGATGCGGCAGCTTATCACAAGGATCAACCCCATTATTCGGAATCTGAAGAAGATGAGCTCTTACTCTAGAATAACTGCCCTGGAAAGTGGCACCACAGAAATGGCAACTGACAGTTTTGTTGCCTCCAGCACCAGTTCCATCTGATGCTATTTTTGTACAATGAGCCCACAGAGGATACTTCCGATTGACAACCCCATCGGTGCATCTTCACCATCAGCACTAGCAGTGTTGCTTGAACTCCCACCAACTGAAGACTGGCTGCCTGCCATGCCACTACCAGCAGATGACATGCTGGTTTCTCACTCCCTAGAAACTAGAAAGAAAGCAGAGCAGCACATCAACCACGAATCCACGACCACAAGTCCACAACAGCAAGCACAGGGAGCAGTAGAAAGTAGCACAGCAAGCAGAGCAGAGAAGGTGAAGGGCGGGAGGAGTTTACCGTTGCTGGCCAAGGGCGGGGACGGAGGCGACTCCAGGCGGCGGAGATGGGCGAATCTGGGCGAGGGCGAGTCGAATCTGGGCGAGGGCGGCGCGATTTCAGGTGGCGGCGGCGGCGGATATCGAGTCCAGGCGCAGTGGCGGCGCTCGATCCACTCCTGCGAAGTGAAGGAATAGATAGAGAGAGAGGACGGGGTCGTGGGGTTAGGGTTAGTCATGGCCTCATGGGCTTCGACCGGCCTGGCCGCCTGGGCTCCTCCTCCCGTGTCGCCGACGAGTCGCCGCCGTCCCGGCCCCGTATCGGCATTATTTTCTTTTTTTTTATCGGGAAAACCGGAAACGCTGAGGACACGCGTATAAGGGGGAATCGGAGCGATACGCGTGTCCGATACGTACGGTGCGGCGACGCGTTCGTTTCTGCCGTATCGGTGCTTCGTAGGTGCCAACAACTCGCTGGTTTTCTCCATCAGAAAGGGATATCACTAGCAGATAGCGAGTAATAAATAATAATGATACAGCTACACCTACTACAGAGCATCAGCACAACACCAGCTCAAAACAAAACTACTCTGAAAAGGAAATGTGGTTCTTATTTCCTGCCAATAATTGTTCAACTAAACCAATTAACAACCCGTGCACTGCATCACCAGCAGGTTCTGTTCTACAGACAATGTCCACACAAGCATCAAAACCAAGTGATCAATCATTCTGCTACTCGAATCGCTTCCGAATTCATACGATGGGCATTAGCCACAAAGCGTCACAGCCCATGGTCAACAATAGTGCGCGAGCGGAGCCAGGAGAATGGAAAACAACAGCAAATGTATCCATTAGACAAAGCTCGGGTCAAGAGGATGAGACATACAGCACAGATCAGCCGCCAGGTCAGCCACCCACCTCGAATATTGCACTCATCTTGCGCCTCTCCATTTGGCGGTTTCTACACATTCAAAGATATGCCAATGGTTGCTCGAATCTTCGCAAATTTTCAGCAACTTTTCTTTCTCAACCATTTTGAACAAATTGCTTCTTTCTCGAATGCGCACCTTTTCCTGTTCAGCAAAGGATGAATCAAGAAGTAATATGTTTTGCCAGTAATAGTAGAAGTAATATGTTTTGCCAGTAATAGTTAGATTAATAATAGTGAAGGCGGCAAGACCATCACAAGGCGACACTTATCCATAGGCGCTAGGAAATAATTCTTAGCCGTTTCGCTGGTTACGGTGTGGTTCCCAGTCGTTTATTTTTTTTATTTCTTTGACATCGATGAATAATAAGGAGACAGGCGCTTGAATAATCCATGTAAACTACAACTCCCAGGAAGCGGGCGCTAGCTGCATGGCGGTAACCGAATCAATCGACAGAATTTTATCCGTCTGTGCATTGGTCGTGCTCAAAGAGAAGTGAAGCCTGGTCAAACAAATAAGATATGCTGTTAAAACACAATAAGGATTGGGTCAAGGATGACAAGCTAGAAAGCTACTGACGAGCTGATAGCAGCTGTGTGAAATCTGATTTTCTTGACCGCTATTTTTTTGTGATGACTAAGAGACTAAGACTAGTAAGAACAAAACCCAATGAGGGCAAGATCACCTTCTTCGTTTCCCCTCATGCTTTTTCATGATTGGACCATTCAAGCATCATTACCAACCAGAGCATAACCTAAGCATCTGGGTTCCACGCTACTTTCAGCAGGAAACCATGCAGCCACTCCATTTTCCATATAGGAAGTACAGCAGAAAATTACTTTTTCTTGATTTTGCCCTTGTGCTGCTAGTCTCCTTGGCCTCCCCCACCAGTTCTTGCACAGAGCAGGAGAAGGGCTCCCTCCTGCAGTTCCTCTCTGGGCTGTCACAGGACGGTGGCCTCGCTGCGTCGTGGAAGCAGAACGGCATGGACTGCTGCACATGGGAAGGGATCACCTGTGGCGCGGATGGAGAAGTCACAGATGTCTCGTTGGCTTCGAAGGGCCTAGAGGGGCGTATATCGCCGTACCTCGGAAACCTTGCTGGTCTTCTGCGCCTTAACCTGTCCCACAACTTGCTGATGGGCAACCTGCCGCTGGAACTGGTGTCTTCCAGTAGCATCATCGTCCTCGACGTCAGCTTCAACCAACTCGATGGAGAGATGCAAGAACTGCCATCTTCAATACCTGCTAGGCCTCTGCAGGTACTGAACATCTCAAGCAACTCATTAAGAGGACAGTTTCCATCCTCCACCTCATGGGAGGTGATGAACAATCTGGTCGCACTCAACGCCAGCAATAATAGCTTCACTGGGCAGATACCGAGTCATTTCTGCAGCAGCTCACCATCCTTCGCTGTACTTGACCTCTGTTACAACCAATTTACAGGCAGCATCCCCCTGGGACTTGGTAACTGTCATATGCTCAGACTGCTCAAGGCTGGACACAACAACCTCAGCGGGACTCTCCCGAATGAACTCTTCAATGCTTTCTTACTGGAGTACCTCTCACTTCCTGACAATGTTATAGATGGAGTAATCGGTAGTGCTCAGATAATCAAACTCAGAAATCTGATTACCCTAGACCTAGGGGGGAACAAACTAAGTGGCAGCATCCCAGATTCCATAGGTGAGCTCAATAGGCTGGAGGAGCTCCACTTGGACAACAACAACATGTCAGGGGAGCTGCCACCAGCTCTCAGCAACTGCACAGATCTCATAAAAATTAACTTGAAGAGCAACAATTTCAGTGGAGAACTTAGCAAGGTCAACTTCTCCACCCTATCTAAGCTCAAAACTCTAGATCTTCTGTACAACCACTTCTCCGGCACAGTTCCAGAAAGCTTGTATACTTGCAGCAATCTAACTGCATTGCGGCTATCTGGCAACAACTTACATGGCCAGCTCTCACCAAGAATAGGCGATCTGAAGCACCTCACCTTCCTTTCACTTGCTATGAACTCTTTCGAAAATATCACAAATGCGCTTCACATTCTTAAGAGCTGCACAAACCTTAAAACGCTGCTTATGGGGCGCAGCTTCAGGCGTGAGCTCATGCCAGAGGATGACTTCATTGATGGTTTTGATAATCTTCAAGTTCTTTCCCTAAGTGATTGCTCGTTGTTTGGTAAAATACCTTTTTGGATATCGAAGCTAGCAAATTTAGAGATGTTACTTTTAAATAACAATCAACTCACGGGATCAATACCAGCCCGGACCAAAGACCTAAAGCACCTCTTATATCTAGACATATCAAGCAACAGACTAACCGGAGAAATTCCAACAAACCTGATGGATATGCCAATGTTGCAGTCAGACAAGACAAAATCCCATTTGGACCCAAGGATCTTCGAATTACCTGTTTATAATGGTGCATCACTTCAGTACCGCATGCCCATGGCTTTCCCCAAGGTGCTGGATCTAAGCAACAACAAATTAACTGGTGAGATCCCGCAGGAGATCGGCCAGCTAAAATCCCTTCTTTCACTCAATCTGAGCTTCAACGACCTAACAGGACAGATCCCAATATCAGTATGCAATCTCACAAACCTGCTGGTACTAGACTTGTCTAACAACAACCTCACCGGTAGAATCCCAGCTGCATTGAACAGCCTGAACTTCCTTTCAGCATTCAACATTTCTAACAATGACCTAGAAGGTCCTATTCCATCTGGCGGCCAGTTCAACACATTTCAGAATTCTAGCTTTGATGGAAATCCAAACCTCTGTGGCTCTATGGTCGCTAAGAAATGTGGTCCAGCTTTTACACCTCCACCCACCATTGTGGCTTCTAAACAAACTGACTACAAGTTCCCCTTTGTCATTGCCTTCACTGCATTCTTTGGTGTGGGGGTGTTGTATGATCAGGCAATCTTATCAAGATATTTTGGCTAGTACCGCTCGAGTTTACCGCAACTTCGTTTAGATTAGGCTACTATGAAGTTTTAGCAAACTTTCCACCAAACAAAGTTCCTCTTGGTGTGAATCTTAATTATGTTCTAGGATGAAGGGTGATTGCATTTCGTGGAGATGTAAACTTATGTAATAATATCTGAGCTCAAACATTCTAAATGTGAAAACTCATCTTGTTGGAGTTCCATTTCTTATTTTACTTCCAGTAACAAGAATTATGTGCTGTAAACAACTTCGATTTTCACAATTTACTTTGCTTCGGAAGCAATAACACTGCACTAAGCAGTTGAATCATGCCAAATCATTTTTCTTAGAGAAGCCATGCCGGATCATTAGGTATATAAGTAGTAGACAAGATGAATTTGATGAAATGTATGTATATAGGCACTAGTATCACAACCTTTGGAAAATCCGTCGGAAAATCTTCAAGGGTTCGCTACAACAACCACCATAGAAAATAAGAGCATATTTGATAAGAACGGAGGCTAGAGCAAAGCTGACCCCCTACATGCGTGCCCTCTAGACCCCGGGCGCCGCAGTACGGGTTCGCCGAGCCGCCGGTCGCCGGATGCCGGAAGAGCGTGTCACATGAATGCTGACCTACACTCGGTTCGCCGGCGACCCCGGGCCGCTGGGTCGACGCGAATTGCTGCCTCGCCACCATGGGGAAGAAATTGCGGGAGCGGAGCACGGGTCAAGCCATGCGTCGCTCGGGACCGATCTCTCGCTGGGGTGAGGCCACCCGTACGACCAGCGGCCGGCCGCCGGCGCACCGGGTGGCCGCGGGCGGCGAGTGTCCTGATTTGCCGTGCGGCTGGATATGGGCCGGGTCACTGGGCACTGGATGCGGATGGATAGATAGAACTCAAAGTTGGGCGGAATAGGACGGAAAGTCATTTGTGCTCTCGACTTGCAGTGCTCCATTCATTTTTTTAAAAATCTAAAAAATATTTAAAAGTTTTAAAATTAATTCTGAATGTAGTCCTGATGTAGCCTACGAATGTGCAAAATCACAATGCGAAATTCTTTATATTATAGGTTACACAAAAATGACAAAATATTAAATTGTTTTGGAGATTTGAAGCACTATACCCAGATTTGTATATTTGTCTTTCTTATGTAGCTCAAAATAGAAAGTATTTCAAACTGAAATTTTACATTTTTAGAATATACCATTGATAGTATCCATAGTTTATTTTACTTTTTTTTGAAACTTTGAAATATTATTTTTGAATTTTTTAAAACACAGGGAGCACTGCAGCTCGGGGGTAAGAAATCTCCGCTCCGAATAGGATGAATATTTTGGCTAGAACGTGAAAGTTTTTTTTAAAAGCTGGAAGTTGCTAGTGTTTCTCTAAAAAGTTAGGGTAAATTGGATCTAAGTCATTGCCCCATTCATAGATTGGAAAAATGCCATTACAAAGACTGAACCTAGAAATATGCCATTCTAACTTCTTCGTACCTTTATCTATGTCATTTTATTCATTACCAAACCTTATACGGCAGTATACTTGTCAGCCGACGAAACTACCAACGCCATCTTCTTCCCCCTCATACGAAACACTAGGTACCGGGATTTGCCGTGGTAACCCCATGTCAATTGATATTCAAAAAATTCGGAATCTGATATTTTATGTCTGTAGAGCTCGAAACAAAAATTATACACATAAATAATGTCGAGAACTACCATTGTGTAAGTGTTCAATGCAAAATTCATATTAGTTTAGGCTACACAGAAATGACAAATCTGGAAAGATTTTAAAATTTTGAATGTGTGCACTGGTCACCGATCTAGATCTAGGTATATACATTTGTTTTTTTGTCCAGGCCAAATATAACGTTGTTTCATTAAAAATTTGCACTGATAGATCTCAACATTAATTTTGGAGACATAAAATTGCAGATTTAGAAGTTTTCAAAACCCGAGTCACATGGAGAAAATGCCCTGTGGCAGGATGGTTAGGAGGGTGGTTGTACCCCAAACTCACCAGAGTTCAAAACATAGGTTTGACGCTGGTGTTTCTCATTTAAGGCGGAATATTCTTCAGTGGTAGGCGACGTTCCCGTCGACAGCGAGGCGTCTGTAGTGACTTCGTCAATCTCAAGACTTGACCCGCCGGCTCAGTCTCTCGCAGGTGCTCATAGGGGTAGGTATATACATTTGTTTTTTTGTCCAGGCCAAATATAACGTTGTTTCATTAAAATTTTGCACTGATAGATCTCAACATTAATTTCGGAGACATAAAATTGCAGATTTAGAAGTTTTCAAAACCCGAGTCACGTGGAGAAACTGCCCTGTGGCGGGATGGTTAGGAGGGTGGTTGTACCCCAAAAGCACCAGAGTTCAAACCATAGGTTTGACGCTGGTGTTTCTCATTTAAGCCGGAATATTCTTCAGGAGGTGACGTTCCCGTCGACAGCGAGACGTCTGTGGTGACTTCGTTAATCTCAAGACTCGACCCGCCGGCTCAGTCTCTCGCAGGTGCTCAGGGACGGAGACAAGGGGGACAACATAAAAAGGCCGCCCCCTGCAAGGACGACGGGCTGTACATTGGTTAGCTTCCGTAATTAATCAGCTTGGCCGCTGTTTTGAATCATAGAGCGAGTAGTTACCTTGTCGAGATATATTTCTGAGTAGGCTGCTTGTACCGTGCTTGCCGCACGGTGTGATTCCGCTCCCGACCGCCACCTTTTAACCCGCAAGTTGGTCACCTACGTTGGCGGTGTGGTACTAAACGGCGATACGGTATCGAGGCAACGCACACGTCGTCAGCCCGGACATTCTAGGATGTGATTCCGCTCCCGACCGCCACCTTTTAACCACAATATTACATTTAATTATGTTTACAGTAATATTCTAGGATGAAGGGTGATTACATTTCGTGGAAATGTAAAAGTATGTAATAATGTAATAATATCTGAGCTGAAACATTCTAAATGTGTCGAAAACTCATCTTGTTGGAGTTCCATTTCTTATTTTACTTCCAGTAACAAGAATTATGTGCTGTAACCAACTTCGATTTTCACAATTTACTTTTCTTCGGAAGCAATAACACTGCACTAAGCAGTTGAATCATGCCAAATCATTTTTCTTAGAGAGGCCATGCCGGATCATTAAGTATACGAGTAGTAAACATTAAACAAGATGAATTTGAAGAAATGTATGCTATATAGGCGCTATTATCACAACCTTTCGAAAATCCGTCGGAAAATCTTCACGGGTTCGCTACAACAACCACCATAGAAAACAGGAGTATATTTGATAAGGACGGAGGCTAGAGCAAAGCTGACTTCCCTACATGCGTGGCCTCTAGACACCCGTTGCCGAAGAAGGGTTTGCAGATCCGCCGGATGCCGGAAGAGCGCGTCACCGGAATGCTGCCCTAGACTCCGTTCTGCGGCGACCCCGGGCCACTGGGTCGACGCGAATTGCCGCCTCGCCACCATGGGAGGAAATTGCGGGAGCGGAGCACATGTCAAGCCATGCGTCTCTCAGGACCGATCCCTCGCTGGAGTGAGGCCACCGGTACGGCGAGCGGCCGGCCGGCGGCGCACCGGGTCGCCGCGTGCGGGGAGTGTCCTGATTTTCCGTGCGGTTTGATATGGGCTGGGCAACACGGATTGATAGAACTCAGAGTTGGGCCGAATAGGGTGAATATTTTGACCGGAAGGTGAAAGTTTTTTAAAAAGCAACGCCGCGTTTCTCTGAAAAAAATAGGGAACGACTTGAACTTAACAAAAAAATGGAAAGGTTCATAGAATTTTCTTCCCCTTATCCTTTCCCCGAACTAACTCGACTTAAGACTAAGACCACTTGAATTTTCCCACTCAACTAGCAACCCTAGGATTGTACAACAATTTGAAAAAAGGATGTAGCTTAGCTTGGTAGCGCGTTTGTTTTGGATACAAAATGCACGAGCTAGATGCCGGGTGGAAAATGGTTTTAGTTCATTTATAATTCGTTTTTCCTTGGGCTCCGACTAGAGGGAGAATAGCAAGTGATCCCACGGCTGGGAGCACGAGAGATGCACTTATTTGCCTTTCTCAATTGTCTTTTCATCTGGTATGTGATGTGTCGTTTCTCGATAAGCAAGAGTGCAAGACACATTCTCACACAGGAATATTTCGACCCAAACGCTTTTGAGATGCTCCTAATAACCAACGAATGACAAATGCTCTTACTTATAGATCTTATTTCAATCAAAACTTTTCGCATCAGCTAAAAAAACCTTTTGCATCGAAAAAAGGTTGGGCATAGTTTCCTACACATAGAGAAAATATTGCATGCTAGAAGAAAAAAAAAACCTGCCCTGCAAGAACAATGAGTTTTGCGTGTCGATTGCAATAGAAGAAGAACAACATTCGGAAAATTAAAACTGAGCTACGTAATCTGAAATTTATGCTCCAAAACTCGAAACAAAATTCTACGCACATATAATGTCGAGATCTACCATTTGAAAGGACAAAGATGTCGTCTAGGGGGTGAATAGGCGATTAAAACTTTTTCGGTTTAGTCTTGATAAATGCGGAATAAAACTAGGTGTTTTAATTTAACAAGTATACAACCTAAATATCTAGACTCGCCTATGTGCACCAACAACTTATGCTAGGCTAGATAAGTAACAAGGTGATAGCAAGATATAAGACTTCGAGCACGAAGGATATCACAATGTAAAGTGCTAAGTAAAGAGCTCGGGTATAGAAATAACCGAGCCACACAAAGACGAAGATGTATTACCGAGTTGCTCCTTTTTAGATGAGTACGTCTCGTTGGAGGGGTGTGAGTTTCAATACTCAACGCCACAAATGGCCTCACTCTATTCTCCGATGAACCTCACCCAATGGCTTGGTTCACCTTTCACTATCGGTAACCTTCAACGCGGAAACCGGCACCTTTACAACAATCCCGAGGCACGCATCCACCTGGATTGGAGGCTCCCGAGTCACCAACTTGAGGCACGCATCCACAACTGGATTGGAGGCTCCCAAGATCACCACACACCATCTAGGGTCCAACAAGAGTAACAAGGTCACAAACTTTCACTTCCACAAATCCTCGTGGAGAGCACAAACCGATGCACAAAAGCAAAGGCAAGAACACAAGAAGTGCTCAAGTACTTCACTCTCAAATCCCACCAAAAGCAACTAATATTTATGGGGGAAGAGAGGAAGAACTCAACAAATGGAACTACAAGATCTAGATCAACTAAGTTCCCCTCACTTAGAGCAGAGATAGATTGGTGGAATTGTAGATCTCCTCTCACTTTTCCCTCAAAGATATGCAAGAATCATGGGAGGGATTGAGAGAGGGGACAATCTTTCCAAAGGTCAACAATGGCAAGAGAGAGAGAGAGGGAAAACGAGATGTGGGAGTTGGGAGTCATTGAGGAAGAAGACCCACTTAAATAGGACCCCCAAAATCCAACCGTTAAATGGAAAATCACGCCCAACAGCGGTACTACCGCTGGGCCAAGCGGTACTACCGCTTAAGGCCCCGAACTAGTTTCTGGCGGTACCGCGGGCGGTACTACCGCTCCTGGAAAACAGCAAGAACACCAAACACCAAAACACCAATAACTTTTGCATCCGGACTCTGTTTTGTATGAACTTTGGCTCGTTGGAATCACAACAACGAGCTCTACATGATTATGAAAAGAAACATCATAGTCCAATAAGGGAGGATAAAACCAAATGGGTAAAGGTTAGACCTCTCGATAAAAGAACAACCGGTAAAACCTCCAATATCAAAAACACATAAGTTTTTCATCCGGACTCCGTTTTCTATGATCTTGGGCTTGTTTAGAAGATAATCACAAGCTCTACAAGATCATGCATATATACATCATAGTCCATCATGTGAGGAGGAAACCACAAGAAGAGAGTTTGACCTCTCTTAGAAAAGAGAAAACCGGTAAAACCTCCAACATAAAAAATGCAACAAGATATTCATATGAAATCCGTTTTTGATTAACTAGAGCTTGATATGGAGATAAACAGAAGCTCTAAATTCTCACATGGATAAAAGCCAAATAAGCACCAAGAAAGATGATATGCCAAGTATGCGAAGGTTTGAGCTCTCCACAAACATGCGATCAAGTTACTCACTCGAGAGCCCCTCTTGATAGTACGGTATCTATCCTATAACCTGATGTAGTGTGCCCTACACATGACACGCCTAGTGGTCCAATGACAAGAGCTAGAGTCAAATCTCTCCATGATAAGGTGAATTCACTCCTATCTATGTGTGATCTTGACACTCCCTTGAACGGGTTGCTACTTCATTCGGACACTCTATGCATACTCAGGAATCAGCTCCATGAAGATCCCCAAGGAAGTGCGAAAGATGGACAAGAATCGAGCCAAGACGATGAGGAAGAAGAAGACAAGATGGGAGAAGAACTCCCAGGAGGCGGTACTACCGCCGGGTCAAGCGGTACTACCGCCCCTGGCCCAGTCAGCAAGGACACGCCCCACGCCGGCGGTACTACCGCACCAGCTACCGCCGAAAACCCACTTCGGATGCGTCTTCCGGTACCGCCAGCGGCACCGGCTGCGGTACCGATCAGTACCGGGGACGTGGGATGGACGAGCCCCACGCCGGCGGTGCTACCGCCCCAGCTACCGCCGAAACAGCACTTCGGGCGCGTCTTCCGGTACCGCCATCGGCAGCAGCAGCGGTACCAACCGGTACCGGGGACGTGGGATGAAGTGACACCTGCCCGCAACAGCGGTACCACCGGCTAAACCAGCGGTACTACCGCCGGTGCGGGAACCAGCCCGGGTTGGAATCCCGTGTAACCTCTCTCCACCTACCCCGTTTGGTCAACACTATTTATAGAACCTCCTGAGCTAGATCTAGGGTTAGGGCATCTCCAGTCGTTTTGCCCCCCAGGATTCAAAACTGGGCGAAAACGGCGCAAAATCAAAACCTGGGGAGGTCATTTTTCCAGCCGTAGCCCACCCAAGCAGGGAAAATGGGGGGGCTTTTGGTGAGAGCACGTGGGGTGGGGGAGAAAAAGTAGGAGAGAGAGGCATCTTTGCATGCAAAAGTAGGAGAAAGATGCCTTTTTTCATGCAAAACGGCGCTTTTTGCCCCCCAGGCCAAACCCAGCCTGTTGGGTTCGCCTTGGGTGCGCCGGCGCTAAAACGGCGCTTTTTCAAGTCCTGGGGGGGCTGGCTGGTAGAATTCGGCGCTTTTCGGCGCTTTTTGGCCCAAAAAGTGGCCTTGGGGGGGTCCTGGGGGGCACGGCTGGAGATGCCCTTAGACTATGATTTGGGATTAGAGTAGAGCTGTGCTCCTTCTTCTCAAAGTGGTCCCTTCCTCCAATGGAGATAAATCAAGGCCTCCCCTTGTGGAGATGAACCAAGGCCTCCCCTTGTGGAGAACATCCCTCTAGTGGATACCAAGGCTTCCTCTTGTAGTTTGCTACTTGCTAATCTTTCCTCTTGAAGTGGCTAGATTGGGTTGGTTTGGATTGACCAATTGGACAAACAATTCTAAGAGTAAGGTGTGCTTGGGAGAGGAGAATTGGGGGCTACCCTTGGGGCTTGTTACCAATTGAATCTTGCTGAGTTATGTCTTGCTAGTTATCTTGTTTTGGTGCTTTTCCCATCTCTGTGGTCTTGTGTTCATCCCTTGTTCTTCGTATTCATCGATCTCTCCGCCCAAATCCGTGAAAATCGGGACCAACCTACATCATAACGCGGTCTCCGAACTAACAACAAGAGACTGGTAAAATAGAAATCATATCAAGTTCATATCTTTGCCTTGCGCATTCCACTTGAGCTAGATGATGACGATCTTGACTCTCTCAAGTTGGAACACCTTTAATTCTTCCGATCGTGCTTGCTAGCACATGCTTGATGAAGACTTCTCCAGATACACCATTATGGAAGAGCCTCGCTTAGCTCTATCTTCATGTATTCATTGCAAGATTCAATCAAATGATATCTTCCGAGATGGATCATATTGAACTTGCACTTCATAATCTTCTAAAAGTGTTGATCAATCTTGACATCATTATTTGCACATTGACTTGATCAACCTTGCACTTCTTCTTCTTCTCTTAATATATATGATGGCTTGGAGATAAACATGAATGTTCCCTCAATCTTCTTTTTCAAGCCACACTTTACCATGTAAGCTTTTAGCGTCCAACACATGAACTTCAACCTTTTCCTATGAACAAGATTGACAAGAATATCTCAATGCAAATATTAGTCTTTAAAGATTGTCATTAATTACCAAAACCACGCATGGGGCAACATGCACTTTCACCACTGTGTAAATTTGTAATATAAAATTTTTTTTAGGCTACACAAAAATGACAAATATGGCAAGATTTCCATGTTTTGAATGTGTGCATTGCTCACCGATCTAGATATATACATTTGTCTTTTTGGCCAAGCCAAAATATAACGATTTTTTCATTAAAATTTTGCGCAATGGAGATCTCGACATTATCTACAACAAAATTTCTTGAAGAAATTTGGAGACATAAATTGTAGATTTCAAAAATAATTAAAACCAAGCTATAAGAAGATGCATTTGATCAGTTGAGAAATTCATATTAGTTTATAATGATTTTTAAATTAAAATCCATATTAATTTC
Source organism: Poa pratensis (assembly GCA_947311845.1). Lineage (NCBI taxonomy): Eukaryota > Viridiplantae > Streptophyta > Magnoliopsida > Poales > Poaceae > Poa > Poa pratensis. The sequence goes on from CAMZMU010000099.1 coordinate 18,113,400, forward strand.
GGCTGCACAAAAATGACAAACCTGACAAGATTTTAAATTTTTGAATGTGTAATCTTCGGATTTTGGAAACATAGAATTGCAGATTTCGTATTTTTTGAAAAACCGCACATGAAGACGCATTTTTTATCCGTTGAGGCTCCTAGCAACAAACAGAGATTTAAAAGATCGCGCTGCCAAAAAGGCCGCCCCCTGCAAGGACGACGGGCTGCTTTGGTTAGCTTCCGTAATTAATCAGCTTGGCCGCTTTTTGAATCATAGAGTGTAGGACTTACCATGTCCAGGTAATGTCTGAGCAGGCTGCTTGCACCGTGCTTGCCGCACGGTGTGATACTGCTCCCGACCGCCTCCTTTTAACCCGCAAATTGGTCAGCTACGTTGGCGGTGTGGTACTAATAAAAACTGCCATACTCCATCGAGGCAACGGGCGTCGCAGTAAATTAGGAACACGCCCGCACACGTCAACAGGCCGGCCGGGCGCTTGAAGTGGGCCGCGTTAGGCCTGCTACGCTAGGGTTGCCAATATTTGCAACGCTTTGTTTGCCCTCGAAAAAAAAGTGCAACGCTTTGTTGGGTACGTCGCCGTGCTTAGATGAAGCTCGAGCAACCGGCGGCGGGCGGCGCCGCCGGCATCACCAAGCGCTCCAAGCCCAAGCCTTACGACAAGGATTGGAACAATAGGATGAACATCCATAATCCGCCTGCTGACGGGAAAAAGAAGAAGCTGGCGACGACGACAGTCGACGGGGCGCTCGTCGACACCATCCTCAGCAAGGACTTCGTGCGCTACATGCTGTGTCAGACCCCTCACCGGCCAACCGTAAGGGACCGAGCCATCTTGGGCAGCGAGTGCGCTGCCAGGTTCGCCGCTCAGACTCAGAAGATCATAGACTTCGACGCGTCCGTGCTGTATCAGTACCGCACCTCCGGGTACGCGGAGATGATTCAAGTGCAGGAGGACACCGATGATGACGAAGAGGATGAGGAAGAGGTCTATAGGATCCATCTTTGCAGCAAACAGGGGTTGGTGGCAATCATGAATGCGTGATGATAGTAATTTACAAGTAAATTCTGTATCCCTAAGTTGTACAGTACTACTAGTATCTTTCTTATCAGATGTTTTTAGATAATAGGCCGAAAGGCACCGCATTAAATTAATAACGCCGATTCTTATCAGATGTAACTGAACCACCTAGAGTGATTGGAAATTTGGAATGAATGGGATCCCTTGCAACTGTCATTGTAATACTCTGTCTTAGTTCAGATCCTATTTCTTTGTGTACCTAACCCAAAAACCTTCATGGCTACTCTGTTAATTATTCTCCTAATTTGTGTTAATCAGTTAAACTCCTAACTGTTTCTTCCAAGAACTTGTGGTTTCTTCCAAGAAGAGAAGAAGAAAAGCGATATGCCTTTTTTGATCCATCGACGACGACGAACGAGACGATCGATCACCCACGCGTTCATGTAATTAATTAAACGATTTGAGTCATCGTGGAGTAGTCAGTCGGGTCTTGCCGCCATTTTTGTATTGCAACTTCAAAGTGGCCAAGCGTGCAAGCGAGGTGGCGAAGACCGCGTCCATGGTCTAGACACGATCGACGTGTTGACTACATGCTTGAGTCGATCTCCATGCTGACACGCCAAATTGTAGAACGTGTGGCCTGTCGTGTTTATGTTCTTTGCCTTTTATGCCCCTCCTAACAAGTCCTTGATCGGCAGTTCGGCACTGCACCTGATAAAAACATGTAGAGATCCTGGGCCTGACAGCAGAAACAAAGAGAGGTCAGTGGTACACATTTAGTACTGAATTAAACAGGGAAACAACAGGGATGTAAAGCCAAGGCTGCAGTTTCTCAAAGCATCAATTTTGTATAGTGCAAGCCACATGCTGCTTTTTTTCCCTGAGGAAGATCATTAACCACATGCTGACATGCATAACGATCAAATGATAAATATTCTCGAAAAAACTGATCAATGATTGAGTGCAGCATTAACCACATGTATGATGATCAATGGCATAGTGTGCAGCATGTACCCAATTATAGCGATACAGTGCAGCTACACCTACTACAGACTTATCTGAATAATACTATAACGAAGCCTGTACCGAAAATGAAATGTAATTCTTCACACCAATTATTCAACCAGAAGTAGTAAATTAAACTTATTAACAATCCCATCACCACATGGTTCGGTCCCAAAGACCATGCCCACACAACACAAGCATTCCCACAAGCATCAGACTCAGAGACAACTGATCGACCAGCCTGATGCTGCCAGAACTCACACGCTACCCAGTTTACTTAACCGCTTCTGTATTCAGATAACCAGAGAGTCACAATCCATGGTCCACAATAGTGCGCCAGTTGAGCAGGGAAATGGGAAAGAGCAGCAAACGTGTCCATCAGGCAAAGCTAGCGTGATAAGAGGAGGTAAACGCCTCAGGTCAAGGAGATGGAACAGAGGAGATATCTGATCCGCCAGGTCACCCACCCACTCCACCACTTCCATTATGCTAGAGGACTGCACCTCTTCTTGCCCTCCACTTGGCCTTGCCCACACACTGATGATCTCCCGTGTACTATCTCGCAAATCGAGTAGTACTTGCAAATCTTTTCTTTCTCAACACCTCTTCTTGCCCTGCCCACACACTAATGATCTCCCATGTACTATCTCGGAAATCTTTTCTTTCTCACTCTTTCCTGTTCACCAGAGGGAAAAAGGATTCATCAGCAAATATAGTATTATTTTGTCAGTGTTAGTGGGAAGAGGTGATGTCAGGTCATTAAGTAAATTAAGGCATGTTGTTAAAACTAAATGAGAATAGAGCCAAGGATGACTACGAAAGATCAGCAATTGTACGGTCAGTGTTGAGGCAAGACTGGCCAATTGCCTTGTCAGTAGCACAGGCAGCCCATGCTGAAACAATGAAACGTCGTAGTGTGAACAAGGAAGCTGCTGGTGGGCTTGGGGCAGTAGTGTAAAACCCAATCTTATTGACTTCAATTTTCTTGATGGTGACTACGACAAGGGACAAAACAAAATGGAAGCACGAGCAGCATCTTTCTCTCAACCCGTGCTCTTTCTTGATGAGACCATTGATGTTTTATCCAGTCAGAGCAAAACTTGAGCCCTGGTTTCCATGCTAGTTTCATCAGAGAACCATGCAGCCACTCCATCTTTCACACAAGACATACAGCAGTAAACTGCACATACCTTCCCTTGGCCTTGCCCTTCTGCTGCTGATCTCCTTGGCATCTCCAACCAGTTCCTGCACGGAGCAGGAGGAGGACTCCCTCCTCGAGTTCCTTGCCGGACTGTCACAAGACGGTGGCCTTACTGCGTCCTGGCAGCATGGCACGGATTGCTGCCAGTGGGACGGGATCATCTGCAGCAGAGATGAGGTTGTTACCGATGTCTTGCTCGCTTCCAGGAGTCTTCAGGGGCTCATCACATCTTCTCTTGGGAACCTCACTGGATTGCTGCGACTCAACCTCTCAAACAATCAGCTATCCGGTGACCTACCACAGGAATTGGTGGCTTCCAGCAGCATCATCGTCATAGATGTGAGCTTTAACCGCCTTGACGGAGGCTTGCAGGAGTTGCCATCTTCAACCCCTGCCCAGCCACTGCAGGTACTGAATATCTCGAGCAACTTACTTACAGGACTGTTTCCATCCACCACATGGAAGGCAACGAAGAATCTGGTAGCACTGAATGCCAGCAATAACAGCTTTACTGGGTCAATACCAAGTGAATTCTGCAATAGCTCGCCATCTTTGGCGGTTCTTGACCTCAGCTTCAACCAGTTCAGTGGAAGAATTCCATCTGGACTCGGTAGTTGTACCAAGCTAAGAGTGCTCAAGGTTGGCCACAACATTCTCAGCGGGCCTCTCCCAGATGAACTTTTTAATGCTAACTCGTTGGAGTGCCTCTCTTTTCCCGATAATACTTTACAAGGAACACTTGAAGATGCACATATTGTCAAACTCGGTAATCTGGTAACCCTTAATCTTGGAGATAACAATTTCAGTGGCAAGATTCCGGAATCTATAGGTCAGCTTCAGAGTCTGGAGGAGCTCCATTTGAACAACAATAACATGTATCGGGATTTTCCATCAACTTTGAGCAACTGCACAAATCTCATAACCATCGACCTCAAGAACAACTTGTTCTCAGGAGAGCTCGACAAGTTCAACTTCTCCAAACTACCCAATCTAAAAACTTTAGATCTTATGCACAACAGTTTCAGTGGCAGAATTCCAGAAAGCATCTTCTCATGCAGCAATCTGCACTTCGGCTATCTTCCAACAAGTTCCATGGCCAGCTGTCAGAAACAATACGCAATCTGAAGTCTCTCTCATTCCTATCACTTGGTAACAATAGTCTTACAAATATCACAAGTGCACTTCAGATACTTAGGAGCTCCAAGAGTCTCACCACCCTTCTTATTGGGCTCAACTTCGTGAATGAGTCCATGCCAGATGACGACAACATTGTAGGTTTTGAGAAACTTCAGGTTCTAGCAATAACAGATTGCTCATTGCGAGGAAAAATACCTCATTGGTTATCAAAGCTATCAAATTTGGAGATGTTATTTTTAGAGAACAATCAACTAACAGGACAGATACCTGACTGGATCAGCAGCCTAAAACTCCTTTTCTATCTAAACATATCAAATAACAGCATAACTGGGGGGATCCTGTCAGCCTTAGTGCAGATGCCAATGCTAAGATCAGAGAATACTGCAACTAGTCTGGACCTCAGATTCTTTGAGTTACCAATTTATTTATCCCCATCACTTCAATACCGCGTACAAATGGCTTTCCCTAAAGTGCTGGATCTAAGTAAAAATAAATTTACCGGTGAGATGCCCCGGGAGATTGGTCAGTTGAAAGCCTCCGTTCACTCAATTTCAGCTTTAATGACTTGGCAGGAAAGATTCCACAATCAGTATGCAATCTCACAAACCTGCAACTATTAGATTTGTCGAGCAACAATCTCACAGGTGGAATCCCAGCTTCAATGAACAAACTGAACTTTCTTTCCAGCTTCAACATATCTAACAATGACCTAGAAGGGCCTATTCCATCTGGAGGCCAGTTCAATACATTTCAGAATTCTAGTTTCGATGGGAATCCAAAGCTGTGTGGCTCTATGCTCACTCATAAATGTGGTTCAGCTTCAATAGCTCCGTCATACACAAAACATCAAGACAAGAAGGTAATTTTTGCAATTGCATTTGGCGTGTTCTTTGGAGGCATCGCACTTCTTTTGTTGCTGGTGCGCCTCCTTGTCTCAATCAGAAGTACAAGGAAGAAGAACGACGAAGATGTTGAAGCGACTTCATTCAATTCCAGCTCAGAACAAACATTGGTGGTAATGTCACGGGGCAAGGGAGCAGAAAATGAGCTTAAATTCACTGACATTTTGAAAGCTACAAACAACTTCCACAAGGAGAACATCATTGGATGTGGAGGTTATGGATTAGTGTACAAGGCAGAGCTGACTGATGGATCTAAGTTGGCAATCAAAAGGCTCAACAGTGAAATGTGTCTGATGGAAAGGGAGTTCAGAGCAGAGGTTGAGACACTCTCCATGGCCCAGCATGAAAATCTTGTACCACTGTGGGGTTACTGCATCCAGGGAAACTCCAGGCTCCTCATATATTCCTACATGGAGAATGGCAGCCTGGATGATTGGCTTCACAACAGGGATAATGGTGCTAGCTCATTTTTTGACTGGCCAACGCGGCTCAAGATCGCACAAGGTGCAAGCATGGGCATTTCTTATATCCATGATGTCTGCAAGCCCCATATTGTCCACCGTGACATCAAATCCAGTAACATCCTACTAGACAAAGAATTTAAAGCTTATGTTGCAGATTTTGGTTTAGCCAGATTGATCCTTCTCAACCAAACTCATGTCACAACTGAGTTGGTCGGCACTATGGGTTACATTCCCCCTGAGTATGGGCAAGCATGGGTTGCTACGTTCAGAGGCGATATGTACAGTTTCGGAATAGTCCTCCTTGAGTTGCTCACAGGAATACGACCTGTCCCAGTCCTGTCTTCATCAAAAGAACTTGTCCCATGGGTGCTGGAGATGAGGACTGAGGGAAAGCAAGTTGAGGTCCTGGATCCAACACTTCGAGGCACAGGGTATGAAGAGCAAATGCTGAAGGTACTTGAAGCCGCTTGCAAATGTGTCAATCACAACCAATTCATGAGGCCAACTATCATGGAAGTAGTCTCCTGCCTAGCCAGTATAGACGTGGACCTGCAGATGTAAAGAGCAGCAAAGATACAACGAACTACACATGATACATAATCTTATATTTTCGTGCACGAAGTAGCTGTCATTCCAGTTTCACCAGATTTACTATTAATAATCTTACAGTTAATATTATACAGAGTCTAACAGATTGCAATTTTGAGCTTCTCGTACTAGTATGAAGAAAGAGTTTTGCAAAATTTATCTTCCTTTTCATGTTTCTTGGAGTATATACTATATGATTAGCAGCTTATATTTCACAAGCATTGCAAAAAGTACAAACATGTGAAATTGTCTCGGTGAAAGATTGAACATGGTTGACATTCAGGTGCAGATAATATATGTGCTATCAAATTTGCAGCTCCGAATCATCTGATTTTAGAGATCGCCAAAGTTGGAGGTGCATACCGAATTACTAGATACAACAAATGTAATGACTAATGAGGATTTAAGGATGTAATAAGACTGCCATACTTTCTAACTCAGCAAGTACATCAGTAAGCAACAAGTAGCAGAACACTAGAAGAATGATGATCAGAAGCACCAACATACCATGTTGGTCGAAGGCCTGACGCGGCCAAGAAGAAACCACGGGCATCGCGTTGCAGCTCGCTCCTCTGGGTTCTGGCGCATCCACATAGGCCTCAAAACGCGTCACAGTCGTGATCTACGAGCCCAACCCAGCTTCTCGCCGGACAAGGCCGCGGTTTAAGAAAGGCCATCCAGATCGGCATTTCCCCGAACGGCCTGGGCGCGCTGCTGCCGACACGTACGGCCAGCATTGCGTCGGAGGGGGTGGATGCCGTCGGCGCTCGCGTGGAAGCAGGGATGCTGTGCAAGTAGGACGGCATGAAAGAATGAGGCGCTTCCGGTGAGTGAGAGCAGTTGGAGTTGCGACTCGCCGGAAACGAGCAGCGGCGGCGAGAACGATAGACAGATACAGTTAGGACGATGATGTGTCTGATGTAGGAAGGAGATTTGGCTCATGGGTGCATATGCACCCATTATGTAATTTTTTTTTATTTTTTTTCAGAATGTCAAAAAATTCTGAAAAAAATCCGGGTGTAGATTACAACATGATGTGTTAGCACAAAAAAATGCAGGGTGAAAAAACTTTTTTTGTGATCTGTACAAAAAAGAGAAAAAACTGACGCGTATATATACGTTTCGGTGTGTCCGGATTTGTCTTTTTTGCACAGGTTGCAAAAAAACTTTTTTCTTCACGAAACTTTTTGTGTCAACATGAAATGTCATGAACTGCATACAAATTTTTTTTTGGAATTTTTTGACATTTCGAAAAATATTTTCCGGGTAGTGGGTGCATCTGCACCCACTACCCGTATTGAATTTCCGCTGATGTAGGGACTTTTTTTTTTTTGACAACGTCTGATGTAGTCATGTAGGGACTTGTTCTCTAGTGGAGATATTTTTTTCTCCCAAGCTCTAGACCTCTAGTGCTCGTTTCAATAAAATAAAATCGAAAATCAGATTTGGAGTTTAACAAAATTCTGAAACAAATCCTGGTGTAGCCAATATATATCCCACGAACGTGATACAAACTTCGAATAATTTATATTTTTATCTACACAAAAATGAAAAAAAGTGTGGATCTAAGTACGCATATTTATATTCGCAAAAAAAAGTATGCATATTTTTATTCTCCAAACTTTATCCGCTTTTGTTATTTTTGTGTAGCCCATAATATAAGGTATTTTGAATTGAAATTTAACACGTTCCGGGATTCATCAATGAATTCCTCTAGACTTTTTTTCAGAAATTTCTAAAATTCACAAATATGATTTCCGTTTTTTTTAAACGGAGCGAGCACTGGAGATCGGGAGCCATAAACACTTTCTGCATTTTCCCGATGATTTTTTTCCTTGAATCTAGTTTGCCAAATGTTTATAATAAAAAAGATATTTTTTCACCATCAACAAACGTCTTCGTTAATTTGTTAGCCAAGTGCGCTATTTTCTAAGTGGCAATCCTTACACTCGCTTATATACGACAGGACATGGCGAAAAGTTGATAATTGTACTAAGCCTGGTAGGTTGTTTATCTGAATCTACCTTATCTCTACCAAGTGTTCAGTCGACAAATGCATAGATGTCGAACAAAGGGTTACCGAGTGCCACTCTGGTATATTGTGAGACTCAGCAAATCCAATACATAGTGTATTGTGCTCTTTGCCGGATCTCCGGCGACGAACATTCTAGCCAATATGGTGGTGAATAGTGGTGGCGTCGCAACCCAAGTGGTGTTGTCCCTGGTGGTGGCGGCGTCGTTTCCGTGTTGCGGTTGCAAAAAAGGACCTGATCTCACGTTTCCCGTTTTCCCTATAAGGCCCTCCATGTAAAATTCAGGGACTGGGTTGTTATTTTCCTCTATTTGTGTCTTGCTGTAATTTGTTGATCCTTATCTAATACAGGGACTCTCTCTTTGTTAAGAAAAGAATTCTGGCCGCCGTTGCTGTCCTAGGCAATAAACAAAAAAGGCCGCCTCCTGCAAGGACGACGGGCTATACATTGGTTAGCTTCCATAATTAATCAGCTGGGCCGCTGTTTTGAATCATAGAGCGAGTAGTTACCTTGTCGAGATTATATCTGAGCAGGCTGCATGTACCGTGCTTGCCGCACGGTGTGATACGCCTCCGACCGCCACCTTTTATCCCGGGATGCTACCCTTCGTTGGCGGTGTGGTACTAAAACTTTGATACCCTTCGTTATCGAGGCAACGCGGGTGTAACTACGGGAAGGGTTCCTTCCGAAAGGGCAATTCTGAGCGAGCCGAGTGCACCACGTGGCGAGCGTCCAGGAGTGGAGAAATCAAAATTTGTCACCGCTCCGTGCGACAGCAGGTAGCCAGCAGCCTCCGCGTGACCCTTGCCAGCGAGCGGACGTACAGGAGCGGAGCTCCACGCGCGCGTACAGGAGCTAGGAGCTGGCCTCCGTGATGTATGGATCGATCCAAATGTGGCCTACGTAACCTGGTATAGGATGGAGAATTAAAATGTACTCCCTCCGTTCCAAATTAGTTGTCTTCCATTTGCCAAAAAGTGGAGGAGTATAAACTATTGGATATGTACATGTCCTGTACAATCCGTCCGTGGGCCGCTTGCTCATGTACAAAATATAAATAGAAGGATGTACAAACTATAGAAAATAAGTTGTACAGATTATGTTGTACAACTACACAGACACATGTTGTACAACTGCATAGAAACATGTTGTACAACTACACAGACACATGTTGTACAACTACACATAAACAGTTTGTACAGACACATGTTGTACAACTACACAGAACAGGTTGTACAACCATACATAATCGAAAGTACAATTTTTTTTTTGTCGAAACATATCAACATGGGATCTAGTTTTGAAAATCTCGACGCGAAGAACTCAAAAATGAAAACGGTTCGTAATTTGGATAAACGGTTCTCGACATATTTCATTTCAAAAATTCGGTTTAGAAAAATAAAAGGGAAAAAGCTGCCCTCCCACCTCACTATACCTACTCTCTCATCATACAAAAATACACAGAACAAAAAGTACGAAGTACACAGAAATGGTTGTACAAAGTAACAGATACAGGTTGTACAACTATGCATAACCGGTAGTACAAAAATAAAGTTCGTCGAAACCTATCAACATGGGATCTAGTTTTGAAGATCTCGACGCGAGGAGCTCAAAAGTGAAAACGGTTCGTAATTTGGATAAACGGTTCTCAAGATATTTCGTTTTGAAGTTTCGGTTTTGAAAAATAAAAGGGAAAAAGTTGTCCTCCCACCTCCCGTGTGCCTTTCTCTCTCCTGCTCCCACTTTCAATATGGTTGTGACACTTGACCAACATGCGTGCAACTGTTGGTACCGCATGAAGGAGAAAGCGACACTTGTCATCACGAGATGGTCCGCTTGGTTCCCCTTTTTCTAGTGATTTCCAGGCAACGCACACTTCCACCAACCGGCCTGGCACTTGAAGTGGGCCGGCAGCCTGGGCTGATGCTGGTGGACACTGGATAAGAGTGAGCCTTGTGGCTTGTGGTGTGGCCTTGTGGGCTTACGTTAGAACATCGCGAACACCGTGACAAAAACAAGACGGTCGTCTAGCAAAATACCATTTCGTCGCAGCAGGATAACAAATAAAATTAATGCGTTTATGAATATATTTCACCACAGTATGTGTTGTACGTCCACATGTCGGCACACAAGTTTTGATGGGAGATAGATAGGAGGAGAGTTGTGGATGAACCATCACCAACTCCACCTTAATACTCACGTAGTTTAAGTTATAATTAGTTTGGGAAATTTATATTTTGTCGACCAAATTTAATGCTCAAATTTTTCTTAAACTACGTGTGTGCACTGTAAACTGAAGATGGAGTAGTAAAGATACACAAATCGCAAAAGGAAAGGAACACCAACCCGTGGTTTTTGCAGAGCCTTTATCGATTCATTTGTCTCTTGATGGCCAGTAATTAAGGCGTAGAAGACTCAGGAGAACCCTGGTCGACAATTGGCTCGTTCATTCATTGGTATTATTTTTATAGTTTAATCGCTCTTCGTGAGAATACCAGGAAATTCGTCTCCGACGGGGATCGAACTTAGATCATTGGGCAAACTGAATGGTCTCATTTTTTATTTCATTGGCATTAGATTTATATTTCCTATTAAAAAGATTTGTATATTTTTTACTACGCTTTTCATGTGATTATGTTCTTTGGAATAAGTCTTCCTCTTGCATCTTCGATCTTGTGTGTCATGCCTCGATGTTCATGAGGAAGTGAATTCTGGTGTTTGCGGATTGACGGCTCTTACATCTTCCATATTCGAATTGGCTCGTCTATATTCGAGGCAGAACACCAACCATTTGTAATTTGTTGGGTAGATTCCGTCAGTTTTAATTTTAGATTCGTAGATTAAGTTACATATTTATTTCTTAGATATATTTTGATTACCGGGGATATGAAATCCATCTTAAATATCATGAATGCATGTGTAATTCTACACCACAAGATTTTTAAAGAGGAGAGGGATTTAAACTTGGAGTTTTTCTATGACAATATTGATAGCCATGTCAATGCATTTCTTGACACCTACCGGCAGACTGAGGATAAGGCCACACACACGCATCTCAGGGATGATCTCATTGAGCACCAGTACCAATTGTATGGGAAGAAGACTCCCATTTTATTCATTTGATCTTATTTATATTCAAGAGGAATATTATTAAGTACATGTACGATACAGTGCAGCATCTGAAAAATAATGATGATACACTGCAAATAGCATGAGCACATCATCATCCAAAAACTAAACCTGTGCCGAAAAGGAAATGTACTTAAACACCAATTATTCAACTGAAGTAAGTACTGACTTGAAAAAATTATCAGGAATGGTACTGACCTATGACCTTGGCCCCAAATGTGGTAGATCCGTGTAATTCCCTCCAGTGCATCGCTGCAGTTTCTGTAAGCCTCTATTATGGAGAGTGCCAGACACCTGCTCCTTTTTCATCTCAATCACAAGAGAACTATTATTAAGTACTTGTATGATACAGTGCAGCATCTAAATAATAATGATGATACAGTGCAACTAGCATGAGCACATCACTATCCAAAAACTAATCAAAATCTGTACGAAAAGGAAATGTGATTCTTAACACCAATTATTCAATTGAAGTACTAAACTATAATCAATAATTTCATCGCCACATGGCCCCGTTCCAAAGACAGCACGAGCATCCTCATAAAGCATTGGTGTCAACTGATAAATAATCATTGTGCCAGTGCCAGAGCACACACGCTACCCAGTTTACTTTGAACCCCTTCCGAATGCAGATGATATGACCACATTGAGTCACGGTCCATGGTCCACAATAATGCGCCAGTGGAGCCGGGAAATGGAAAATTGCAGCAAACGTATGCGTCAGGCAAAGCTCATGCGATGAGAGGAAGTCAAGCAGATGGAAGAGAGCACATATCACCAGACACAGGCCATCCATTAGGCGAGAGGATTGTACTTTCTTCTTGCCCTCCACTTGGGTTTGTCCACACACTCACTGAGACGGCGATCGATGATTGCTCTGGATGGCAAGAGCCTTTCGGAAATGATCTTCCCCTGTAGAATCTCACCGGTAAAATTTTCTGCAAATCTTTGGGCAAATGTTTCTCTCTCAAAATGCACCTTTTCCTGTTCACCAAAGGGCAGACGAAGCATTAAGAAGTAATATTTTTGTTCAGTGCTTTTTTTTAGATAAGGGGTGCGGATCCCCGGCCTCTGCATCAAAAAGATGCACACAGCCTTCCGCAATTATTAATCTCCAAAGTATCGTAGTTTACAGTTCATGGATCACATAAAGTGGCTACAAAAATCGACCACGCAAAAAGAGGTTCGCTAAGCATCTATCCTTCTAGTATGTAGCCACCCATGCCGGTTGAAGGTAGCCCGCACAACCGTTATCATACGGGTACATCCAGCGTCCATAAGACCACGCTGATCCGCCGGAAGCAGGAAGGACCACGAATGGATCTAGTACAACGCCTTGTGAATAACCTGCAAATAATGAATAGATGATGTTTTGTTAAATACAATATCATTTCTGCAGTTCCAAATAGCCCACAGTATGGCCGCTACACCAATCCGAATGCGAGCTTTTGTAACTTTATCAATCCCATTTAGCCAGCTACCAAACATGTTCGAAATACTAGACGGAGGGTATACATTAAACGTAAAATGTACTAGCCTCCAAATATCCCTAGCAAACGGGCATTGAATAAATAAATGATCAGCAGATTCGTTGGCATCGCAAAAGACACATTTCTTACACCCTGTCCACCGTCTTCTTACCAAGTTGTCTTTTGTTAGAAGCTCCTTTCTATTGAGAAACCATAGAAAAATCTTGATTTTTAGAGGGATTTTCAACTTCCATAGATATTTACGCAGGTATCTAGTGTGGCCATTTAGTAAGTCTTCGTAAAACGACTTAACCGTAAATGTACCATTGGAGTTCAAGAGCCATCTAAACTTGTCTGGTTCGTCTAATAAATTGACCCGCATTAGTCTTTCTACTAGCAGTAACCAAAGATTCCTATTTTTGTTCAGTGCTAGAGGGAAGTTAGATTTGTTTAGCAAAGCCAGTAAGAGAAGTGATCTCAGGTAAAGTAAATTCAGGCATATGCTGTAAGAATTCGGCAAAGGACTGATTCAAGGATGATTACAAAGTCTGCAGAGCGCTTTTTTGTACGGTCGGTATTCAGGAAGATATGGGCAATTGACTTGTCGGCAGAATACAGCAGGTAGACAGAACATCAGTGTGAACTAGGAAGCTGACTGGTGGGCTGGGGGCAGTTGTGTAAAATCCAGTTTTCTTGACCCAAAATTCTTCAGAAAGGACAGGAGAAATGGGAGCTTCTTTCTTCCACTCGTGTTCTTTCATGATTAGACGACCAATGATGCTTTATCCACTCGGAGTACAACACAGGCTCTGGTTCCCATGCTAGTTTCACCAGAAAACCATGCAGACACACCATTTTTCCAACAATAGATACAACAAGATATTGCACATACCTTCACTTGGTGCTGCTCTTCTGCTGCTGATCTGCTTGGCCTCTCCTACCAGTTCCTGCACGGAGCAGGAGAAGGGCTCCCTCCTCCAGTTCCTCGCCGGGCTCTCACAAGATGGTGGCCTTGCTGCCTCATGGCGGAATGGCACAGATTGTTGCAACTGGGAAGGGATCACCTGCAGGCAAGATAGGATGGTCACGATGTCATGCTGGCTTCGAAGGGCCTTGAAGGGTACATCTCACCGTCTCTTGGGATCCTCACCAGGCTGCAACACCTTGACCTCTCTCACAACTTGCTATCAGGTGGTCTGCCTCTGGAATTGGTGTCGTCCAGCAGGATCACCATCCTTGATGTCAGCTTTAACCAGCTCAAGGGAAGACTCGAGGAGCTGCCATCTTCAACCCCTGCCTGGCCTCTGCAGGTACTGAATATTTCAAGCAACTTATTTACAGGAGAGTTCCCGTCCAGCATATGGAAAGTAATGGAGAATCTGGTCGCACTCAATGCCAGCAATAACAGCTTTACTGGGAAGATACCAACTCGATTATGTAACACCTCGCCATCCGTCACTGTGCTTGATCTGTGTTTCAACAAATTCAGCGGCAGCATCCCCCCAGGGCTTGGTGGTTGCTCGAGGCTGAGAGAGCTCAGAGCAGGCTACAACAACCTCAGTGGAACACTCCCAGATGAACTCTTCAATGCTACCTCATTGGAATACCTGTCTTTTCCTAACAATGATTTACATGGAGTTTTTGCTGATGCACACATAATTAACCTCAGAAATCTTGAAACCTTGATCTTGGAGGGAACAACTTCACTGGCAAGATTCCAGATTCTATCGGCCAGCTCAAGAAACTGAAGGAGTTCCATTTGAACAACAACAAAATGTCAGGGGAGCTGCCGTCAGGTCTTAGCAATTGCACAAATCTGATAATGATAGACCTCAAGAGCAACAATTTTAGCGGAGAACTTACCAAGGTCAACTTCTCCAACCTGCCGAATCTGAAAACTTTAGATCTTTACTTAAATCACTTCAATGGCCCAGTTCCAGAAAGCATATACTCTTGCAGCAATCTGACTGCACTGCGGCTAGCTAACAACAACTTAAGTGGGCAGCTTTCACAAGAAATAAGCAATCTGAAGTACCTCACCTTCTTGTCACTTACAGATAATTCTTTTGAAAATATCACAAATACACTTCACATCCTTAAGAGGTGCAGGAATCTTACGACCCTGCTTATCGCTTTCAACTTCAGAGGAGAGATCATTCCAGAAGATGACAAAATTGACGGTTTTAAGAATCTTCAAGTTTTGAGTGTCGGAGGATGCGAATTGTTTGGACAAATACCTCTTTGGATATCCAAGCTAGAAAATTTAGAGGTGTTATTTTATCTAACAATCAACTCAACGGATCAATACCATCATGGATCAGAACCCTAACCAAACTCTTCTATCTGGATATATCAAACAACAGCCTCACAGGTGTGATTCCAACAGCACTGATGGATATGGCAATGCTAAAGTCGGAGAAGATTGAAGCCCATTTAGACCCAGGGGTTTTTGAGTTACCTGTTTATGCAGGTCCATTCCTTCAATACCGTGTACCTATTGCTTTGCGTAAAGTGCTGGATCTAAGCCACAATGAATTCACTGGTGAGATCCCCTTCAAGATAGGCCAGTTGAAAGCCCTCAATACACTCAATTTCAGCTTCAATCAGCTCACAGGAAAGATCCCACAATCGATATGCAATCTCACAGACCTGCAGGTGCTGGACTTGTCTAATAATGATCTCACGGGTGCAATCCCAGCTGCATTAAATAGCCTGAACTTTCTTTCGGCATTCAACATTTCGAACAATGACCTTGAAGGGACTATTCCATTTGGAGGCCAGTTTAATACATTTCGGAATTCTAGTTATGATGGGAATCCGAAGCTGTGTGGCTCTATGCTAACTAAAAAATGTGGTCCATCCTCAATACCTCGGTCCTCCACGAAACCGGCAGATAAGAAGGCAGTTCTTGCAATTGCATTTGGCGTGTTCTTTGGATGCATCGTTATTCTTTTGTTGCTGGCTTCTCCTTGTCTCAGTCAAGATGAAGTTTTGACAGCAAAAGGTAAAAAGGAGAACAAAGAAGATGTTGATGCAACTTCATTCTACTCCAGTTCAGAGCAAACATTAGTGATGATGCGGATGCCACGGGGCAAGGGAGACGCAAACAAGCTCAAATTTGCTGATATTTTGAAAGCTACAAACAACTTTGACAAGGCAAATATCATTGGATGTGGAGGTTATGGATTAGTCTACAAGGCAGAGCTACCTGATGGTTCCAAGCTGGCAATCAAAAAGCTCAACGATGAAATGTGTCTGATGGAAAGGGAGTTCAGTGCAGAGGTTGATGCACTCTCAATGGCACAGCATGAAAATCTTGTACCACTGTGGGGTTACTGCATCCATGGGAACACAAGGCTCCTCATATATTCCTACATGGAGAATGGTAGCCTGGATGATTGGCTGCACAACAGGTATGATGATGCTAGCTCATTTCTTGACTGGCCGACTCGGCTCAAGATCGCACAAGGAGCAAGCCTCGGCCTTTCTTATATCCATGATGTATGCAACCCTCAAATTGTCCACCGAGATATCAAATCCAGTAACATCCTATTGGACAAAGATTTCAAAGCTTATGTTGCAGATTTTGGGCTAGCCAGATTGATCCTCCCCAATCAAACCCATGTCACAACTGATCTGGTCGGTACTATGGGTTACATTCCTCCCGAGTATGGGCAAGCATGGATTGCTACATTGAGAGGCGATATGTACAGTTTCGGAGTAGTCCTGCTTGAGCTGCTCACTGGAATGCGACCTGTTCCAGTTCTATCTACATCAAAAGAACTAGTCCCATGGGTGCTGGATATGAGGTCTGAGGGAAAGCAAGTTGAGGTCCTGGATCCAACACTTCAAGGCACAGGGTATGAAGAGAACATGCTGAAGGTACTTGAAGCCGCTTGCAAATGTGTCAACCACAACCAATTCATGAGGCCAGCTATCAGGGAAGTAGTCTCCTGCCTAGCCAGTATAGACGCTGACCTGCAGATGTAAAGAGCAGCAAAGATAGAATGAACTACACGTACATAATCTTATATTCTGTGCACGAAGTAGTTGTAACTTTCCAGTTTCACAAGATTTACTATTAATAATCTTACAGTTCGTTTTATACAGAGCCTAACAGATTGCAATTTTGAGCATCCCGTACTAGTATGAAGAAAGACAACAACAACTAAGCCTTTTGTCCCAAGCAAGTTGGGGTAGGCTACTAGTAAGAAGAAAGAGTTTTGCAAAATTTATATTCATTTTGATGTTTCTTGAAGTACTATAGTACATTAGTACTTGATTAGCAGCTTAAATTTCACAAGGTTGGAAAAAGTATAAACATATGAAAGCATTGTCTTGTTTTCTCGGTGGAAGATTGAACATGGCTGACATTCAGGTGCAGATACTAAGTGCTATCAGATTTTCTATTTCGAGTCATCTGATTTTAGAGATCACCATAGCTGGAGGTGTATAATCATATTACTAGGTACAACAAATGTTTGGTTGGTCCTAGTGTCGAACAAACAGAATGAGGATTTAAGAATGTATTTCAGTTACCATGCGTTATAACTCAGCAAGTACATCAGTATGCAGACAGTAGCAGAACACGCGAGGAATGATGCTCAGAAGTCAGAAGCAACAACATACCATGTCGGTTGCAAAGGACTGACGCGGCCAAGAAACGCGTTGCAGCTCGCCTCTCCGGCGCATGCACATAAGGCCCTCAAAACGCGTCACAAGCCTGATCTACGAGCCCAGCCCAGCTTCTCGCCGGCCACGGCCGGGGTTCAAGAAACGCCACACGGGTTGGCATTTCGCCGAACGGCCTGGGCGCGCTGCTGCCGACACGTACGTCCGGCATCGCGTCGGAGGGGTAGATGCCGGCGGCGCTCCAGCGGCACGTGGAAGCAAGGATGCGGCTCGAGTACGAAAGCATGAGAGGAGGTGGCGCTTCCGGTGAGTGAGAGCAGTTGGAGTGCGACTCGCCGGGAGCGGGCAGCAGCGGCGAGGGAGTTAAAGAGTTTGGTAAAATGCAGGAGGCGGCGGAGAGGCTTCTCTGGCTTTGGGTTGGCTATGTTGAACAGTATGTACACTACTCGTCGCGCTGCTACTCCTCCAGAAACCCCCGCAGCGCCCGGCGGCGGGGTCTGGCCGTCGCGGGCGGTTTCGACGGCAGTTCACCGGAGGAGGACACTAGAAGAAGAGTGGACAATAAAATGGCCCTATGACGAGTGGGGTCCACGTGCAAGAAATTTTTACAGATTCCAGTTTTTGACATACACTTGTTATTGTTTTTCACAGGTAAATCAATTTATGTTTTAAATAAATACAAACTTAAAGGCTTCATCAAGTTTATTTCTAAGCAACATTGTTTTAGTAAGGGCCTTGACTTCTTATAATAATATTTAGTTGTAAAGCTAGTGGATATATTTGGACGTTGCCCATGTTTAATATTCTTTGCAGACTAAAGATGATGTGCTCTCACAATACTATCTATACTTATTAAATTATTTTAGCTAGTTAGATTATTAAAGAGTATTAAGTGAATAGTTTTTAAAAAAAAATTTTTTTTTAGCAAACAAATAAATTATAGATCAAATAGTAAGTATTATTTATAAATCAATATGTAGCTACAAATTTATGCCCATATTAAGGCATTGTCCACATTAATATTGACCAGGAACAAAAGATGATTCCATAAAAAATACTTTATAAAAATAATTTTTAAAACAATGTTTCATACAAAATAAATAAATTGTAGATCAAAATAGTAAACGCTCTTCGGACATGATGTTTTGGCTCACGGGTGCAGATGAACCCGTTGTGTAAAATGCATTTTAACGCATTTTAAAATGTAAAAAAAAATTCAAACAAAAATTTCGGGTGTTCTTATGAAAAATGTCTATCCATACAAAAAAAGTTTCGCATCAAAAAGACATTTTGTGTGACCGGTATAAAAAAGAGAAAAAAATGTTACGTGAAGAGGCATTTTTGAATGCCGGGGATTTGTCTTTTTTACACCAGCCGCATAAAATGTTTTTTCATCCCGATTTTTTTTTGTACGAACATAAAATGTTCATATGTACATCTGAAATTTTTGTTTGACATTTTAAAATTCATTTTTTGGATAGTGGGTGTAGATGCACCTATGAGCCGAAGTGGATTTCCCGCGCTCTTAGTATTATAACAATCTCTAGGTTTAATATTATTAATGAACAAAAGATGTGTTTCTCTCATATGTGAGGGTCACCATGCTAGAAAAAACTATTTTTACAATACCAAATCAGTATCACGAGATCCAGCAGAAAACATATTTTCATAGTTATTTACTTATTGTTGTAGATATTGATTGTTTTTTCTATAAACTATTTCAGAGATATAAAATTTTGGATTAAAAAAACAAATATAATACACATTATAAAAGTAATAGATGGATGATGTGATATGGTATATTTTGGAAGTGTCATAATAACTCTTGCCTACAAATTGAAACAATTCAAAAGAAAAAAACCCACACATGTGATATTTTACCTAACACAATAATTGCGGAAGCTATAGATTCATATGATTTAGAAATAGATGTTTCCATTGTCTATGAAACTATAATTTATTTCACAAGACAGACAGGATATGATAAATATAGTTGCCTCGCATTTGTGAGGGCCAACTTGCTACTACATACAAAACGTAGGTGGATGTATGAGATAAGAGATAAACTGGTTGTTCGGCCTCTGTTCTTGAAATCTTGCAGACGAGTTCAGTTAAAAAGTGAACACATGTGAAAATATCAACTCATTATGGATATTCACATTCGCAACATTAATAATTGTTTCTGTTGAAAACATGTTGACTAGTTGTACTCAATTAAATTGGTGTGGCGGAGAGCTCTGTTCTTGCTTGTTTCCATCATTACAAGAGTAGAATCTTGCCAGAAGGACGTCATGAATCACTGCGTCCAGATTGGACATCGAGGGTCCACCTGGTAGAGTTGCTCGCATGGCCATGTCCTTCCACTCCACCGCGCGCCTCCTCATCTCTTGCCCCTTCTCCCCCTCCATGGCCTCCCGTATCAACAACGCTAGCTCTTTCCTTTTCACCTCTCCGCCGATCTCCATCCCGATTCCCCATTCGGTGCACTTGTACCGGCAGTTGGTCTGCTGCTCACCGAAGAATGGCCAGCTCAGCATTGGCACGCAGGCGCCGATACTCTCCAGAGTCGAGTTCCAACCGGAGTGCGTCAAGAAAACCCCCACCGCCTCGTGTGCAATTACCTTCTCTTGAGAGCACCATGTGGTGAGCATGGAGCGGCCGCTGATGAAGGACATGAGCTCCGGCGGCAACACGGGCGCGTCGCCCTTAACGAGGTCAGGCCGGATGTTCCATATGAATGGTAGCCACTGTGAGCCAGCCCCCACGCGAACTCGATGAGCTGCTCGTTTGTCATGACGGTGGTACTGCCGAAGTTGACGTAGACAACGGAGTTGGGGCCATGTCCGTCGAGCCACTCGAGGAGGCCGTCATCTTGCTCCTTCCAAAGGTTGGAGCCAAGGCCGTCGAGCGAGGTTCCAGCGGGAACTACGAGGCCGGCGTGGAGATGGAGCGGGCCGACCCTGTACAAGGGTGGGAGGATGGTGCGCATGGCGTCAAGGACCGGCCCCTCGAGCTCGTCGAATGTGTTCAGCAAGACTGCGTCTGGGAGCGATAGCCTCTCGGCTATGTACAACACGAAGTACATCATGATGTCGTCGCGGTCCGTGGTCCGTATGTAGGTTGGGAAGTCACGCAACCGCATGCCGTCGCACAGACCTCCAATGCCCTCAACGACGGTGTCAAGGTGTCCATTGTCAGTGATCTGTGCCTCATCTGCACACAAGGCATGGAGTGAGTGAAGGACACTTGACATGAGCCGGGACATGTATCTCACTGCCAAACGAGACTGTCAATGAACATAACAGAATGTATGTACCTTTGAAAGGAACGAGACCACGCTCCATGAGCTGACGGTAGCAGCGGTACCCAATGAACCCGCAGGCGCTAGACGTCCACAGCGCGGCGCACGGCACCCGATCTCCTCCGCGGCATCGTAGCCGAACGACATGACGCCATCACGACGAGGCAAGTGACAGGCGGAGCTCCGGAGCTGGGGTCGTTGAGCTTGGCGAGAAGCGTGCGGAAGTGAGGGAGGAAGGCGGTCTTGATGGATCATGGAGTAGCATAGCTCGCGATGTCCTGGGTGGCGTTGGGATCGGACGGTGGGAGCCCATCCGGTATGGCGGCGAAGTGGAAGTCTGGAGGCCGTCGAGTGCAGCCGGTCCTCGCGAGCGGAGCAGCCGGCGGTGGTTGAACTCGGTGTTGACGAAGGTGACGTGGAAGCCCCGAGTGTGGAGTATCTTGGCCAACTTGAGCATCGGGATTATGTGCCCCTGCGCCGCGGCCGGCAGGCAGACGACGTGCGGCTTCTCACCGGTCTCCATTTCTCTGACTGAGTGCTTCCTTAGTGGCTCAGGGATTGCTAAGGGTAATTCGCTTCGTTTGATGTGGTGACTTTTGCACACTTTATTGCTGAATGGTCATGGTCGACCACAGCCACCGAAGATGGTGACTAAGCAAACTGCTCTTGTCCACACTCTCGCCTGATCTCATCCAATCTACACTCGTCGGAACCTTATCCTCCCATCCTGCAAGCCGCGGCCTAAAAGGAAATTGATTATTTGAATGTTTAAGTACTAAAAACTGATCCAAGAAGTCATACCCATACCGTGTGCCCATCAGGTTCAGCCACGGATTATCCGGAGCTCGGACGAAGCAAAGTTCAGAAAATTTGATATGCCTTGTCAAATCATCAACGAAAGGAAGACGATGACGGATCAACGCGCAAGCATGTCAAGCAATTAACGGCTTGAATCTCGTGGAGTAGTCCGTAGTCGGCCGGGTCACGCCGCCGCCGCAATCTTTGTATTTGCAGCTTGAATGAAAGTGGCCAAGCGTGAAATCGAGGTGCAAAGACCACATCAACGTGTTGAAACCACACGCTTGATCCCCAAGCTGACACGCCAGATAGCATGGGTTGCCTCTCGTATTGTGTTCTTAATTGCACTTCCCTACAACAAGCTCTTCGATCGGCACTGCACCTCATAAAGAAAACCATGTACTAATCCTGCACCAGACAGCAGACACAGAGGTCAGTGAAAAATTGCTGGTGTGGAGTGTTATCGAACAGGCCCTAAACAAGACAACAAAAAGATACAGTGCCAACGCTGCAGGTACTGTAAGAAATCATGTAGAGTACCAGCCACTGCTGTTTTCTTTTCTCAATCAGCAGATGAATATATTATTAATTGCGCTCATGTATGATGAACAATGATAGAATCTAAATAATAATAGTGGGACAGTGCAGCTACACCTACTGCAGAGCCATCAGCACATATCGTCAAAGAAACTAGAACAAAACCTTCACCGAAAGGGAAATGTGATTCTGGACACCAATTATTCAACTGATGAAATACTAAACTACACTGAATAATGCATTCACACCGTTCCAGAGACCACCCCCACAAGCCACGAGCATCAGAGACAAGTGACCAAGTAGTCCAGCTACTGCCAGAGCTCACACGCTACCTGTTCACTTAACCGCTCCCGTATTCAGATAACCACAGAGTCGCACTCCATGGTCCATAATAGTGCGCCAGTGGAGCCAGGAGACAGGAAAACTGCAGCAAACGTATCCATCAGGCAAAGCTCGTGATAAGAGTAAGTAAAGGCCTCCCTCAGGTCAAGGAGATGGATGAGATGAGAGCACAGATCTCATCACCAGGTCACTCCACCACTTCCATTAAGCTAGAGGATGACTGGTCCAGATTCCAGGCGCCTTTCGGAACGGTCTCCCCGTGCGTGTACTATCTCGCAAATTGATTATTTGCAAATTTCTTCTTTCTCAAATAGACAAATATGCGTCTTTTCCTGTTCACCAAAGGGAAAAAGGATGCATCGAAATGATATTTTGGTCAGGTGTTAGTGTGAGAGGTTAGAGTTGTTTACTGAAACCGTTGAGAGAAGTAAATTAAGGCATGCTGTAAAAAAAGTCTGTAAGTGTAACAGTCAAGGATGGCTACCAAAAGACACTTGTACGGACAGTAATAAGGAAGATTTAGCAGTTGACCTATCAGTAAATTATAGCAGGCAGCCCATAGTGGAACACTGAAACGTCAGTGTGAACTAGGAAATTGCTGGTGGGCTGGTGGCAGCTGTGCAAAATCCAATTTTCTTTGTGGTGACTACGACTACAAGGGACAAAACAAAATGGGAGCAGGGAGATCTGCTTGTTCTGCTTGTTTGCTTCCCCTCATGCTCTTTCATGATTAGACCACTGATTGGTGCTTTACCCAGCCAGGACACAAAGATAAGCATCTGGTTTCCATACTAGCTTCATCAGAAAACCATGCAGCCACTCCACTCTCCATGCATGAAATACAACAGAAGATTACCTTTCCTCGGCTTTGCTCTTGTGCTGCTGGTCTCCATGGCTTCTCCCACCAGTTCCTGCACGGAGCAGGAGAAGCGCTCCCTTCTACAGTTCTTAAAAGGGCTCTCACACGACGGTGGTCTCGCCATCTCATGGCGGGAGGGCACAGATTGCTGCAACTGGGAAGGGGTCACCTGCAGCCCAAATAGGACAGTCACCAATGTCTTGCTGGCTTCAAAGGGCCTCGAAGGGCGCATCTCAGCATCCCTTGGGATCCTCACCGGGCTGCAGTACCTTGACCTCTCTCACAACTTGCTGTCCGGTGACCTGCCAACGGAATTGGTGTCATCCAGCAGCATCATCTTCCTTGATGTCAGCTTTAACCAGCTCAATGGAACAATCCAAGAGCTGTCATCTTCAACCCCTGCCCGGCCTCTGCAGGTACTAAACATCTCAAGCAACTTGTTTGCAGGACAGTTTCCATCCACCACATGGAAAGCAATGGAGAATTTGACCACACTCAATGCCAGCCATAACGGCTTTACTGGGCAGATACCAACTCAATTCTGTAATACTTCGCCATCCTTCGCTGTGCTTGATCTGTGTTTCAACAAATTCAGTGGCAGCATCTCCCGAGGACTTGGTAATTGCTCCATGCTGAAAGAGCTCAGGGCCGGGAACAACAACATCAGTGGAATACTACCAAATGAAATCTTCAATGCGACCTCGTTGGAATACCTGTCTTTCCCTAACAATGGTTTAAGTGGGGTTCTTGATAGTACATGGATAGTTTACCTCAGAAATCTCGTAACCCTTGATCTTGGAGGGAACCAATTCAGTGGCAAGATTTCAGATTATATAGGTCAGTTCAAGAGACTAGAAGAGTTACATTTGAACAACAACAAAATTGTTGGAGTAATCCTATGCATCAGGATGACATCACCCTCTACATCATGTGCATGTCAGCACAGTTCTAGAAATATCTATCACATAGTAAAAGAGAACTTGGTTTTCTCTACTGTTTCTTAGTGGTTAAGCAAGTAGCTAGCTGGATCCAGGCTGTTGTAGTACATGTGCTAGCTAGAAGAGTAAGCAAATTCGGTTTTGTCTTATAGGACAAATGTGCTGTAGTTTTTAGGTCGGTTTGAGTAGGAGTCGGTTTGTAAGTCCTATATAAGGACATGACTATCACTTGTAAAGCGAGAGCTAAGGAGAGGAAGCTTGTAAGGAAAGATGTAGCCTCAAGCATATCTATGAAATATAGAGCATATATGTGTGTCATATATGCATATGTGTTAGTGTGTGTGAAGCACAACCTAGTTAGAAGGGAGCTAAGTGATTTAGCTTCCAACAATTGGTATCAGAGCCGCAAGGTTCAGGCCGTGGTGCGCGGCGGACAGAGGCTGCGGAGGCGCTGCGTGGTGGCGCAGCGGCCACGGCGGCGCGGCGAGAAGGCCGCGGAGGTCCTGTGTTGTGGCGCAGGAGCCGCGGTGGCGCGGCATGGCGGCGGCGTGGAGGTGCTGCGCGGCCACGGAGGCTGTAGCGGCGCCATGCGACGGCCATGAAAGCGGCGACCGGCATGAGCACGGTGACAACCGGCGTGTGTGTGTTCCGGTTGTTCCGTGTGTCACCGGCGGAGAAGAAGCTCGGCGTGTGTCGCCGAGGAAGAAGACCGCGTCCTGGGCACGCAGGGCCGGCCGTGTTGATCGCGTCAGCGCGCGGTCATGGTCACGAGCTGGGGCGTGTGGAGCGTGGCGACGAGCAAGTTAGGGGGAGGACCAGATCGAGCTGCTCGAGACGGCCGCATTGCCTGCGTCAGTGCGCGGCATGTGCGTGAGCTGAGGGCGTGCCGATCGTGGCGTAGTGGGTGCGTTGACGCGTGAGTGCGCGTCGTGGTCGCGGCCGTGGCGACGTATGTGCGAGTGGCGACGTATGTGCGAGCCACGGCTATATATCCCCACCCCCTGTAACTCCGTTGAAGCACCACGAGATTGAGCTCGGGTGAAAGAAAGGCGTCAGTGCGCCGAAAAGAGAAGCTGCGGCGTGTATCGCCGGAGATTGGCGTTTGTCGCCAAAGAAGAAGATGGAGTCCACGTCAAGCTTGGCGGTGGCGACCGGCGTATGTGAGCGCCAGGTTGTGTCCGTGGCGGTGGCGACCGGCGTATGTGAGCGCCAGGTTGTGTCCGTGGCGGTGGCGACCGGTGTAGAGCGCCAGGTTGTGTACGTGGCGGTGGCGACCGGTGTAGAGCGCCAGGTTGTGTCCGTGGCGGTGGTGACCGGCGTGTGCGCCAGGTCGAGTCCGTGACCGCTAGACTTCCCAAGTGAACGCATCAGGATTAGGGGGAGATTGTTGGAGTAATCCTATGCATCAGGATGACATCACCCTCTACATCATGTGCATGTCAGCACAGTTCTAGAAATATCTATCACATAGTAAAAGAGAACTTGGTTTTCTCTACTGTTTCTTAGTGGTTAAGCAAGTAGCTAGCTGGATCCAGGCTGTTGTAGTACATGTGCTAGCTAGAAGAGTAAGCAAATTCGGTTTTGTCTTATAGGACAAATGTGCTGTAGTTTTTAGGTCGGTTTGAGTAGGAGTCGGTTTGTAAGTCCTATATAAGGACATGACTATCACTTGTAAAGCGAGAGCTAAGGAGAGGAAGCTTGTAAGGAAAGATGTAGCCTCAAGCATATCTATGAAATATAGAGCATATATGTGTGTCATATATGCATATGTGTTAGTGTGTGTGAAGCACAACCTAGTTAGAAGGGAGCTAAGTGATTTAGCTTCCAACAAAAATGACAGGGGAGCTGCCATCAGCTCTGAGCAATTGCACAAATCTGATGACTATTGACCTCAAGAGCAACAATTTCAGTGGAGAACTTACCAATGTCAATTTCTCCAACCTGCCCAATCTAAGAAATTTAGATCTTTGGTTAAACAACTTCACTGGTACAGTTCCAGAAAGCATTTACTCATGCAGTAATCTGACTGCACTGCGGCTATCTAGCAACCACTTGCATGGGATGCTCTCATCAAGCATAGGCGATTTGAAGTATCTCTCCTTCTTGTCACTTGGTAGAAACAATTTCAAAAACATCAGAAATGCACTTCACATCCTTCAGAGCTGCAAGAGCCTAACCACCCTGCTTATAGGGCACAACTTCAGGGGAGAGCTCATGCCAGAGGATGACACAATTGGTGGGTTTGGGAGTCTTCAAGTTTTGGACATTGGAGGTTGTCAATTGTCGGGGAAAGTACCTCTATGGATATCAAGGCTCACAAATTTGGAGATGCTATTTTTAAATAGCAACCAACTCACTGGACCAATACCAGGCTGGATCAACTCCGTAAGTCATCTGTTCTTTATGGATGTGTCAGACAACAGACTTACAGGAGACATCCCACTAAGCTTGATGGAGATGCCAATGCTAAAATCAACTGAGAATGCCACTCGTTTGGACCCAAGGGTCTTTGAGCTTCCTGTTTATAATGGTCCATCACTTCAATACCGTGTAGTTACATCTTTCCCGACAATGTTGAATCTAAGCACCAACAACTTCACAGGTGTGATTCCCCCACAGATTGGTCAGTTGGAAGAGCTCACTGTACTTGATTTCAGCTTCAACAAGTTATCTGGCCAGATACCACAATCGATTTGCAACCTCACAAACTTGCAGGTGCTAGATTTGTCCCGCAACAATCTCACAGGTCCTATCCCAGCTGCATTGAACAGCCTGAACTTCCTTTCATCATTCAACATTTCAAACAATGACCTAGAAGGGCCTATTCCATCTGGAGGCCAGTTTAGTACATTTCAGAATTCCAGTTTCGATTGGAATCCAAAGCTATGTGGACCTATGCTTACTCATAAATGTGGTTCAGCTTCAACACCTATGTCCTCCCATAAACACCGATATAAGAAGGTTATTTTTTGCAATTACCTTTGGCGTGTTCTTTGGAGGTATTGCCATTCTTTTGTTACTGGTGCGTTTCTTTGTCTTCATCAGGATGAAGGGTTTTACAGCAAAAAATAGAAGGGATGATGCCATCGGCATACTCTAGAGACAATGGAGATGTTGAAGCAAGTTCATTCTACTCCAGTTCAGAGCAAACATTAGTGGTGATACGGATGTCCCAAGGCAGGGGAGACGAAAACAAGCTGAAATTCGCAGATATTTTGAAATCTACGAACAGCTTTGACAAGGCGAACATCATTGGATGTGGAGGTTATGGATTAGTCTACAAGGCAGAGCTACCTGATGGTTCCAAGCTGGCAATCAAAAAGCTCTACGATGAAATGTGTCTGATGGAGAGGGAGTTCAGTGCAGAGGTTGACGCACTTTCCATGGCACATCATGACAATCTTGTACCACTGTTGGGTTACTGCATCCATGGGAACACAAGGCTCCTCATATATTCCTACATGGAGAATGGCAGCCTGGATGACTGGCTTCACAATAGGGATGATGAGGCTAGCTCATTTCTGGACTGGCCAACCCGACTCAAGATTGCACAGGGGGCAAGCCTGGGCCTTTCTTATATCCATGATGTATGCAAGCCTCATATTGTCCACCGTGACATCAAATCCAGCAACATCCTACTCGACAAAGAATTTAAAGCTTATGTTGCAGATTTTGGGCTAGCCAGATTGATGCTTCCTAACCAAACCCATGTCACAACTGAGCTTGTCGGCACTATGGGTTACATTCCCCCTGAGTATGGACAAGCATGGGTGGCTACATTGAGAGGTGATATGTACAGTTTTGGAGTAGTCCTGCTTGAGCTACTCACTGGAATGCGGCCTGTTCCAGTCCTATCTACATCAAAAGAACTAGTCCCGTGGGTGCTGGAGATGAGGTCTGAGGGAAAGCAAGTTGAGGTCCTGGATCCAGCGCTTCGAGGTACAGGATGCGAAGAGCAAATGCTGAAGGTTCTTGAAGTCGCTTGCAAATGTGTCGACCGCAATCAGTTCATGAGGCCCACTATCAAGGAAGTAGCCTCCTGCCTGGCCAGTATAGACGCTGACGCGCAGCTGCAAAGATCAGCCAAGCTGCAATGAGCTACACATGATATATGGTCTTCTGTTTTCGTGCACGATGTACTTGTAACTTCTATAGTTTCACTAGGACTACTAACTTTTATAGTTTCACTAGGACTACTACTTCTCATAATCTTACAATTTGTTTTGTACTCTGTACAGCGCTAACATGTTGCCATTTTGAGCTTTACATACTTCTTTAAGGAAATAATTTGGTCGTATTCCTTTAGATATTGCTTTTTTGCGCAGGACCCTTAGATGTTTCTTGAAGTATAATATATGCTTATGTTTCACAAACATGGAAAAGGTATAAACATGTGAAATATTTGTCTTGTTTTCTGGGTGGACTATTAAAAATCACCTCCATTCAAGTACAGATATTATGTGATATTAGGTGTTTTCTTCGGATCAGCTGGTTTTAGAAACCCACCAGAGTAGGAGGTGAATTACCCAATTACTAGATACAACAAATGGTTGGTCCAAGCGTTGTGAACGGAATGTAATGAAATAATTGAGAATATAATACGATTACCATATCTCAAATGTATATAAATTCAGCACTCACAGAAGCACGCAGCCACTGGTCGAACATGAGAGGAATGGCGATCAGAAGCACCTACGTACCATGTCACATAGAAGGATTTGCAGAGGCAAAGAAACCACGGGCCTTGCACTGCAGCTCGCACCTTCGGCATATACACATAGGCCTCAAAGCGCGTCCCGGACCTGATCGACGAGCCCGACCCAGCTTCCAGACGACCAAGGCCGCCATTCGAGAATCAAGATCCGTGTTAGCATTTCGCCGAACGGCCTGGGCGCACTACTGCCGAGTACCGACACCAGGGAAGAAAGGCCAGCATTGAGTCGAAGGGACAGATGCCGGAACGGCGCTAACATGAGCGATCGCAGTGGCACCAGAGGAGGAGGCACTTCCGGTGGGAGTGGTGGAGCTGCGACTCGCCGGCAGCGAGCATATCTATGGCGATAGAGCAGGGGAAAAAGCAGAAGGCGGCGGAGAGGCTTCTTGGGCTAGTACCGAACATAGATATTCGTGACGGGCTTTTTTCAGGCCAGTTAATATCTTGTAATTTTACTCTTTTTTCGCGCACCCGGCGTCCTATGGGCGTCCAGCCCAACCCACGGCAGTTGTCTTCGTTCTTGCGACTGCTCACGCAGAAAAAAAATACTCCCTCCGTCCAAAAATAAGTGTCTCAAGTTTGTTCAAAAGTGGATGTATCTATACGTGAAACATGTCTAGATGCATCCACTTTTGGACAAATTTGAGACACTTATTTTGGGACGGAGGGAGTAACTTTTGTCAAATGTTCAAAACTAATATATAGCAGTGTTAATTGTGGAGTATAAAAATTTCTAATATACATTTCTTGTTCTGGAATATGTACCACCATCTACAGAAAGTATTCATGTGAGTCAAATAAAATATTCACACAACATGTAAAATTTTCTCCTAAAGAGAAGATTCTTGAAATATGTTCACCGTCACTTAAATATAGTAATGAATTTAATAACTATATTCACGTAACTTGTTGAAAATGTTATATGTTCCAGCAAAAAAAGATAATAAATTATTTTTTGTTGCATAATATTTTCCACTATAAAATTCCATGAGATCAAATGACACATGAGCGACCTAAAAAATTACACGATTAATTTTGTAAAGTAACATCGATAATGATTACGTATTTGAATTAAAAGATATATGAAAGAAAAATAAAAAACAAAAAATATGCTAAGAAGGAATCTCACAAAATGGCTAGCTCGTAAGATGGTAAGAAGGACAGAGGTGTGTGCAATCATGTACACACCCACATTGGAGCGGGGTCTAGAAATCTCCATGAAACATGCAGCGGTGAAAGTGGATATTATCAAGTAGGTCTTGGATTGTTTGGAAGAATTGGTAGTCTTCCTTTTAGTATTTTAGTCAAATGTGCACTAGCTACCACAATGTGACCAACAAATACTCATGTTACAAAGAAGCCCTCACGCTTGTGTTTTGTGGGGAGGGGGCTTTACTAAAGGCGTCATGTAAGATTATGTGTCCAACTCGAGCAGTGAAACAAGTTCTGAAGAATTTCATCCAAAATTTACAAAACTAGCAAAACTCGATGGCGGACGAGAGAATCATGAATCATCATCTAGACACAACGGTCGTGGTTCCGAATATTTGTCCCATTTATTTTGTTCGGAGTTCCGTGCAAATGTTCAAGTTCATGGGTTAAGGGACTCTTTGGATTGTAGAAATTTCATAAGATTTTTGTAGAATTCTGATCCTTAGGAGTTTTTTTCCAATGGATTGTATTTGGATAAGAAAATGGTGTTACCCAAATTCCTAATTTCCTATGGTTGGGATTGCTATGGCTCAATCTCATATGAATTTGTACATCCATTTCAACTTGTTTTTAGACTCAAGTGCGTACAATCGAAACACTTTTCCCGTGTATTTTTCTGCATTTCATCCAAACGAATATTTCCACAGTTTTCATGTGTTTTACGATCCTCAATTTTGCATAGGTTACATGTGAGATTTCTGTGTTTTTTTCTATTCCTAAGTTTTCAATCATGTGATTCAAAGAAGCGCTTAAGTTGCAAATCTTGGGACTTAATATGCAACGTGAGTATTTTTTTATTTTTGTACGGATCAGTACTTCACATGAACACACCTGCATCCATAATCAACGTGCGTGGTTTTTTAGAACTTCTTGAAAGTTGGAAATACAATTGTTTCTCTAAGAGAACAGCTTTCCAAAATTTCCTCTACGAGAGAAGTTGGCACCGGTTTAGAATTTGTTCAATCTGAAACTTTTTTCTGAAAGCAGACATCTTATATCAGTTAAAGCTACAAATATCAGCTAAATTTCCTGCCTAACACAGTGATGGAGGCATTGGGTATGTTTCTTTGACGTCTCAAGTTTAGATAAGGCAACACCGTGTTTATTCTAAAAATCTGTTTTTTTATGAACTTTCACCGGAAATCCAGATTTTCACAAAAAGACATGAATATCAGTTTTGAAGAAACATGTATCGGAATTAGAGTCTGCAGACGCGGGTAGGTGAGAACAAACACGCACTTCCGCCCATTTCCAGGGTGAACTTGTAATCAAAGACAAGTCATATTGCCATCGAGATCTAGAAGGAGTACAAATCGTCAATTACTTTTCTACTAGTTCCTACGCCTCGGAAGTCGGATGTAACTGTTGCGGGACTAAAAGCAAAACAAGTTCTGGCCTTCTGGGTCCCCCCGCTGATGACCTCGCGCCTTCATGCCAAATTGGTCATTTCCTCCAAAACTATTGCCAAATTCTATGCTTGGTCCTGTAAACCTTAATATGTCAAGGGTCAAACCCATCTAGAATTGGTCCTTTCCTCTGCCAAAACCGGATTCGATGATGCCGTGATGACGATTTGACACATGTTAGAATCCATACAAAAAAACTTAAAGTGAAAAATATCATGTAACTAAATTTACAGATTTGCATGAATATTCCATCCAAGTTACTGAAAATTCGAAAGATTTTTTTATCATTTTGTTTTTAATTTACATTATCTTTACTAACCTTTCTTTGATATTTCTTTTTAATTAACTTTTTTTGTGATTTTCTTGTCAAATCTTCATTTTTTATGTTTGTGAAGATAAAATTTTGGCTTCCTACAAATATTGTTGATATATATTTCGTTATTTTAAGATTTTTTCATGTTATATTTGCTTTACAAAATAGCTGAGATTTCAAAATGTCAACTTTATTTTTCCTTTTTTCTATCTTTTTTGCCAAGTTATGCTCACCAGATCGCCACATGCGATCATAGAACTTGATAAATTTCCTTTTACAACTTAATATTTCTCATTTTAAATTCCCATATGTTTCAATAACCTTTTTATAGAATGTTTGCGACTTTTCTAAAGTTCATGATATTCTCCAAATAATTCTCCATTATTCTACTGTTGTGGTCTTTCCTTGTAAATGTTCATTTGACAAAAGAACTTAATAAACTTTTAGTTTGCAAATTAGAATTTTCACATATTTTAAATCCTCAATTGTTAATATGTTTTCTGATCTCAAAATTTCATTCAAATTACCAAGTTTGCTGATAAAGATTGTTTTCCCCATTTTATTTTGCTGATTAGGGTGTCAATCCTAAAAAGGAAGAATGCCAGCCTCTTGCTAAATTTCTCTGGCACAGCATATATATCAAAAAGAAGTCAGCACATGAATATAATTAGCCACCTGTAAAAGAATCAGTGGCAGGGCAACGGAAAAGAAACAAGAGTACATCTACACTTACTAACGAGCAATTATAGCATGAAAAATCTACTCAGATAAACTAATTAACAAACAGCTCTGCGGTTCTATAGACCATGTCCACACAAGCATCAGGCTATCACGAAGGGCCAGCCTTCACACGTTACCCAGTTTACTTAACCGCTTTAGAATTCCCACAAAGCGTCACAGTCCATGGTCCATAATAGTGCGCCAGTGGAGCAGAATGGAAAACAGCAGCAGACGTAAGCATCAGGCAAAGATCGCGTTGATAAGTGGTACAAGTAAACGCCTCAGGTCAAGAGGATGGACGGGAGCACAGAGCACGCACCCACCCCGTCCCTTAAGCTAGACAATTGCACTTCTTATTTCCCTCCACTTTGGCCTTGTCCCCACGCTGACTGAGGCACTGATGATTGCTCTCGACCGCAAATGCCGTTCGGTATGAATGTATGATCTCCCCATGTACTATCTCACCGTAGAATCTTCGCAACTCTTCACAAACTTCCTTCCTTGAACGCGCGTCTTTTCCTGTTCACGAAAGGTGCATCAAGAAGTGATAATTCTGGTCAGCATTAGTTGTTAAAGGTCAGATTTGTTTCGTGATACAGGTATAAGACAAGTCATGTCAGCTCAAGCACATTATGGCAAGATGTAACAATTCTACACACATTGGGTCGAGAATGAGTGGGGACCTACAAAAGCAATATTTGTATGGTCAGTATTCAGTACGAGTTGGCAATTGACTTGTCAGTAGATTATAGCAGGCAGCCGTGTGCACTATAACGTCGTAGTGTGAACCTACCTCTTCTTTCTTTGTGCTCGCTACGACTAGAAAATGGGAGATCTTTCTTCGCGCTGATGTTCTTTATCCGGTCAGGGTATAACTTCATCCTGGTTTCCATGTTAGTTTCACCAGAAAACCATGCAGACACTCCACTTTCCAAACAAGACACACCGCAAGAAATTGCACACACCTTCCCTTGGCCTTGCTCTTGTGCTGCTGATCTCCTTGTCCTGTCCGGCCAGTTCTTGCTCGGAGCATGAGAAGACCTCCCTTCTGCAGTTCCTAGCCGGTCTCTCACATGACGGTGGCCTCGCCACCTCATGGCAGGATGGCACAGATTGCTGCAAGTGGGAAGGGATCACCTGCAGGGAAGATAGGATGGTCGCCAGTGTCTTTCTGGCCTCAAAGGGCCTTCAAGGGAACATCTCAAAGTCCCTTGGGATCATCGCCGGGCTGCAGTACCTTAACCTCTCTCACAACTCGCTGTCCGGTGGTCTGCCACTGGAATTGGTGTTGTCCAGTAGCATCACCATCCTTGATGTCAGCTTTAACCAGCTCAATGGAACACTCCACGAGCTGCCACCTTCAACCCCTGTCCGGCCTCTGCAGGTACTGAACATCTCAAGCAACTTATTTGCAGGACAGTTTCCATCCACTACATGGAAAGCAATGGAGAATCTGATCGCACTCAATATCAGCAATAACAGCTTTACAGGACAGATACCAACTCATTTCTGTAGCAGCTCACCATCCTTCGCTGTACTTGAACTGTGTTTCAACAAATTCAGTGGCAGCATTCCCTCAGTACTTGGTGATTGCTCCAGGCTGAGGGTGCTCAGAGCCGGTTACAACAACCTTAATGGACCACTCACAGATGAATTCTTCAATGCTACCTCGTTGGAGTACCTGTCTTTTCCTAACAATAACTTACATGGAGCTATTGATGGTACACGCCTAGCCAATCTCAGAAATCTGGTAAGCCTTGATCTTGGAAGGAACAACTTCAGTGGCAAGATTCCAGATTCTATTGGTGAGCTCAAGAAATTGGAGGAGCTCCATTTGGACAACAACAACATGTTAGGGGAGCTGCCATCAGCTCTGAGCAATTGCACAAATCTGATAACAATTGACCTCAAGAGCAACAATTTCAGTGGAGAACTTACAAAGGTCAATTTCTCCAACCTGCCAAATCTAAGAACTTTAGATCTTTACTTTAATCACTTCAACGGCAGAGTTCCAGATAGCATATACTCTTGCAGAAATCTGACTGCACTGCGGATATCTAGTAACAAATTCGAGGGACAGCTTTCACCAAGAATAAGCAATCTGAAGTACCTCACGTTCTTATCACTTGCTACAAACTCCTTCAGAAACATCACAAATGCACTTCATATCCTCAAGAGATGCAGGAACCTCACCACTCTTCTTATTGGGGAAAACTTCATAGAAGAGTTCATGCCAGACGATGATACAATTGATGGTTTTGAGAATCTTCATGTTTTAGACGTGGGAGGTTGCCAATCATTTGGAATCAGCTCAACGGATCAATACCGGCCTGGATCAAAAACCTAAGCAACCTCTTCTACCTAGACATATCAAATAACAGCCTCACGGGGGAAATTCCAAGAGCACTGATGGATATGCCACTGCTAAAGTCAGACAAGACTGAATCCCATTTGGACCGAAGGGTGTTTGAGATACCTGTTTATGCAACCCCATCACTTCAATACCGTGTTCCCATGGCCTTGAGTAAAGTCCTGGATCTAAGCAACAATAAACTAAATGGTGAGATCCCCCTGGAAATTGGTCAGTTGAAAGCCCTCCTTTCACTCAATTTGAGCTTCAACCATTTGACAGGACAAATCCCATCATCAATTTGCAATCTCGCAAACCTGCAGGTGCTAGATTTATCCAGCAACAATCTCACAGGTGCAATCCCAGGTGCATTGAATAGCATGCACTTCCTTTCAGCATTCAACATTTCAAACAATGGCCTAGAAGGGCCTATTCCATCTGGAGGCCAGTTTAATACATTTCTCAATTCTAGTTTCGATGGAAATCCAAAGCTGTGTGGCTCTGTGATCACTTACAAATGTGCTTCAGCTTCAAGACTTCTAGTCTCCAGGAAACGAACAAATAAAAAGGCCATTTTTGCTATGGCATTTGGTGTGTTCTTTGCAGGCATTGCTATTCTTTCGTTGCTGGGGCATCTCCTTGTCT
Organism: Poa pratensis; assembly: GCA_947311845.1. Lineage (NCBI taxonomy): Eukaryota > Viridiplantae > Streptophyta > Magnoliopsida > Poales > Poaceae > Poa > Poa pratensis. The sequence continues at coordinate 18,149,116 of CAMZMU010000099.1, forward strand.
CAATCAGGTTCAAGGGTTTTAAAACAAAACATAGAATGGATAATGGAGATGTTGAAGCAACTTCATTCCACCCCAGCTCAGAGCAAACATTAATGGTGATGCAGATGCCAGAAGGCAGGGGAGAAGAAAACAAGCTCAAATCAGCTGACATTTTGAAAGCTACAAACAACTTTGACAAGGAGAACATCATTGGATGTGGAGGGTATGGATTAGTATACAAGGCAGAGCTACCTGATGGCACCAAGCTAGCAATTAAAAAGCTCAACGGTGAAATGTGTCTAATGGAAAGAGAGTTCAGTGCGGAAGTTGATGCTCTCTCCTTGGCACAACATGAAAATCTTGTACCGCTGTGGGGTTACTGCATAAAGGGAAACTCGAGGCTCCTCATATATTCCTACATGGAGAATGGCAGCCTGGATGATTGGCTTCATAACAGGGATGATGATGCTAGCTCATTTCTTGACTGGCCGACACGGCTAAAGATCGCACAAGGAGCAAGCCTGGGCCTTTCTTATATCCATGATGTCTGCAACCCCCAAATTGTCCACCGTGACATCAAATCCAGCAACATCTTACTCGACAAAGAATTTAAAGCTTATGTTGCAGATTTTGGGCTAGCCAGATTGATGCTTCCCAACCAAACCCATGTCACAACTGAGCTGGTCGGCACTATGGGTTACATTCCCCCTGAGTATGGGCAAGCATGGGTGGCTACATTGAGAGGCGATATGTACAGTTTCGGAGTAGTCCTGCTTGAGTTGCTAACTGGAATGCGACCTGTTCCAGTCCTATCTACATCAAAAGAACTAGTCCCATGGGTGCTGGAGATGAGGTCTGAGAAAAAGCAAGTTGAGGTCCTGGATCCAGCACTTCAAGGCACGGGATGTGAAGAGCAAATGCTGAAGGTGCTTGAAGCCGCTTGCAAATGTGTTGACCACAATCAGTTCATGAGGCCAACAATCACAGAAGTAGTCTCCTGTCTGTCCACTATAGACACTAACCCACAGCTGCAAAGTGAAGCCAAGATATAGTGAGCTACAAATGATAGATCATCTTGTGTTTCCAAGCACAATGTACTAGTAACCGTTTATAGTTTCACTAGGACTACTACTTCCGATAATCTTAGGGTCTGTTTGTTTGGGTAAGCAGCTGCTGGAAGCAGAGATTTGATGTTTGGCAGGAGTGCTGTTGGCAGCTATTGCTGTTGATTTTTTGATTGAAATGTCTGTAATGCCCCTGAATGCTGAAGATGTTATACAAGTGCTGATTTGAAGCGAAATAGTTGTTTTTGACTTATTTAATTCATAATTAGGATGTTTATGAGCTAAATCATGTTTGTTTATCTATTTATATGTTATAATTGAAACACGTATTTATCCAAACGAGTATTACATATATCCACAATACCATAACACATCACATATATCCAAAGATCATACGAGGTTGTTTTTGGCGAAGTTTGGAGCGGAAGCACACACGACAACGCCATAAACTCCTTCAACAAGCATACCTAGACGCGTACATACACATAGTACAAAATTAATTTGTATATGTCCGTCGAAACGAAAATGTTATAACATGACAGTTGCGAAAAACGGCGAGATACATCTAGTCATAAAAGGAAATTTTCAACGGTCGACCGAGTGCAACTAATTTGATAAAATTTGTTTAAAAATGGTGCGAACTTCAGTCCAAAATTAAGAAGTTATATTCCACAAAACTCGAAACCAATTACGGGAATGAAACCTACTCGTTGACACATATATTTCATATATAAATTATTTTGAATTAAAATATATTTTTGTGAGTTTGAAACTAGACGGGATAAATGAGCTAGCTACACATGACAAGAGGACAACGAGCAGTGCAGTCACGTGGACCGATCTGGGACACGGACGGACAGGGACACGGTCGCGTACCCACTCGGTGGCAGTTCATCTGTAAATACCTCAAACGGCAGTGGCAAACCCAGATACCCTTTCGATTCCAAGTCGAAAAGCTGCGGGAAGCACCTCCTCACCCGCTTTCGCTCGCGTGTGCTATCTCAGTGCATTCCTCGACAGCGCTTGTAGCCAGCGCTTTTCAATAGTTGGCTGTTTGTTTGGGCTTCTGCTTTTGCACCCTAAAAGCAGAAGCAGAAGCCCAAACAAAGCAGAAGCAGAAGCCCAAACAAACAGGGCCTTAGTTGAGTTTGTTTTCTAATTTGTACAGAGATAACAGGTTGCCATTTTGAGCTTTGCATAATTTTTCAAGGAAAGATTTATGTCGTCTTCCTTTAGAAGTTTTCTTTTCGAATGACCTTTAGATGGTTTCTTGAAGTATATAATATGCTCAAGTTTCACGAACATGGATAAGGTATAAACAAGTGAAATATTTGTCTTGTTTCCTCGGTGAACTATTTTAAAATCATGTCCATTCAAGTGTAGATATTATGTGATATTAGATGGTTTGTCCGGATCAACAAATGGTCAAGCGTCGAATGGAAAGTAATGAAAAATTGAGTGTATATGTTTCAGCAATCACAGAAGTACGCAGCCAAAGAGGTATGGCGATCAGAAGCACCTACGTACCATGTCACATTGAAGGATTTACGAGGCAAAGAAACCACGGGCCTTGCACTGCAGCTCGCACCTCCGGCATATACACATAGGCCTCAAAGCACGTCCCGAGCCTGATCTACAAGCCCGACTTAGCTTCCAGACGACCAAGGCCGCCATTCGAGAATCGACATCCGTGTCGGCATTTCGCCGAACGGCCTGGGCACGCTGCTGCCGAGTACCGACACCGGGGACGAAAGTCCGGCATTGCGTTGGAGGGATGGATACCGGAACGCTCGCGTGGAACAGCGCAAGCGTGGAAGCGAGGATGCGGTGCGAGCGCGGTGGCAGCAGAGGAGGATGCACTTCTGGTGAGAGTGGTGGAGCTGCGACTCGCTGGCAGGAAAGCATCCATGGCGAGTACTGAGTGGGGAAAAAATGCAGAAGGCGGCGGAGAGGCTTCTTGGGCTAGTGCCGGAGATGGCCGTTCGTGACGGGCTTTTCTCAGGCCAATTATCATCTGACAGTTGTAATTTTACGGGCGTCCGGCCCAGCCCACGGCAGCTGTCTTCATTGTTACGACTGCTCACGCAGCAAAAAAAATAACTTTGTAAAATGTTCAAAACTAACATATAGCAGTCTGTAAATTGAGTATAAAAATTTATAATATACAATTCTTGTTCTGGAATATGCACCACCATCTACAGAAAGTATTCAGTGAGTCAAATAAATATTCACACAACATGTAAAATTTTCAACTAAAGAAAAGATTCTTGAAATATTTAAATATGTTCACCGTCACTTAAATATATTAATGAATTTAATAATTATATTCACGTAACTTGTCAAAAATATTATATATTCCAAGAATAAAGATAATAAATTAATTTGTGTTGCATAATATTTTCCACTATAAAATTCCATGAAATCAAAGGACACATGAGCGACCTAAAAAATTACACGATTAATTTTGTAAAGTAACATTGATAATGATTACGTATTTGCATTAAAACTTAAAAGATATATGAAAGAAAAATAAAAATAAAAATATGCTAAGAAGGAATCTTGCAAAATGGCTAGCTCGTAAGATGGTAAGAGGGACAGAGGTGTGTGCAATCATGTACCCACCCACATTGGAGCGGGGTCTAGAATCTCCATGAAACAGTCAGCGGTGAAAGTGGATATTATCAGGTAGGTCTTGGGTTGTTTGGAAGAATTGGTAGTCTTCCTTTTAGTATTTTAGTCAAATGTGCACTAGCTACCACAATGTGACCAACAAATACTCATGTTACAAAGAAGCCCTCAGGCTTGTGTTTTGTGGGGAGGGGGCTTTACTAAAGGCGTCATGTAAGATTATGTGTCTAACTCAAGCAGTGAAACAAGTTCTGAAGAATTTCATCCAAAATTTAAAAAAGTAGCAAAACTCGATGGCGGACGAGAGAAGCATGCATGAATCATCATCTAGACACAGCGGTCATGGTTCCAAATATTTGTCCCATTTATTTTGTTCGGAGATCCGTGCAAATGTTCAATTTCATGGGCTAAGGGTCTCTTTGGATTTGTAGAAATCTCATAAGATTTTTGTAGGATTCTAATCCTTAGGAGTTTTTTCCAATGGATATACAAAAATTCCTATGGTTTGGATTACTATGGCTCAATCTCATAGGAATTTGTACATCCATTTCAACTTGTTTAGACTTTTATCGAGACACTTTTCCTGTGTGTTGTTCTGCATTTCATCCAATCGAATATTTCTACAGTTTTCATGTGTTTTACAATCCTCAGTTTTGCATAGGTTACATGTGAATTTCTGTTTTTTTTATTCCTACGTTTTCAATCATGCGATCCAAATAAGCGGTTAAGTTGCAAATCTTGGGACTTAATATGCAACGTGAGTATTTTTTTTGATTTTGTATGGATCAGAAAATGGTCGTGTTTAAGTTACTTCACGTGTACACACGTGCATCCATAATATACTCGTGCATGATTTTTTTCAGAATTTTTAGAAAGTTGGAAATACAATTGTTTCTCTAAAAACATTGCATTGTTCCTTGTGGGCCCGGTACCCTTACTTCCTATTGGCTGGCGAGTTGGGTTCAGCAAGAGAACAACGTTCAAAAAATTCTCTCTACGAGAGAAGTTGGCACCAGTTTACAATTTGTTCTATCTGAAGTCGTAGACATATTAATATAGCTACAAATATCAGATGAATTTCCTGCCTAACACAGTGATGGAGGCATTGGGTTTCTTTCCTTGAGGTATCAAGTTTAGATAACACAACACCGCGTTTCTTCTAAAAATCTGTTTTTGTATGAACTTTTCACTGAAAATCCAGATATTCACAAAAACACATGAATTTCAGTTATGGACCGAAGAAACGTGTATATCGGAATTAGAGTCTGCAGATGCGGGTAGGTGAGAACAAACACGCACTTCCGCCCATTTCCAGGGTGAACTTGGAATCAAAGACAAGTCATATTGGCCATTGCCATCGAGATCTAGAAGAAGTTTGTCAGCTGCGCGTTTGCAACGAACAAATCGTCAATTCCTTTCCTAGTTCCGATTTCTGGGACCCCCGCTGATGACTGAGGAGAGAGAGCCGGCTGTTGCACAAAGACCTCGCGCCTTCATGCACGGTTGATTACGAGGCCAACGCGCCAAAACTATTGCCAAATTCTATGTTTGGTCTTATAAACCTTAATATGTCAAGGGTCAAACCCATCTAGATTTGGTCCTTTCCTCCGTTAAAACCGGATTTGATGATGACATGATGACTATTAGACACACGTTTTAGAATCCATACCAAAAACATCAAAGTGAAAAATGCCATGTAACTAAATTTATGGAACATGAATATTCTATTCAACTTGCTGAAAATTCGAAAGCTTTATTTTAATCATTCTGTTTTGAAATTGCATAATCTTTACTAACCTTTCTTGGAAATTTCTGTTTTTTCTAATTAACTTGTTATTTTCTCAATTTTCTCTTTAACTTTTTGTTGTGATTTGCTTGTCAAATCTTCATTTTTAATGTTTGTGAAGATAAAGTTCCGGCTTCCTACAAATATTGTTGATAGATATTTCGTTATTTTAAGAATTTTTTATATGTTATTGTCGTGGTGGTATCACGGCAGATGCCATAGGATGGCTAAAGAGTGGGGCCGATGGACGTTGGTGGATCCGGGAGAGGGCTAGCGCGCTAAGAAGCACACACGAAGAACACACAAGCACACCAAGATCTACCCAGGTTCAGGGTCCTCGTGAGGAGGTAAAGCCCCTACTCCTGCCTGCCTCTCTCTCTATACCGAGCTATCACAAATACAAGGTTGCTCCTCGAGCTGTATGATCCCAGCAATGGGGATAAACACAAGGAAGAAGATGAAGCTATGGGGGAAAATGTGTCTCAGGGTATCGTTCCTCACGCAGGAGGGGGTGAGGACATATATATAGGCTAAACCGAGTTACCGGAATACCCCTCCACTTGCAACGGTCACTTCTCCGTACCAGCACTGCAGACGCGCACGCCTGCACGTCATGATTGTCTCTGCACAGTGGACAGCACAGTGGACAGGTACACCCGAGGTCAGCGGTGTCCTTCTCTTGCTCCTTGGTCAGCAGAGGTAAGCCCAGTCACCTCAGACATGCGCCGTACCGCACGCCGCGTTCCCGTGCCAGACGGGATGTGATAGGAGCCTTGACTTCCGTCCGACATAAAGATAACCCGGCATGGATATGCCGGATTCCCCTTCCTGAATAACCTTCCCTGCACATAAGAAAACACACAAGTTACCGACATACATATGTCGGTTATACTGTCTCGGATCCCTTATCTCGGTCGACATATGCCGGTTGTCACCAGCATGGTACCTCGGTCCCTTCAGGCCCGGTTTATCTCGGTATGCCTATGTCGGTTTGCACCTACACCACACTCTGAAGTCCAGGTATGTCGGTTTTTACTGTAACCTGGCCCACACCTGGGCATATCTTTTACCACACCATGACCCTACCCGGGGGTAGCCCCCCGACATTAGTCCCCGAAGCTGGTGCGGTCCTGCAGCCTTGGATGAAGGGCCACAGCAGGTTTAATCAACCGAAACAACCACAACAAGCTTCCGACATAACCATGTCGGTTCAACCATAAAGCCACTAATAACCTCTCCAACTGATTCCGACATTTGCCCCTGTGTCGGTTTCTCCGACATAAGAATTCCGCTGAAAGAGCAAGTCAAGCTTTCACGACCAACTCAACTTAACCCAACCATCCGACATTTACCAACTGTTTCGCCATATGCCCTTATGCCGGTTGCTCCGACACAAGGCAACCGTTTTATCCTGATCAAACATCCGACATTCACATGCCGGTTTATCGCAAGCTTCAAGGACCAAACTTTCCACAACCTTCGAGATCTGCTCTTGTGCCGGTCTCTCCGACACAAGAAGATTCCCACAATCTCTCAAAGATCTCTCCACAGCACGTGGCAGAGAGACGCTGTGCGCTGCCTCGGTTCCTGTGCGCGGACAGACATGTCTCTGCACGCACGCCGCATACGTCACGAGCTGTCACGTCTCAAAAGCACTTGAGTGCGTTTGACCGTGGCGTGCCTCCTTGATTCCCGCGCCAGTAACCGCATGCGATCACGCCGCGGGCCGTTACCACCTTGTGGCCCACGATGCGGCTGATCGTGCGGCCGCAAACATCGCAACCGCGCAGATCGTGCGCGGTTAATCCGCGCGCCCGTTACGGTAACCGCACGCGGTAAATACGGAAACCGCACGCCCTCACCTCCATAAATAGGGGAGCGGGGCGATCCAAACCATCTTCTTCACCGCTCTCTTCTCCTTTCTCTCTCTCCTGCAACGCCGCCGCCGCCGCGCTGTGAGCTCCGCCACTGCACGACGCCGGATCTCACGAACCACCGTCCACCGGAGCACCTCGCGCCGCCGCCTAACGCGCTCAACTCCGGCACACCCCGCGCTTCTTCGCCTCGCAACGCCGTCGCAACACCGGTGAGTTCCTCGCCCTTAGCATTGCCGATGAACGTGTTCATCCCCTCCGATGAACACGTTCCTCTTCTCCGAAGGATCTGTTAATCTTCCTCCTCTTCTCCGTAGAAGCTCTCACATCCAAATGCATAGATGCTATTGAACTTAGTTGCTTAGATCCCCTCTAGATCTTCTCCATCGCGCCTCTTAATAACCTTGCAATAGTTTCTCCGCGGATCTTCCTAAGTTTCAACTCACATGTTCTTGCATTTATCTTCTATTTATTTTCTCCGTAGATCTTTCCGCCAAACACTTAGCCACAGAATTGTGTTTCCCGCCACTTATGCATTTTTCTCTTTGCCCAAATATTCCGAGATACTTATCTCGGTTCAACTTGTGTCTTGCACAGATCCCTTCCGAGATGTCATCCAGCCATACCCCGGAGCCTGCCGAGGATGTCGTTGAAGAGGGAGAGCGCGCCGGGTGGGAAGGTTCCGACGTAACCCAGGCCGAGATAGACTGGTTAGTCCGGACCAAGCGCATTCCGGCACAAGTGATATGCCGGGTTCCCGGCACAGAGGCCGAGCCGAAGCTGAAATCCGGCGAGCGCGTGGTCTTCGTCGCGCACTTCGAGCGCGGCTTTGGACTCCCGGCGAGCGAGTTCTTCCGATCCTTCTTGGATCGATTCCGGCTTCAACCTCACCACCTTCCAGCCAATGCCATTACCACGCTTTCTGCGTGCGTTTCCTTCTCCGAGGGATACCTCGGACTCTGGCCCACTGTTGAGCTCTGGGCCAAGTACTTCCAACTCCGGAAGCAAAGTGTCCCGGATCCGGAGAACAAGAACTTCCCCAAGGAGATGACCCCGTGCGGAGCTGCTACCATCATACCTCGGAGAGGTTCCATCTTGCCTCGGATTCAAGGCTGGAGTCATGCCGGAAATGGCAGCGTACGTTCTTCTACGTGAAGAACCCGGACAGCCCAGACAATGCCGACTTTCTGAACCTGCCGCTATTCAACATCGCCACCCCCTCTGAACAGTTTAACTGGTCCCTCAACCCGAGGGACCTGAACATCGAGATCAACCAGATTCACAAGGTCGTCGAGGAGCTTGTGGGGGCAGGCTTAACGAGCGATGATCTCCTGAGGACCTTCGTCAGCCGCCGAGTTTCCCCCCTTCAAGACCGGTTCACAAGATTTGCCACATGAGTGGCAAGTATGATCCAACTCGGATCAGCACCCACGAGCTGAACAAAGCCGAGGTCAGAAGACGTGTCAAGGCAATTGCCCGCACGACGATGACCGAGGAATGGGAATGGGGTCTAGAACCTCATAACAGAACTCGGCTTCCGGAGCAAGTAAGTAACCTTGCAACTTACACCGACATACTTTTTTCTACCGAGATAACTCTTATGCCGGCCCCATAATCCGCTCATAAAGTAACTCGGTTTTACTGCTTCTGGCTTGCAGAGGTTTACCCGCAAAAGACTGAAGATGGAGAGGATCCCTCCACCAAATGGGGCCAAGATATCCCTGCCCCGGACGTCGCCGAGGTAGAAGACCCGGATGATGAGGATCAGCTGCCGATTCCGGCTGCTGGCGCCCCTACCTCGGGTAAGCCTCGAGCCCGAGCCTCCATCCGAGATTGGTCGGACGACGATGATTGCGAAATGTTAGAGATAATTGATGCTCGTCCCATCGCATATGCTCCCCCAGCCTCGGCATCAGCTAACCCGGGTGGTTCTGCTCCGAGTGCACGCCCTGCTACCTCGGGCAAACAAGTGGGATCTCGCAAGCGTGCAGAGACCGGTACCTCGAATACCGGGACCTCCACATCCTCAGATCCAGCAGCACCGAAGGCGAAGCGGCAGAAGAGAGGAGCGGTTAAGCCGAAGAGGGCCACGAAGACACCACCAGTTACTCAAGGGTAAGATATTCTTTGCCGACACAAGCTCGCTTCCTTTTTTCCTTCTCCCGGGATAATCTTTCCCCGACATAACACTTTTTCTTGTTTGATGCAGTGCCCCCCTTGAAATTAACCAGAGTGCCTCCTCCATGCGCTCACCCCTTCCGTACCGCGAACCTCGGTCACGTGATTCCGGGGTACCCGCCACTTCATCTGCCATTCCCGAGGTCGTGGTCCTCGACGAAGATGTTGGCTCCGTGCCCCCACCGCGGACTCCGACATCCCGGGCCGACACTTCGGTGACCTCGGGCCACAGCAACCACCACCACAACAACAACAACCGCACCAACAGCAACCACAGCAACAACAACAGCAGCAGCAGCAACAGCAACAGGAACAGCAGCAACAGCAGCAGCAACAAGGACAGCAGCAACCAAAGCAGCCGCCCCGGCCGAAGTCCACCACCAAGTCCACCGAGTTAGTAACTCGGAAAGCTACTCCACTAGCCAAGCCGGCACAGAGCCAAGTGGGCACCGGGAAACAACTCGTCAACCCGGAGAAACAAGTGGTGTTGACTCCAACCACTACCCCGGAGCACCAAGCTCTCACCACCTCCGTCTCCCGAGTTACCAGTAGCAGCTGGGTTTTACCCCAGCTCCGAACTCAAAGTGGACACAGCTTAGGCTCGGAGAAGCAGTACCACATGGACTGGAATGCCGCCGACACTAGCGAGGTCTCCTCCGCGAACCCGGTCACCCAACATCCAGCTGGACCCAGTGCGCTTGCTCAGGCCATGCACAACTTGCAACTCTCGACCCTTCGAGCCAGCAAGCTTGCCGAGGTATTTTTTCCTCAGCCAGACTTTTCTTTCCTTTGCATAGATGATAAACATAATAATCCCCAGTCCCCGAGATTCGGGTTGAGTGACCTGCGCTTGCCCGAGTAAAGATCACTCCGCGAATCTTCACAAAATTTCCATCATTAGACTCAAAAAATCCGACACTCAGGATCTTCAAAAAACCGACACTTAGGATCTTCAAAAAATCCGACACTTAGGATCTTCAAAAATCCGACATCCAGTCCCCGAGATTCTTGTCGAGTTTTACTCGGCACGAATCTTCAAAAAATCCGACATTCAGCTTTACTCGGCATGAATCTTCAAAAAATCATACTAACCTTTGCTCTTTTCAGGATTGCACCAACGCCCGGACCACAGTGTTTCAGAAGCTGCTTCTGGACCACAATAAACTCAAGAGGTCCCACAAGCAACTTCAGGAGACGCTGAAGAACAAGGAAACCGCGCACGCCACTGCCCTCCAGAAGGAACGACAGGAAGTGTCTCGGCTCCAGGAGGAACTTGCTCGGGTCCAGGGCGAGAAGACCGGCATTGAGAAGGCCCTGATGCAGAGGGAGGAAGCTGCGCAAAAGCACAAGGAAACCCTCGAGGCGACCGAGGTTCGCGCTACCTCGGCTCAAGGAGAACTGGATGCCCTCAAGGCAAAATCCGACATCTGGCTCCGCGAGCTCACCCGGCTTAACAAGGAGATGGACAGTAAGTTTCTTTATCCTTTCTTTTTGTTTCATTGCTTGTACCGACATTAAATATGCCGGTATATAACTCAATTCGGTGATAGCTTTTCTATCTTCAGATCACTTCTCCCACTCCAAGGCTGCTGCACTCAACACTGTCCGCAAGGCACGAGCAAAAGAGCCGAGGCTGGCCCAATCCCGGAGGAATGGGATATTGAAGATCACCTGACCGCTCTGAATGCTCGCATCTCTCCTCTGAAGGCCATTGGCCTGGATCTTCTTGATGCTGGCATCCAAGCTTACCGAGCCTTATGGCCAGGATCTCAGACTCCGGCTACATTGAAGAATTATCCAAGTGTCTGTCGGGGGCCGAGGCCAGGGTCCGAGAGTGGAGATCCTCAGCAGCTCGTGCCGGAGCTGATCAAGCCTTGACCTTTGTGCTCTCCTGGTATGAGGCCATCAACCTCAATGCCGTGCGCTCCCTGCGCCAAGGCTCCAAATGGACCTCAGATCCGACACTGATAGAGAGCCGCAAGGAGCAGCCACCTTCATGGCCAGCTATGCTCCCACCCGACACTTCATTCCGGGTCCCGCCTACTCGGATGACGAAGAAGATGACCAGGATGATGAAGAGGGTGAAGACGAGGAAGATGACATCGATGAGGAGATCGAGGTCGAAGCTCCCGACACTGCCACTGCCGGAGCGACCGAGACTTCTGCTGCCGGAGCAGCTGGCGCAACCGACACTCCAAGCCCTGCGACCGAGACTTCTGAGAAGCCGGCACCGAGACTTCTGAGAAGCCGGTATCCGACACTGCTGGTGCCTCGGCAGCCACTCCAACACCCGAGGTTGCTCCAACAACCGAAGCTTCTCTGCCGCCGAGACTGCTCCTGAGCCTCGCACCGCTCCAACTGCTCCGAGCTCCTCCGAGGCAGCTGCCTAAGCTTATCAAACATTGAACCATTAAATCCCCGGAATGCCGGGTGCAGATGTAAATATACTTTTAAGTATCTCGCAGTGCTACTTTTATCATATTAGTTTCAACAAGACAGGCAATGCCGGATCACTTTGCACCAAGTCCCCGAGTTTACTTTCTTGTTTACTATACTTAGTAATCTTTGCTCTTGTCTACCATTTAGGCGTTCGACAGTCGAGTCACAAGATCAATCATTATAGCACACAATACTTGTAAATTTTGAGGTAAGGTTTAGAGTCATCCGACACAAGGAAAAGGAAAGAAAAAACCGGGTTAGTAAACGACATATGTCGGATCTTTTTAGGACCGAGTCCCCGAGTCCATTTTCATGTTTACCATATACCATAACCTCTGCTCTTGACTGCCATTTCGGCGTTCGTCAGTCGAGTCACAAGATCACAACAAAATAGCATACATTACTTGAACTTTGAAACGAGGTCTCAAAATCATCCGACATATGAACAACACAGAAAAAACCGAGATAAAACACAAGCATATAGACAAAGGCAGTCCCCGAGTTTCTTTTCGGAGTGCCGGCATTTTATTCAAAGGAAAACCGAGATACATACACTGCGCCCTTATGAGTAAAAGGGGGAGTAGAGCTACATTCCAGGGTCTTTTGGTCTCCTCTCCGGATTTGTCCATCACATTTTTCCTCGGTGCCTGCGCATCTATAAGATAGTATGAATCATTGTGCAGAGCCTTGCTCACAATGAATGGTCCCTCCCATGGAGGTGACAACTTGTGTCGGCCTGCTTTGCGTTGCACTAGCCTCAACACCAAATCTCCCTCTCGGAAACCCGAGGGCTGATCTTCCGGCTATGATAGCGTCGGAGATTTTGCTGATATATAGCTGACCGAGATAAGGTCAGTTCTCGTGCTTCTTCGAGCAAATCAACATCATTTTCCCGAGCTTCTTTTGCCTCGGTTTCAGTGTACAGCGCCACTCTCGGCGAGTCATATTCCATGTCGGTCGGCAGGACCGCTTCTGCTCCATAGACCAGAAAAAATGGCGTATAGCCAGTTGATCGATTTGGTGTGGTCCTTAGACCCCACAACTGCTGGTATCTCCTCTATCCAACATCCCGGAGTTCGCAACAGTGGTTCAATCAACCGGGCTTTGATACCGGCTAACACCAATGCATTTGCTCTTTCCACTTGCCCATTTGCCTCAGGGTGTGCCACCGAGGCTATGTCCAACCGAATTCTTTTCCGCACAGAACCGAGCAAACTCTCCCACAGCAAAGTTTGTGCCATTATCCGAGATAATGCTATGGGGGTAACCATATCTCAAAATGATGTCCTTCAAAAAGGTCACAGCTGTGTGACCATCACACTTCCGGATTGGCTTTACCTCGATCCATTTGGTGAACTTGTCCACCATCACCAGCATATGAGTCATGTTACCTCGGGCTGGCCTGAACTCTCCCACCATATCCAGACACCAAACTGCAAAGGGCCAAGTGATTGGAATTGTCTTGAGTGCCGAGGCTGGCAGGTGGATCTTTTTAGCAAACCTCTGACATCCCTCACACTTTCGGACGATATCTTCTGCCTGGTTCAAAGCACTGGGCCAATAAAACCCATGCCGGAATACCTTAGCCACCAAGGCTCTTGATGAAGCATGATGACCACATCTCCCTGATGAATCTCCAGGAGCATCTCTGCCCTTCCTGCGGCTCGACACAGCGCTGCAGTACCTCGGTCACACTTCTCTTGTATAACTCTGGTTGATGATGGTGTATGCCTTGGATCTTCTTTGCACTTGCCTAGCTTCAACTTCATTACTTGGCAAACTCCCGTCCATCATATATGCCATTATTGGTTGTGCCCACTCCGGCACAGGACGCACAGGAAAGACCGGATCATCCACCTCCATGAGATCAACCGACATTGCTTCTTCCGAGATGAGTAACCAGTCCCCGGGTTCTGCCAAGCAGTCCCCGGGTTCTCCCAAATGCATCCGACATCGACGTCCATGGGAACAGCACCAGACTCCGGTTTCGCCGGGATAAAGATTGACTCGGACTCGGCGATGGTTTGATTGATGGCTTCCTCAAATGCTCCAAGGCTATGCCGGGTGGAATTGGATCCCGGGATGAACCTAGCTTGGACAGTACATCGGCGGCTTCATTTTCAGCCCGAGGTATATGCGTGAGCTCGCAACCTTCAAAGAACCCCGAGATCTTCTGGACATGAAACCGATACAACGCCATGTTGGCGTCTAAAGCATCCCAATTTCCCGAGACTTGCTGCACCACCATCCGAGTCTCCGAAACATTCTATCCGGCGAATACCAATTTCTTTGGCCACATTTAGCCCATGAACAAGTGCCTCATACTCGGCCACATTGTTAGATGCCGCAAAATGAATCTGCAACACATATCTCAGCTGATCATGCTTTGGCGAGGTAAGGACTACCCCGGCACCTAAACCAATTTCGTCCTGGAACCATCAAAGTGCATTCTCCAGTAATTGGAGTCAGGCAATGGTGGCTCATATTGCATTTCAGCCCAATCCACCAAGAAATCCGGCAGTGCCTGAGATTTAATGGCATCTCTTCTTTCATAGTGAGGAGTGTAAGGGGACACCTCGATAGCCCACTTGGCTACTCGGCCAGTTGCATCTTTACACCCAATGATCTCCGAGATAGGAGCCTCACACACCACAGTGATTGAATGCTCTTGGAAGTAATGTTTCAACTTCTTAGCAGCCAGATAGACACCATATGTCATCTTCTGGTAGTGAGGATAGTTCTGCTTGGACAACGAGATCACCTCGCTCAGGTAATACACTGGCCTTTGCACAGTTTTGCCATCTTCTTCTCGCTCCACTACCAATACGACACTCACAACCCGGTTTGTGGCTGCAATGTAGAGCAACATCGGCTCTTTGGGTAATGGTGAGCCAGTATCGGCGCAGTTGCCAACATCTTTTTTAACTCGGTGAACGCCGCATCTGCTTGCGGGGTCCACACGAAGTGGGTTGTTTTCTTCATGAGTTGATACAAAGGCAATGCCTTTTCTCCCAACCTGCTAACAAACCGACTTAAGGATGCCAAACATCCAGTGAATTTCTGCACGTCTTTGAGACATGTCGGTAACCTCATGCTTTCAATAGCACGGATTTTTGTCGGGTTCACCTCGATACCTCGGCTGACACGAGGAAACCGAGTAATTGCCTGCCGGCACACCAAGTACATTTGTCCGGGTTAAGTTTTATCCGGAATTTCCTTAGATTCTCAAATGTTTCTCGGAGATCATCAATCAGAGTGGATTTCTCCTTAGACTTGATGACAATGTCATCGACATACACCTGCACATTTTTTCCTATTTGATCATGCAAGCATTTTTGCATACATCTCTGGTAAGTGGCACCAGCATTTCTCAAACCAAAGTCATGACACGATAGCAATAAGCCCCATACGGGGTGATAAAAGCAGTTTTCATTTGATCAGCAGGGTTCAGTGGTATCTGGTGAAAACCAGAATAGCATCTACAAAGGATAACAGCTCACACCCGGCTGTGGAATCGATCACTTGATCAATCCGAGGCAGCGGGAATGGATCCTTAGGACATGCCTTGTTCAAGTTTGTGTAATCAATACACATACGCCACACAATGGCCACGTTCGGGTCATCTTTTTTCTTTTCCACCAGGACCGGGTTAGACAACCAGTCCGGGTGCAGCACCTCCATGATGAAACCAGATGCAAGTAATCTGGCCAGTTCATCACCTATCACCTTTCTCCTCTCATCCGAGAGACGTCGCATAGGTTGCTTCACCGGTTTCATATCCGGTCTGACGAACAAAGAGTGCTCAGCCAACTCCCTCGGAACACCTGGCAGGTCCTGATTTGACCATGCAAAGATATCCCGGTTCTCACGGAGGAAGTGACTGAGCTCGCCTTCCTATTTCTCCGTTAACCCGGTACCAATGATGACGTTGTGGTCCGGACATGCCGGGTCAACATTGATCTTCTTGGTCTCCTTGGGCACCTCGAAAGTTGCATTCTGCTCCGGGTTAGCCATACCCGGCATGCCGAGTTGCGCGGACTGAGCCAATGCCACCACTTCATGGATCTTCTTCTTCTCTGCAGCGATAATCAGTGACTCGGCTAAGCACGATCCAGCCGAGGCACACTCCAGTGCACGCTTGTAATCACCCGAGATAGTGATGATGCCATTAGGACCCGGCATTTTCATCTTGAGGTAACCCACATGGGTGGATATCATGAACTTGGACAGTGCAGGCCTACCGAGTAAAGCATGGTATGGACTTTCGAGGTCCACTACCTCAAACTGGATGCTCTCAGTTCGGCAGTTTCTCCTTGGTGCCAAACAACACATCAACCCAAATTTTGCCCATAGGTGCACATGAAACACCTGGCACTATACCATGAAAGGTTGTAGAACTCGGCTGCAGCATATTTGCCGAGATACCCATCTTCACCATGGTGTCTCGGTACATGATATTGATAGCACTCCCATTATCAATGAGAACTCGGGTGAACCGAACATTGATGGTGGGTCCAAAGAATGTCGGATCCACCACCAATGCATAACCTCCCGGAGTTGGCATAACTCGGGGATGATCCCTTCTGCTCCAAGATTTCTTGCTCGGACCAGTGCAAATACTTCGGCACTGCCGGCATAACTGCGTTCACCTCCAGTGCACGCCGATGCAAGCTCTTCTTGTCAGTTGGCTCGGTCACAAAGAACATAGCTCTGATGAGCTTCTCTGTAATCTCCCTGGGGATACTCTCCCTGCCTGCTGGGACCAGTGTTGTTGTTGTTCCCTCCGACATTCACCTGATTCACAGGTTTCGGATCTGCTTGCCTCGGAACTGGCGGAATCACCGGGATAGCATTTGCTCCGGTAAGCGGCAAGTTTTGCCTCGGCGGAATTCTCTGAGGTGCCCCCCTGATTTCCTCCGGCTCTGGCTCCTTCCCCCTTGTGCGCTGATACCAGCTGCACTGCCGAGTTGTATGGTTTGCAGGCCTGCGGATGTCTTGGGTGTGGAAACTGCAAGGCCCATCCAACATAGCCTCATAAGTTAAGGATGGCTTCTGGTCACCCCATGGCCTCTTCCCTTCTTGATTCTGGCCCCATGCTGGGCCGTTGAACTTCGGACGCTGGCTATTGCCGGCATCTGGCTGGTCTTGGTTTACCTGCAACCTGGTTTGAGCCATACCGGTAATCCGGCTCTCTCCTCTTGTTTCCGAAGTCCTGGCGATCGTTCTGCCTGACTGGCCCGGGTCTGTTATTCACCGGGTATCTTCTACTCGGCTCCCGAGTTCAGCAAGGTTGCATCGGATCACCCAGTGCATAGCTATCCGCAATCCGGATTGTCTCGGCCAGGTGGCCGGCATTTCCCTCTGCAACTTCTGCCAGAGCATGGAGCCGTGTCGGCACCCTGGGCAAACCAAGATATGGCCTGCGCCTCCACAACTCCTTCACAGGAATTGCGAATAGTACTCCACCGGGTTAAGTAATCCCGGTCAGTTTCATTATCCCTCTGCTTGCACATCGCAAGCTGCTGAGGACGATTCGGTCTCTTGTACGTGCTGGAGAAGTTGCTAACAAATGCTTCTTCAAAGTCCAGCCAGCAATCAACGCTGCCCTCTCGCAGGTTGTTCAGCCAAATCCGGGCTGGCCCTTCCAACATCTGCGGGATATACCTCACCGCCCATCGGCGGTTTCCTCCCGCGATATGCACTGCCGACACATAATCTGTCAGCCAGTCCTCCGGCTTAGTACTGCCGTCATATGTTTTTGCACCTCGGTTCAACTGAAAGTGCCGCACCGGTGGCTCCCTCATGATCCGAGGTCCAAAACATGCAGGGCCAGGTGGACCTTGCTCTTCCAGCATCTCGGACATATAAATCCTGTCCAACTTGTAGCGTGCATCATTTGGTGACAACTGGCGAGGTCCCAACCGAGATCCCAGTGCACCTTCATATCTCGGATACCCGGCTTTCTCCATAGCCGAGTAACCATCATCATAACGGTTAGCCACCTGTCAACACTTGTGGCTGCTGGACATGCCCGACATTTTGCTGCTGCTGGGCGAGATTTTGTGTCGGATACCGAGGTGGATAACCTCGGCCAGCCGAGTTAACTACCCGGCACCTGGACCGCCCGGACCGGGATTGCTTCTACCCCGGCCGGCACTGCCTCGCCCAACTACCTGTTTTCCGGCACACGCCGGATCATACACCTGTATCTGTTTGCTCTTACCGGAGTTTACACTCCGGTCACGATCTCCACCGACATGCGGTGATGAAGCTTGCCCCTTAGATCCACTGGCTCCCCTAGCCGAGTGAACAACATCGGACCCACCTGCAACTGTGTTGGCCTTGCGATAGGCCTCATTCTGCCGGGTAGCCACAGCTACCAACTCATTAACTCGGTCTTGCTGCCTACGGAGAGCTTCTCCGGATAAGCCTGACAACTCGGCTCTTGCTGCCTCGGCAGCTCTAAGAGTCTTAGCAGGGGAACTATACTTCGGTTTTTCGACCGATAAGTTACTAGGAGTCTTACTGGAGCTAGATCTACCATCTCTAGCAATCTCGGCATTGAGGTTTTTACCCCTCTTGCGCACATCCTCTACTCGACTAGGGCGAGCAGCTACCGGGGTAAAACCATGTGCTTGGTTATACTCACGGACAGTTATCCCGAACTCTCTCCTCACCTCGGCCATCTCCAGAGCCTCCTGAAGCAAGCTCTGACGCCGTGCCTCCAACTCTGCCTCCGATTGGGCAGCATCTGTACGCTACCGGCACCATCCAGTTTTCACAAAATATTATCTCCTCGAGATGAGCTGCCTAACTGGTACATTGGATGTACCGGCCTGATCTCGGAGGTTTTCCCTCCTCTCCAGCGGCACTTCGCCGATCTGGTGACCTTGGGGGCAGGAATTACGGCATCTCCTTTGCCGGTTCTCCTTTACCGGCATCAGCCGCAGTTGCCGGTCACATGACTCTGCGGCAGCTCCCGGGGCCGAGCGCTACGCCGGCCGCGAGCCGCACAGTAGCAGGAGGATCCTCGCCACAAGCACCTGCTCGGGGTACTTGCAGACAACCTCGGTGGCGACCTAGGTCACGAAGGTGCCGAAGCTGATGAGGCAGCCGTTCGTCGGGAACGGCCTGCTGCCGAAGCATCCAGCTTGTCGCTGATGAAGTTCAGCGAGCCGAGCTTGCAGATGAGCCCCGCAAACGACGCGCTCGCCGAGTAGGATGATGGAACCCGTCCGGATGTCACACCAGCCAGCGCCGCTGCAGCCCCACGGTGGGCGCCAACTGTCGTGGTGGTATCACGGCAGATGCCATAGGATGGCTAAAGAGTGGGGCCGATGGACGCTGGTGGATCCGGAGAGGCTACGCGCTAAGAAGCACACACGAAGAACACACACAGCACCAAGAATCTACCCAGGTTCAGGGCCCTCGTGAGGAGGTAAAGCCCTACTCTCCTGCCTGCCTCTCTCCTATACGAGGTATCACAAATACAAGG
>CAMZMU010000099.1:18168571-18263790 GCA_947311845.1 Poa pratensis
AGATAAAGTTCCGGCTTCCTACAAATATTGTGATAGATATTTCGTTATTTTAAGTTTTTTATATGTTATTGTCGTGGTGGTATCACGGCAGATGCCATAGGATGGCTAAAGAGTGGGGCCGATGGACGTTGGTGGATCCGGGAGAGGGCTAGCGCGCTTAAGAAGCACACACGAAGAACACACAAGCACACCAAGATCTACCCAGGTTCAGGGTCCTCGTGAGGAGGTAAAGCCCCTACTCCTGCCTGCCTCTCTCTCTATACCGAGCTATCACAAATACAAGGTTGCTCCTCGAGCTGTATGATCCCAGCAATGGGGATAAACACAAGGAAGAAGATGAAGCTATGGGGGAAAATGTGTCTCAGGGTATCGTTCCTCACGCAGGAGGGGGTGAGGACATATATAGGCTAAACCGAGTTACCGGAATACCCCTCCATTGCAACGGTCACTTCTCCGTACCAGCACTGCAGACGCGCACGCCTGCACGTCATGATTGTCTCTGCACAGGGACAGCACAGTGGACAGGTACCCGAGGTCAGCGGTGTCCTTCTCTTGCTCCTTGGTCAGCAGAGGTAAGCCCAGTAACCTCAGACATGCGCCGTACGCACGCCGCGTTCCCGTGCCAGACGGGATGTGATAGGAGCCTTGACTTCCGTCCGACATAAAGATAACCCGGCATGGATATGCCGGATTCCCCTTCCTGAATAACCTTCCCTGCACATAAGAAAACACACAAGTTACCGACATACATATGTCGGTTATACTGTCTCGGATCCCTTATCTCGGTCGACATATGCCGGTTGTCACCAGAATGGTACCTCGGTCCCTTCGGCCCGGTTTATCTCGGTATGCCTATGTCGGTTTGCACCTACACCACACTCTGAAGTCCAGGTATGTCGGTTTTTACTGTAACCTGGCCCACACCTGGGCATATCTTTTACACACATGACCCTACCCGGGGGTAGCCCCCCGACATTAGTCCCCGAAGCTGGTGCGGTCCTGCAGCCTTGGATGAAGGGCCACAGCAGGTTTAATCAACCGAAACAACAAACAAGCTTCCGACATAACCATGTCGGTTCAACCAAAAGCCACTAATAACCTCTCCAACTGATTCCGACATTTGCCCCTGTGTCGGTTTCTCCGACATAAGAATTCCGCTGAAAGAGCAAGTCAAGCTTTCACGACCAACTCAACTTAACCCAAACCATCCGACATTTACCAACTGTTTCGCCATATGCCCTTATGCCGGTTGCTCCGACACAAGGCAAACCGTTTTATCCTGATCAAACATCCGACATTCACATGCCGGTTTATCGCAAGCTTCAGGACCAAACTTTCCACAACCTTCGAGATCTGCTCTTGTGCCGGTCTCTCCGACACAAGAAGATTCCCACAATCTCTCAAAGATCTCTCCACAGCACGTGGCAGAGAGCTGTGCGCTGCCTCGGTTCCTGTGCGCGGACAGACATGTCTCTGCACGCACGCCGCATACGTCACGAGCTGTCACGTCTCAAAAGCACTTGAGTGCGTTTGACCGTGGCGTGCCTCCTTGATTCCCGCGCCAGTAACCGCATGCGATCACGCCGCGGGCCGTTACCACCTTGTGGCCCACGATGCGGCTGATCGTGCGGCCGCAAACATCGCAACCGCGCAGATCGTGCGCGGTTAATCCGCGCGCCCGTTACGGTAACCGCACGCGGTAAATACGGAAACCGCACGCCCTCACCTCCATAAATAGGGGAGCGGGGCGATCCAAACCATCTTCTTCACCGCTCTCTTCTCCTTTCTCTCTCTCCTGCAACGCCGCCGCCGCCGCGCTGTGAGCTCCGCCACGCACGACGCCGGATCTCACGAACCACCGTCCACCGGAGCACCTCGCGCCGCCGCCTAACGCGCTCAACTCCGGCACACCCCGCGCTTCTTCGCCTCGCAACGCCGTCGCAAACCGGTGAGTTCCTCGCCCTTAGCATTGCCGATGAACGTGTTCATCCCCTCCGATGAACACGTTCCTCTTCTCCGAGGATCTGTTAATCTTCCTCCTCTTCTCCGTAGAAGCTCTCACATCCAATGCATAGATGCTATTGAACTTAGTTGCTTAGATCCCCTCTAGATCTTCTCCATCGCGCCTCTTAATACCTTGCAATAGTTTCTCCGCGGATCTTCCTAAGTTTCAACTCACATGTTCTTGCATTTATCTTCTATTTATTTTCTCCGTAGATCTTTGCCAAACACTTAGCCACAGAATTGTGTTTCCCGCCACTTATGCATTTTCCTCTTTTGCCCAAATATTCCGAGATACTTATCTCGGTTCAACTTGTGTCTATGCAGATCCCTTCCGAGATGTCATCCAGCCATACCCCGGAGCCTGCCGAGGATGTCGTTGAAGAGGGAGAGCGCGCCGGGTGGGAAGGTTCCGACGTAACCCAGGCCGAGATAGACTGGTTAGTCCGGACCAAGCGCATTCCGGCACAAGTGATATGCCGGGTTCCCGGCACAGAGGCCGAGCCGAAGCTGAAATCCGGCGAGCGCGTGGTCTTCGTCGCGCACTTCGAGCGCGGCTTTGGACTCCCGGCGAGCGAGTTCTTCCGATCCTTCTTGGATCGATTCCGGCTTCAACCTCACCACCTTCCAGCCAATGCCATTACCACGCTCTCTGCGTGCGTTTCCTTCTCCGAGGGATACCTCGGACTCTGGCCCACTGTTGAGCTCTGGGCCAAGTACTTCCAACTCCGGAAGCAAAGTGTCCCGGATCCGGAGAACAAGAACTTCCCCAAGGAGATGACCCCGTGCGGAGCTGCTACCATCATACCTCGGAGAGGTTCCATCTTGCCTCGGATTCAAGGCTGGAGTCATGCCGGAAATGGCAGCGTACGTTCTTCTACGTGAAGAACCCGGACAGCCCAGACAATGCCGACTTTCTGAACCTGCCGCTATTCAACATCGCCACCCCTCTGAACAGTTTAACTGGTCCCTCAACCCGAGGGACCTGAACATCGAGATCAACCAGATTCACAAGGTCGTCGAGGAGCTTGTGGGGGCAGGCTTAACGAGCGATGATCTCCTGAGGACCTTCGTCAGCCGCCGAGTTTCCCCCTTCAAGATCGGGTTCACAAGATTTGCCACATGAGTGGCAAGTATGATCCAACTCGGATCAGCACCCACGAGCTGAACAAAGCCGAGGTCAGAAGACGTGTCAAGGCAATTGCCCGCACGCGATGACCGAGGAATGGGAATGGGGTCTAGAACCTCATAACAGAACTCGGCTTCCGGAGCAAGTAAGTAACCTTGCAACTTACACCGACATACTTTTTTCTACCGAGATAACTCTTATGCCGGCCCCATAATCGCTCATAAAGTAACTCGGTTTTACTGCTTCTGGCTTGCAGAGGTTTACCCGGCAAAAGACTGAAGATGGAGAGGATCCCTCCACCAAATGGGGCCAAGATATCCCTGCCCCGGACGTCGCCGAGGTAGAAGACCCGGATGATGAGGATCAGCTGCCGATTCCGGCTGCTGGCGCCCCTACCTCGGGTAAGCCTCGAGCCCGAGCCTCCATCCGAGATTGGTCGGACGACGATGATTGCGAAATGTTAGAGATAATTGATGCTCGTCCCATCGCATATGCTCACCCAGCCTCGGCATCAGCTAACCCGGGTGGCTCTGCTCCGAGTGCACGCCCTGCTACCTCGGGCAAACAAGTGGGATCTCGCAAGCGTGCAGAGACCGGTACCTCGAATACCGGGACCTCCACATCCTCAGATCCAGCAGCACCGAAGGCGAAGCGGCAGAAGAGAGGAGCGGTTAAGCCGAAGGGCCAAGAAGACACCACCAGTTACTCAAGGGTAAGATATTCTTTGCCGACACAAGCTCGCTTCCTTTTTTCCTTCTCCCGGGATAATCTTTCCCCGACATAACACTTTTTCTTGTTTGATGCAGTGCCCCCTTGAAATTAACCAGAGTGCCTCCTCCATGCGCTCACCCCTTCCGAGTACAGCGAACCTCGGTCACGTGATTCCGGGGTACCCGCCACTTCATCTCATTCCCGAGGTCGTGGTCCTCGACGAAGATGTTGGCTCCGGTGCCCCCACCGCGGACTCCGACATTCCGGGGCCGACACTTCGGTGACCTCGGGCCACAGCAACCACCACCACAACAACAACAACCGCACAACAGCAACCACACAACAACAACAACAGCAGCAGCAGCAACAGCAACAGGAACAGCAGCAACAGCAACAGCAACAAGACAGCAGCAACCAAAGCAGCCGCCCGGCCGAAGTCCACCACCAAGTCCACCGAGTTAGTAACTCGGAAAGCTACTCCACTAGCCAAGCCGGCACAGAGCCAAGGGCACCGGGAAACAACTCGTCAACCCGGAGAAACAAGTGGTGTTGACTCCAACCACTACCCGGAGCACCAAGCTCTCACCACCTCCGTCTCCCGAGTTACCAGTAGCAGCTGGGTTTTACCCCAGCTCCGAACTCAAAGTGGACACAGCTTAGGCTCGGAGAAGCAGTACCACATGGACTGGAATGCCGCCGACACTAGCGAGGTCTCCTCCGCGAACCCGGTCACCCAACATCCAGCTGGACCCAGTGCGCTTGCTCAGGCCATGCACAACTTGCAACTCTCGACCCTTCGAGCCAGCAAGCTTGCCGAGGTATTTTTTCCTCAGCCAGACTTTTCTTTCCTTTGCCATAGATGATAAACATATATAATCCCCAGTCCCCGAGATTCGGGTTGAGTGACCTGCGCTTGCCCGAGTAAAGATCACTCGGCGCGAATCTTCACAAAATTTCCATCATTAGACTCAAAAAATCCGACACTCAGGATCTTCAAAAAACCCGACACTTAGGATCTTCAAAAAATCCGACACTTAGGATCTTCAAAAATCCGACATCCAGTCCCCGAGATTCTTGTCGAGTTTTACTCGGCACGAATCTTCAAAAAATCCGACATTAGCTTTACTCGGCATGAATCTTCAAAAAATCATACTAACCTTTGCTCTTTTCAGGATTGCACCAACGCCCGGACCACAGTGTTTCAGAAGCTGCTTCTGGACCACAATAAACTCAAGAGGTCCCACAAGCAACTTCAGGAGACGCTGAAGAACAAGGAAACCGCGCACGCCACTGCCCTCCAGAAGGAACGACAGGAAGTGTCTCGGCTCCAGGAGGAACTTGCTCGGGTCCAGGGCGAGAAGACCGGCATTGAGAAGGCCCTGATGAGAGAGGGAAGCTGCGCAAAAGCACAAGGAAACCCTCGAGGCGACCGAGGTTCGCGCTACCTCGGCTCAAGGAGAACTGGATGCCCTCAAGGCAAAATCCGACATCTGGCTCCGCGAGCTCACCCGGCTTAACAAGGAGATGGACAGTAAGTTTCTTTATCCTTTCTTTTTGTTTCATTGCTTGTACCGACATTAAATATGCCGGTATATAACTCAATTCGGTGATAGCTTTTCTATCTTCAGATCACTTCTCCCACTCCAAGGCTGCTGCACTCAACACTGTCCGCAAGGCACGAGAAAAGAGCCGAGGCTGGCCCAATCCCGGAGGAATGGGATATTGAAGATCACCTGACCGCTCTGAATGCTCGCATCTCTCCTCTGAAGGCCATTGGCCTGGATCTTCTTGATGCTGGCATCCAAGCTTACCGAGCCTTATGGCCAGGATCTCAGACTCCGGCTACATTGAAGAATTATCCAAGTGTCTGTCGGGGGCCGAGGCCAGGGTCCGAGAGTGGAGATCCTCAGCAGCTCGCCGGAGCTGATCAAGCATTGACCTTTGTGCTCTCCTGGTATGAGGCCATCAACCTCAATGCCGTGCGCTCCCTGCGCCAAGGCTCCAAATGGACCTCAGATCCGACACTGATAGAGAGCCGCAAGGAGGCAGCCACCTTCATGGCCAGCTATGCTCCCACCCGACACTTCATTCCGGGTCCCGCCTACTCGGATGACGAAGAAGATGACCAGGATGATGAAGAGGGTGAAGACGAGGAAGATGACATCGATGAGGAGATGAGGTCGAAGCTCCCGACACTGCCACTGCCGGAGCGACCGAGACTTCTGCTGCCGGAGCAGCTGGCGCAACCGACACTCAAGCCGGCTGCGACCGAGACTTCTGAGAAGCCGGCCACCGAGACTTCTGAGAAGCCGGTATCCGACACTGCTGGTGCCTCGGCAGCCACTCCAACACCCGAGGTTGCTCCAACAACCGAAGCTTCTCCTGCCGCCGAGACTGCTCCTGAGCCTCGCACCGCTCCAACTGCTCCGAGCTCCTCCGAGGCAGCTGCCTAAGCTTATCAACATTGAACCATTAAATCCCCGGAATGCCGGGTGCAGATGTAAATATACTTTTAAGTATCTCGCAGTGCTACTTTTATCATATTAGTTTCAACAAGACAGGCAATGCCGGATCACTTTGCACCAAGTCCCCGAGTTTACTTTCTTGTTTACTATACTTAGTAATCTTTGCTCTTGTCTACCATTTAGGCGTTCGACAGTCGAGTCACAAGATCAATCATTATAGCACACAATACTTGTAAATTTTGAGGTAAGGTTTAGAGTCATCCGACACAAGGAAAAGGAAAGAAAAAACCGGGTTAGTAAACGACATATGTCGGATCTTTTTAGGACCGAGTCCCCGAGTCCATTTTCATGTTTACCATATACCATAACCTCTGCTCTTGACTGCCATTTCGGCGTTCGTCAGTCGAGTCACAAGATCACAACAAAATAGCATACATTACTTGAACTTTGAAACGAGGTCTCAAAATCATCCGACATATGAACAACACAGAAAAAACCGAGATAAAACACAAGCATATAGACAAAGGCAGTCCCCGAGTTTCTTTTCGGAGTGCCGGCATTTTATTCAAAGGAAAACCGAGATACATACACTGCGCCCTTATGAGTAAAAGGGACGGAGTAGAGCTACATTCCAGGGTCTTTTGGTCTCCTCTCCGGATTTGTCCATCACATTTTTCCTCGGTGCCTGCGCATCTATAAGATAGTATGAATCATTGTGCAGAGCCTTGCTCACAATGAATGGTCCCTCCCATGGAGGTGACAACTTGTGTCGGCCTGCTTTGCGTTGCACTAGCCTCAACACCAAATCTCCCTCTCGGAATACCCGAGGGCTGATCTTCCGGCTATGATAGCGTCGGAGATTTTGCTGATATATAGCTGACCGAGATAAGGTCAGTTCTCGTGCTTCTTCGAGCAAATCAACATCATTTTCCCGAGCTTCTTTTGCCTCGGTTTCAGTGTACAGCGCCACTCTCGGCGAGTCATATTCCATGTCGGTCGGCAGGACCGCTTCTGCTCCATAGACCAGAAAAAATGGCGTATAGCCAGTTGATCGATTTGGTGTGGTCCTTAGACCCCACAACACTGCTGGTATCTCCTCTATCCAACATCCCGGAGTTCGCAACAGTGGTTCAATCAACCGGGCTTTGATACCGGCTAACACCAATGCATTTGCTCTTTCCACTTGCCCATTTGCCTCAGGGTGTGCCACCGAGGCTATGTCCAACCGAATTCTTTTTCCGCACAGAACCGAGCAAACTCTCCCACAGCAAAGTTTGTGCCATTATCCGAGATAATGCTATGGGGGTAACCATATCTCAAAATGATGTCCTTCAAAAAGGTCACAGCTGTGTGACCATCACACTTCCGGATTGGCTTTACCTCGATCCATTTGGTGAACTTGTCCACCATCACCAGCATATGAGTCATGTTACCTCGGGCTGGCCTGAACTCTCCCACCATATCCAGACACCAAACTGCAAAGGGCCAAGTGATTGGAATTGTCTTGAGTGCCGAGGCTGGCAGGTGGATCTTTTTAGCAAACCTCTGACATCCCTCACACTTTCGGACGATATCTTCTGCCTGGTTCAAAGCACTGGGCCAATAAAACCCATGCCGGAATACCTTAGCCACCAAGGCTCTTGATGAAGCATGATGACCACATTCTCCCTGATGAATCTCCAGGAGCATCTCTGCCCTTCCTGCGGCTCGACACAGCGCTGCAGTACCTCGGTCACACTTCTCTTGTATAACTCTGGTTGATGATGGTGTATGCCTTGGATCTTCTTTGCACTTGCCTAGCTTCAACTTCATTACTTGGCAAACTCCCGTCCATCATATATGCCATTATTGGTTGTGCCCACTCCGGCACAGGACGCACAGGAAAGACCGGATCATCCACCTCCATGAGATCAACCGACATTGCTTCTTCCGAGATGAGTAACCAGTCCCCGGGTTCTGCCAAGCAGTCCCCGGGTTCTCCCAAATGCATCCGACATCGACGTCCATGGGAACAGCACCAGACTCCGGTTTCGCCGGGATAAAGATTGACTCGGACTCGGCGATGGTTTGATTGATGGCTTCCTCAAATGCTCCAAGGCTATGCCGGGTGGAATTGGATCCCGGGATGAACCTAGCTTGGACAGTACATCGGCGGCTTCATTTTCAGCCCGAGGTATATGCGTGAGCTCGCAACCTTCAAAGAACCCCGAGATCTTCTGGACATGAAACCGATACAACGCCATGTTGGCGTCTAAAGCATCCCAATTTCCCGAGACTTGCTGCACCACCAAATCCGAGTCTCCGAAACATTCTATCCGGCGAATACCAATTTCTTTGGCCACATTTAGCCCATGAACAAGTGCCTCATACTCGGCCACATTGTTAGATGCCGCAAAATGAATCTGCAACACATATCTCAGCTGATCATGCTTTGGCGAGGTAAGGACTACCCCGGCACCTAAACCAATTTTGTCCTGAACCATCAAAGTGCATTCTCCAGTAATTGGAGTCAGGCAATGGTGGCTCATATTGCATTTCAGCCCAATCCACCAAGAAATCCGGCAGTGCCTGAGATTTAATGGCATCTCTTCTTTCATAGTGAGGAGTGTAAGGGGACACCTCGATAGCCCACTTGGCTACTCGGCCAGTTGCATCTTTACACCCAATGATCTCCGAGATAGGAGCCTCACACACCACAGTGATTGAATGCTCTTGGAAGTAATGTTTCAACTTCTTAGCAGCCAGATAGACACCATATGTCATCTTCTGGTAGTGAGGATAGTTCTGCTTGGACAACGAGATCACCTCGCTCAGGTAATACACTGGCCTTTGCACAGTTTTGCCATCTTCTTCTCGCTCCACTACCAATACGACACTCACAACCCGGTTTGTGGCTGCAATGTAGAGCAACATCGGCTCTTTGGGTAATGGTGAGCCAGTATCGGCGCAGTTGCCAACATCTTTTTTAACTCGGTGAACGCCGCATCTGCTTGCGGGGTCCACACGAAGTGGGTTGTTTTCTTCATGAGTTGATACAAAGGCAATGCCTTTTCTCCCAACCTGCTAACAAACCGACTTAAGGATGCCAAACATCCAGTGAATTTCTGCACGTCTTTGAGACATGTCGGTAACCTCATGCTTTCAATAGCACGGATTTTTGTCGGGTTCACCTCGATACCTCGGCTGACACGAGGAAACCGAGTAATTTGCCTGCCGGCACACCAAATGTACATTTGTCCGGGTTAAGTTTTATCCGGAATTTCCTTAGATTCTCAAATGTTTCTCGGAGATCATCAATCAGAGTGGATTTCTCCTTAGACTTGATGACAATGTCATCGACATACACCTGCACATTTTTTCCTATTTGATCATGCAAGCATTTTTGCATACATCTCTGGTAAGTGGCACCAGCATTTCTCAAACCAAAGGTCATGACACGATAGCAATAAGCCCCATACGGGGTGATAAAAGCAGTTTTCATTTGATCAGCAGGGTTCAGTGGTATCTGGTGAAAACCAGAATACGCATCTACAAAGGATAACAGCTCACACCCGGCTGTGGAATCGATCACTTGATCAATCCGAGGCAGCGGGAATGGATCCTTAGGACATGCCTTGTTCAAGTTTGTGTAATCAATACACATACGCCACACAATGGCCACGTTCGGGTCATCTTTTTTCTTTTCCACCAGGACCGGGTTAGACAACCAGTCCGGGTGCAGCACCTCCATGATGAAACCAGATGCAAGTAATCTGGCCAGTTCATCACCTATCACCTTTCTCCTCTCATCCGAGAGACGTCGCATAGGTTGCTTCACCGGTTTCATATCCGGTCTGACGAACAAAGAGTGCTCAGCCAACTCCCTCGGAACACCTGGCAGGTCCTGATTTGACCATGCAAAGATATCCCGGTTCTCACGGAGGAAGTGACTGAGCTCGCCTTCCTATTTCTCGTTAACCCGGTACCAATGATGACGTTGTGGTCCGGACATGCCGGGTCAACATTGATCTTCTTGGTCTCCTTGGGCACCTCGAAAGTTGCATTCTGCTCCGGGTTAGCCATACCCGGCATGCCGAGTTGTGCGGACTGAGCCAATGCCACCACTTCATGGATCTTCTTCTTCTCTGCAGCGATAATCAGTGACTCGGCTAAGCACGATCCAGCCGAGGCACACTCCAGTGCACGCTTGTAATCACCCGAGATAGTGATGATGCCATTAGGACCCGGCATTTTCATCTTGAGGTAACCCACATGGGTGGATATCATGAACTTGGACAGTGCAGGCCTACCGAGTAAAGCATGGTATGGACTTTCGAGGTCCACTACCTCAAACTGGATGCTCTCAGTTCGGCAGTTTCCTTGGTGCCAAACAACACATCAACCCAAATTTTGCCCATAGGTGCACATGAAACACCTGGCACTATACCATGAAAGGTTGTAGAACTCGGCTGCAGCATATTTGCCGAGATACCCATCTTCACCATGGTGTCTCGGTACATGATATTGATAGCACTCCCATTATCAATGAGAACTCGGGTGAACCGAACATTGATGGTGGGTCCAAAGAATGTCGGGTCCACCACCAATGCATAACCTCCCGGAGTTGGCATAACTCGGGGATGATCCCTTCTGCTCCAAGTGATTTCTTGCTCGGACCAGTGCAAATACTTCGGCACTGCCGGCATAACTGCGTTCACCTCCAGTGCACGCCGATGCAAGCTCTTCTTGTCAGTTGGCTCGGTCACAAATAACATAGCTCTGATGAGCTTCTCTGTAATCTCCCTGGGGATACTCTCCCTGCCTGCTGGGACCAGTGTTGTTGTTGTTCCCTCCGACATTCACCTGATTCACAGGTTTCGGATCTGCTTGCCTCGGAACTGGCGGAATCACCGGGATAGCATTTGCTCCGGTAAGCGGCAAGTTTTGCCTCGGCGGAATTCTCTGAGGTGCCCCCTGATTTCCTCCGGCTCTGGCTCCTTCCCCCTTGTGCGCTGATACCAGCTGCACTGCCGAGTTGTATGGTTTGCAGGCCTGCGGATGTCTTGGGTGTGGAAACTGCAAGGCCCATCCAACATAGCCTCATAAGTTAAGGATGGCTTCTGGTCACCCCATGGCCTCTTCCCTTCTTGATTCTGGCCCCATGCTGGGCCGTTGAACTTCGGACGCTGGCTATTGCCGGCATCTGGCTGGTCTTGGTTTACGCTGCAACCTGGTTTGAGCCATACCGGTAATCCGGCTCTCTCCTCTTGTTTCCGAAGTCCTGGCGATCGTTCTGCCTGACTGGCCCGGGTCTGTTATTCACCGGGTATCTTCTACTCGGCTCCCCGAGTTCAGCAAGGGTTGCATCGGATCACCCAGTGCATAGCTATCCGCAATCCGGATTGTCTCGGCCAGGTGGCCGGCATTTCCCTCTGCAACTTCTGCCAGAGCATGGAGCCGTGTCGGCACCCTGGGCAAACCAAGATATGGCCTGCGCCTCCACAACTCCTTCACAGGAATTGCGAATAGTACTCCACCGGGTTAAGTAATCCCGGTCAGTTTCATTATCCCTCTGCTTGCACATCGCAAGCTGCTGAGGACGATTCGGTCTCTTGTACGTGCTGGAGAAGTTGCTAACAAATGCTTCTTCAAAGTCCAGCCAGCAATCAACGCTGCCCTCTCGCAGGTTGTTCAGCCAAATCCGGGCTGGCCCTTCCAACATTGCGGGATATACCTCACCGCCCATCGGCGGTTTCCTCCCGCGATATGCACTGCCGACACATAATCTGTCAGCCAGTCCTCCGGCTTAGTACTGCCGTCATATGTTTTTGCACCTCGGTTCAACTGAAAGTGCCGCACCGGTGGCTCCCTCATGATCCGAGGTCCAAAACATGCCGGGCCAGGTGGACCTTGCTCTTCCAGCATCTCGGACATATAAATCCTGTCCAACTTGTAGCGTGCATCATTTGGTGACAACTGGCGAGGTCCCAACCGAGATCCCAGTGCACCTTCATATCTCGGATACCCGGCTTTCTCCATAGCCGAGTAACCATCATCATAACGGTTAGCCACCTGTCAACACCTTGTGGCTGCTGGACATGCGACATTTTGCTGCTGCTGGGCGAGATTTTGTGTCGGATACCGAGGTGGATAACCTCGGCCAGCCGAGTTAACTACCCGGCACCTGGACCGCCCGGACCGGGATTGCTTCTACCCCGGCCGGCACTGCCTCGCCCAACTACCTGTTTTCCGGCACACGCCGGATCATACACCTGTATCTGTTTGCTCTTACCGGAGTTTACACTCCGGTCACGATCTCCACCGACATGCGGTGATGAAGCTTGCCCCTTAGATCCACTGGCTCCCCTAGCCGAGTGAACAACATCGGACCCACCTGCAACTGTGTTGGCCTTGCGATAGGCCTCATTCTGCCGGGTAGCCACAGCTACCAACTCATTAACTCGGTCTTGCTGCCTACGGAGAGCTTCTCCGGATAAGCCTGACAACTCGGCTCTTGCTGCCTCGGCAGCTCTAAGAGTCTTAGCAGGGGAACTATACTTCGGTTTTTCGACCGATAAGTTACTAGGAGTCTTACTGGAGCTAGATCTACCATCTCTAGCAATCTCGGCATTGAGGTTTTTACCCCTCTTGCGCACATCCTCTACTCGACTAGGGCGAGCAGCTACCGGGGTAAAACCATGTGCTTGGTTATACTCACGGACAGTTATCCCGAACTCTCTCCTCACCTCGGCCATCTCCAGAGCCTCCTGAAGCAAGCTCTGACGCCGTGCCTCCAACTCTGCCTCCGATTGGGCAGCATCTGTACCGGCAGCTACCGGCACAGCCAGTTTCTCTATTATCTCCTCGAGATGAGCTGGCCTAACGGTACATGGATGTACCGGCCTGATCTCGGAGGTTTTCCCTCCTCTCCAGCGGCACTTTCGCCGATCTGGTGACCTTGGGGGCAGGATTACCGGCATCTCCTTTGCCGGGTTCTCCTTTACCGGCATCAGCCGCAGTGCCGGTCACCATGACCTCTGCGCAGCTCCCGGGGCGAGCGCTACGCCGGCCGCGAGCCGCACAGATAGCAGGAGGATCCTCAGCCACAAGCACCTGCTCGGGGTACTTGCAGACAACCTCGGTGGCGACGTAGGTCACGAAGGTGCCGAAGCTGATGAGGCAGCCGTTCGTCGGGAACGGCCTGCTGCCGAAGCATCCAGCGTTGTCGCTGATGAAGTTCAGCGAGCCGAGCTTGCAGACGAGCCCGCAAACGACGCGCTCGCCGGAGTCGATGATGGAACCCGTCCGGAATGTCACACCAGCCAGCGCCGCTGCGCCCCACGGTGGGCGCCAACTGTCGTGGTGGTATCACGGCAGATGCCATAGGATGGCTAAAGAGTGGGGCCGATGGACGCTGGTGGATCCGGGAGAGGGCTAGCGCGCTAAGAAGCACACACGAAGAACACACAAGCACACCAAGATCTACCCAGGTTCAGGGCCCTCGTGAGGAGGTAAAGCCCCTACTCCTGCCTGCCTCTCTCTCTATACCGAGGTATCACAAATACAAGTTGCTCCTCGAGCTGTATGATCCCAGCAATGGGGATAAACACAAGGAAGAAGATGAAGCTATGGGGGAAATGTGTCTCAGGGTATCGTCCCTCACGCAGGAGGGGGTGAGGACATATATATAGGCTAAACCGAGTTACCGGAATACCCCTCCACTTGCAACGGTCACTTCTCCGTACCGGCACTGCAGACGCGCACGCCTGCACGTCATGATTGTCTCTGCACAGTGGACAGGACGTGGCTTGCCCATGTCCTGTCCCTTATCTCTGTTCCTAGGTACACCCGAGGTCAGCGGTGTCCTTCTCCTGCTCCTTGGTCAGCAGAGGTAAGCCCAGTCACCTCAGACATGCGCCGTACCGCACGCCGCGCTCCCGTGCCAGACGGGATGTGACAGGAGCCTTGACTTCCGTCCGACATAAGATAACCCGGCATGGATATGCCGGATTCCCCTTCCTGAATAACCTTCCCTGCACATAAGAAAACACACAAGTTACCGACATACATATGTCGGTTATGCTGTCTCGGATCCTTATCTCGGATCCCTTATCTCGGTCGACATATGCCGGTTGTCACCAGCATGGTACCTCGGTCCCTTCAGGCCCGGGTTATCTCGGTATGCCTATGTCGGTTTGCACCTACACCACACTCTGAAGTCCAGGTATGTCGGTTTTTACTGTAACCTGGCCCACACCTGGGCATATCTTTTACCACACCATGACCCTACCCGGGGTAGCCCCCCGACAGTTATATTGTCCTCTAAAAACAAATAGTTGAGATTTCAAAATGTAAACTTTATTTTTCCTTTTCCTTTTTTTTTTGCCAAGTTGTGCTCACTAGGCCGCCATGTCCATGAAACCTGAGAAATTTCAAAATGGTTTTTCCTTTTGCAACCTAATATTTCTCATTTTAAATTCCCATATGTTTCAATAACCTTTTTCTAGGATGTTTGTGACTTTTCAAAAGTTCATGATATTCTCCAAAGAATTCCTCCATTATTCTACTGTTGTGGTCTTTCCTTGGAAATGTTCATTTGACAAAAGAAATTAATAATTTTTTTGCAAATTAGAATTGTTCGTATATATGTTTTTTAAATCCTAAATTGTTAATATATTTTGTGATCTCAAAATTTCCTTCAAATTACCAAGTTTTCTGATAAGATTTTTTTCCCATTATTGTGCTGATTAGGGTGTCAATCCTAAAAAGGAAGAACTGCCAACCTCTTGCTAAATTTCTCTGTCACAACATTTATATAAAAAAGAAGTCAGAACATGGATATAATTAGCCACCTGTAAAAAAATCAGTGATAGGAAACGGAAAAGAAACTAGAGTACATCTACACTTACTAACGAGCAATTATAGCATGAATTTAACCAAATCTACTGAGATAAACTAATTAACAAACAGCCCTGTCTCACCGTTCTATAGACCATGTCAACACAAGCATCAGGCTATCACCAAGGGCCACCCTTCACACGTTACCCAGTTTACTTGAACCGCTTCAGAATTCAGATGATAGACACAAAGCGTCACAGTCCATGGTCTATAATAATGCACCAGTGGAGCCAGGAAAATGGAAAACAGCGGCAAAACGTAGACATCAGGCAAATCTTGCGTGATAAGGGCAAGTAAACGCCTCAGGTCAAGAGGATGGAAGAGAGCACAGATCACCCACCCACCCCGTCCATTAAGCTAGAAAGTTGGACTTCTTGTTGCCCTCCACTTGACCTTGTCTACACACTGACTGAGATGCTGATGATTGCTCTCGATTGCGTACGCCTTTTGGTATGATCTTCCCGTGTACTATCTTGCCATAGCATCTTCACAAAATCTTCACCAACTGTTTCTTTCTTGAGTGTGCACCTTTTCCTGTTCCTTCAAATCTTCACCTACTGTTTCTTTCTCGAATGCGCGCCTTTTCCTGTTGAACAAAGGATGCATCAAAAATTGATATTTCTGGTCAGCATTAGTGGGAAAAGGTCAGATTTGTTTTGTTAAACTGGTAAGAGGAGTGATGTCAGGTTGCAGTAAAAATTCGAGATGGACTGAGTTGAGAATGGGTGGATGACTACAATGCAATATTTTGTACGGTTAGTTTACGTTAAGACTGGGGAATTGATTTGTCAGTAGATTATAGGAAGCAGCCATGAGTGAGACGTCATAGTGTGAACCTACCACTTTTTTCTTTGTGCTGATTACGACGGCAAGGAATAAAACAAAATGGAAGCAAGATCTTTCCCATTGACCATTTGATGATTAGACCACCATTGATGCTGTATCCGGCCAGGGCACAGCTTAAGTTCTGGTTTACATACTAGTTTCAACAAAAAAACATGCAGACGCTCCAGTCTTCAGACAAGACACGCAGCAAGAAATTGCACATACCTTCCCTTGGCCTTGCAATTGTGCTGCTGATCTCCTTGGCTTCTCCTGCCAGTTCCTGCACGGAGCATGAGAATACCTCCCTTCTCCGGTTCCTAGCAGGGCTGTCGCATGATGATGGCCTCGTCGCCTCATGGAAGGATGGCACGGATTGCTGCAAATGGGCAGGGATCACATGCGGCCAAGATATGATGGTCACCGATGTCATGCTGGCTTCAAGGGGCCTTGAGGGGCAAATCTCCGAGTCTCTTGGAAACCTCACCAGGCTGCAGTACCTCAACCTCTCTCACAACTCGCTGTCCGGTGGTCTGCCGCTGGAATTGGTGTTGTCCAGCAACATCACCATCCTTGATGTCAGCTTTAACCAGCTCAATGGAACCCTCCACGAGCTGCCATCTTCAACCCCTGCCCGGCGTCTGCAGGTACTGAATATCTCAAGCAACTTATTTGCAGGACAATTTCCATCCACCACATGGAAAGCAATGGAGAATCTGAGAGCACTCAATGCCAGCAATAACAGCTTTTCTGGGCTGATGCCAACTGATATCTGCAAAATCTTCTCACCCCTCACTGTGCTTGATCTGTGTTTGAACAAATTAAGTGGCAACATCCCCCCAGGAATTGGTAATTGCTCCAGGCTGAGAGAGCTCAGAGCCGGATACAACCATCTCAGTGGAACTCTCCCAGATGACCTCTTCGATGCTACCTTGTTGGAGCACCTGTCTTTTCCTAACAATGATTTACATGGAGGTCTTGATAGTACACGCATGACCAGCCTCAGAAATCTTGTAACCCTTGATCTTGGAGGGAACAGAATCAGTGGCAAGATTCCAGATTCTATAGGTCAGCTCAAGAAATTGGAGGAGCTGCATTTGAACAACAACAACATGTCAGGGGAGCTGCCATCAGCTTTGAGCGATTGCACAAATCTGATAACAATTGACCTCAAGAGCAACAATTTCAGTGGAGAACTTACAAAGGTCAATTTCTCCAACCTACCCAGTCTAAAAACTTTAGATCTTTACTTTAACCAGTTCAACGGCAAAGTTCCAGAAAGCCTATACTCTTGCAGCCATCTGACTGCACTGCGGGTATCTACCAACAAATTAGATGGGCAGCTTTCACCAAGAATAAGCGATTTGAAGTACCTCAACTTCCTATCGCTTGCCTCAAACTCTTTCACAAACATCACAAATGCACTGCACATCCTTAGGAGCTCCAGGAACCTTACCACCCTGCTCATCGGCGGTAACTTCAAGCGAGAGCTCATGCCAGAGGATGACAGAATTGATGGTTTTGAGAATCTTCAGGTTTTGGACATCGGAGATTGCCAATTGTTGGGAAAAATACCTTTATGGATATCAAGGCTCACAAATTTGGAGATGTTACTTTTAAATAGCAATCAACTCACTGGACCAATACCAGGATGGATCAACTCCCTAAGCCATCTCTTCTTTATGGATGTGTCAAACAACAGTCTCACAGGAGAAATCCCGTTAACATTGACAGAGATGCCAATGCTGAAGTCAATGGAAAACGCAACTCATTGGGACCCAAGGATATTCGAACTACCCATTTATAGTAGTCCATCACTTCAATACCGTGTTCTTACATCTTTCCCAACAGTGTTGAATCTTAGCCGCAACTACTTCACAGGTGTGATTCCCCCACTGATTGGCCAGTTGAAAATGCTTGTTGTGCTTGATTTCAGTTTCAATGGGTTATCTGGACAGATCCCACAATCGACTTGCAACCTCACAAACTTGCAGGTGCTAGACTTGTCCAGCAACAATCTCACAGGTGCTATCCCAGCTGCATTGAACAGCCTCAACTTCCTTTCAGCATTCAACATTTCGACCAATGACCTAGAAGGGCCTATTCCATCTGGAGGCCAGTTTAATACATTTCAGAATTCTAGCTTCAATGGGAATCCAAAGCTGTGTGGCTCTATGCTCACTCATAAATGTGGTTCAGCTTCAAAACCTCCGTCATACCCAAAACATCAAAATAAGAAGGCTGTTTTTGCAATTGCATTCGGCGTGTTCTTTGGAGGAATCGCTGTTCTTTTGTTGCTGGTGCGTCTCCTTGTCTCACTAAGGATGAAGGGTTTTACAGCAAAAATAGGACGGGAGACTAATGGTGATGATGAAGAAACTTCCTTCTACTCCAGTTCAGAGCAAACAGTGGTGGTGATGCAGATGCCGCGAGGGAAGGGAGAAGAAAACAAGCTCAAATTGGCTGACATTCTGAAAGCTACAAACAACTTTGACAAGGCGAACATCATTGGATGTGGAGGTTATGGATTAGTCTACAAGGCACAGCTACATGATGGCTCCAAGCTGGCAATCAAAAAGCTCAACGGTGAAATGTGTCTGATGGAAAGGGAGTTCAGTGCAGAGGTTGATGCACTCTCCATGGCACAGCATGACAATCTTGTACCACTTTGGGGTTACTGTATCCAGGGAAACACGAGGCTCCTCATATATTCCTACATGGAGAATGGCAGCCTAGATGATCGGCTTCATAATAGGGATGATGATGCTAGCTCACTTCTCGACTAGCCAATGAGGCTCAAGATCGCACAAGGAGCAAGCCTGGGTCTTTCTTATATCCACGATGACTGTAAGCCTCATATTGTCCACCGTGACATCAAATCCAGCAACATCCTACTGGACAAAGAATTTAAAGCTTATGTTGCAGATTTTGGGCTAGCCAGATTGCTCCTTCCAAACCAAACTCATGTCACAACAGAGCTGGTCGGCACTATGGGTTATATTCCCCCTGAGTATGGGCAAGCATGGGTTGCTACGCTGAGAGGTGATATATACAGTTTTGGAGTGGTCCTGCTTGAGCTGCTCACAGGAAGGCGACCTGTTCCATTCATGTCTACATCAAAACAACTTGTCCCATGGGTTCTACAGATGATGTCTGAGGGTAAACATATTGAGGCCCTGGATCCAAAACTTCGAGGAACAGGGTATGAAGAGCAAATGCTGATGGTGCTTGAAACTGCTTGCAAGTGTGTTGATGATGATCAATTCCGGAGGCCCGCTATCATAGAAGTAGTTTCCTGCCTTGCCAGTATAAATGCTGACCTGCAGAAATAAAAGTCAGACAAGATTTGATGAATTCCACATGACAGATCATATTGTACTTTTGGTGCACACGGTAGAAGTAGTTTTCCCAGCTTCACTAGAAGTACTACTTCTGTTTAGCCTTACAGATTGTTTTGTACAGCACCCAGCAGATTATGTTTTTGAACTTAATGTACTTTTTTAGGAAAGCTTTTCTAGTTCATCTTCATTTTCTATGTTTCTTGAAGCATTATGTATGTTCAAGCTTCACAAGCGTGGGAACAAGAATAAAGAAGTGGAATTATAACCTTGTACCTTCAGTGAAGTAGTGAAAATGGTTTCCGTCCAAGTGCATATACTAATGTGTCCGTCAGAGGGTTTCTTCAGATTAAAATTTTTACTAAAAAACACCAGAGTTGGAGTTGGTTTTGTAGATACTACGGATGCATGGTCCAAGCATGGAATGAATGGAATGATGAATTGAGGAATGAGGATGCGATACAACTACGGTGTTTGGAATGTAAGAAACTCACAACGCATAAGGGATCAGCATCACACCGCCACTATACTATAGGTACTTAGGTACAGAGAAGAATGGGGATCAAGAAGCACCAACCATCCATGCCGAAAGATTTGCCCGGTCAAGAAACGACGTACCTTCCATTTCATTGCATTGCAGCGCGCAGAATCGGCATCCGGTGTACAAAGGCAAAAAGCGGCTACCGGGTTGGCATTTCGCCGAACAGCCTGAGTGCCGCACTGCTGCCGAGACCGCAGCGTCGTGTTCCCCACGGCGGCTCTCCACGATCGGCATTGTTGGCGTAGGGATAGTCACCCCCGGCATGCAGTTGGGAGGAAGCGAGCGTGGAAGCAACTTCGCGGCGAACGTACGTGTGGTAAGATGATAGCGCTGGAAGTGCGGCTCGTCGGGATTGGACGGATGGCCATAGAGCGGAGGAAGCAGAAGAAGGCCGTGGAAACTCATCTCCTCTCCGTTGCTAAAGGAAATGGGCTTTGGGCTCGGGTATGTAACCATAGGCCTGAACGGGCCAATTTCAGACATGTTCATTCTCGATGGCCTGATGGAACGAGGCTTAATAATAACTCAAATGAACAGATGAACGTGGATGCTGAAAAAAAAACACATTTATATTCTAGGATTTGGGCAAGCAGCTAGTAGTACACTTATTCTTCAAAAAAATAGTACACTTTTCTCAAAAAACATAAAAAGCTAGTAGTTCACAAGGTGGCCATGTAGGCACTCCACCCATGCCAACTGCCAAGGTGGCAGCCTGGCAGCCAGTTTGATGCTTACTGGATGTAAAAATACCACTTGAATATCATTATGTACTCGAGTAATTCCAGAACAACAAAATTACCTCCCAAATAGAGCTGTTACAGCCACTCTGAAATTAGAGACTCAGCATGCAGAACTGACAGCCAACCAACACCCAGGTTAGATTTGAGGAGAAAAATGAATCAACTACTCCCAAAATGAAATGCCATAATTAAAAGAAGAAGATTTATTGCCCAGTCGGTCTCTAAACCAAGAGTTCACATAACCCACCCACTTAAGACTATTTGTTGCTTGGTGTGGAAAAAAATCTTAGCCTAACAACCGCAAGCACAGGCAAAGAGCTAATCAAGTAGAACCATATAAAAAAAGAAAAATAACTTGGTCCATGTGAAATACAACAAAGAAGACTGAATGGACTAGCAAAGAAAATACAGTAAGAAAAAAAATGGCCAGCACTGACCACAATAGCACTCAAGAATTGCTGCCATGCCAGATGCCATAAGAAAAAGACTTGAATAGTCAAGTTGGTAAAAGTTCTTCATATCATATCATGTCGTATCAACCTGATCATAATGCAATTAAACAAGTGCATCATGTACCATTACCAATTCAATAATCACAGAATCAAAAGCAGCTAATTTTTTGTGTGCAAGAGGGCCTGTGCTTTTCAGTAGATTATTGCAGCCAGCTCAACCAAAACGTGCATGGTGGTGTGAACCAGGAAGCTGCTGCCTGAGGTAAGTGCGTGGAACACCAGTGTGGATCCTCTGATCCTTGACCCAAACCTCCTCTCATTTGTTGTCAATAGAGTGTCCAAGCCTTCTTTTCCCATCTCTTCATGCTCTTTCCTGAGCAGGTCCGGTCAGAATCAGGTTTCAGCATCTGGTTTGCATGCTAAGACTTTGATTGGGCAACCATGCAGAAGCAGCAGCTGCTCCATTTCTCATGCAAGAAGAGGAGCAATGGATTCCCGATACCTTTCCTTGGATGTGCTCTTGTGATGATGGTGGTTCTGCTCTCCATGGTCTCTCCAGCCAGTTCTTGCACGGTGCAGGAGAAGGGCTCCCTCCTGCAGTTCCTGGCTAGGCTGTCGTGGGACGGTGGTCTCGCGACATCATGGAAGCAGAACAGCACCAACTGCTGCATGTGGGAAGGGATCGCCTGCGGCACAGATGGGGCAGTCACCGATGTCTCGCTGGCTTCCAAGGGCCTTGAGGGGCGCGTCTCGCCGTCCCTGGGCAACCTCACCGGACTGCTGCGCCTCAACCTGTCCCACAACTCGCTGTCTGGTGGACTACCAATGGAGTTGGTGTCGTCCAGCAGCATCATCGTCCTTGATGTCAGCTTCAACCGCCTCAACGGAGACATGCAAGAGCTGCCATCTTCAACCCATGCCCGGCCTCTGCAGGTACTGAACATCTCTAGCAACTTGTTCACAGGCCGGTTTCCATCGTCCACCACATGGGAGGTGATGAACAATCTGGTCGCACTCAACGCCAGCAACAACAGCTTCACTGGGCAGATACCGAGCCATTTTTGCAGAGGCTCACCGTCGTTAGCCATGGTTGCACTCTGTTACAACCAATTCACAGGGAGCATTCCTCCTGGACTTGGTAATTGCTCCGTGCTCACAGTGCTAAAGGCTGGGCACAACAACCTCAGCGGGAATCTCCCAAGTGAACTCTTCAATGCTTCCTCGTTGGAGTACCTCTCACTTCCTGACAATGTTTTACATGGAGTGCTCGATGGCACACAAATAGTCAAGCTCAGAAATTTGACTACCATTGATCTTGGAGGGAACAATTTCAGCGGCAAGATTCCCGATTCAATAGGTCAGCTGAAGAGATTAGAGGAGCTGCATTTGGACAGCAACAACATGTCAGGGGAGCTGCCAACATCTCTGAGCAATTGCACAAATCTCGTAACAGTTGACCTCAAGAGCAACCACTTCAATGGAGAACTTACCAAGGTCAACTTCTCGAGTCTGCACAATCTAAGGAATTTAGATCTTCTGTACAACAACTTCACCGGCACAATTCCAGATAGCATATATTCTTGCACCAAGCTGGCTGCACTGCGCATATCTGGCAACAACTTGCATGGGCAGCTTTCACCAAGAATAGCCAGATTGAAATCCCTTACATTCCTATCACTTGGTTTCAACAATTTTACAAATATTACAAACACGCTCCGGATACTCAAGGACTGTAGGAACCTCACTTCCCTGCTTATTGGGGGGACCAACTTCAAGGGCGAATCCATGCCAGAAGATGAAATAGTTGACGGTTTTCAGAATCTTCAGGTCCTTTCCATAGCTGGCTGCTCATTGTCTGGAAACATACCTCTTTGGCTATCAAATCTGAAGAAGTTGGAGATGTTATTTTTGCAAAATAACCAACTCAGTGGACCAATACCTGGCTGGCTCAGTAGACTAAATTTGCTCTTCCATCTAGACATCTCAAATAATAGCCTTACAGGAGAAATTCCAAGAGCCTTAATGGAGATGTCAATGCTAAATTCAGAGAAGACAACTGCAGCCCGTTTGGACCCAAGAGCTTTTGAGCTGCCTGTTTATACAACTCCATCACGTCAATATCGTATAACCAGTGCTTTCCCTAAAGTGCTGAATTTAGGAAATAATAACTTCACTGGTGTGATCCCTGAGGAGATTGGTCAGTTGAACTTGCTTGCTATACTGAACTTCAGTTCCAATAGCTTATCAGGGGAGATACCACAGCAGCTCTGCAACCTAACAACCCTGCTAGTACTGGACTTGTCCAGCAACGATCTCACGGGTATAATCCCATCGGCACTGAAAAACCTGCACTTCCTTTCAGCATTCAACATTTCCTACAATGACCTGGAAGGATCAATTCCAGATGGAGTCCAGCTTAGTACATTTCCAAGTTCTAGCTTTGAAGGGAATCCAAAGCTGTGTGGCCGTGTTCTCCATCGCAGTTGTGGTTCCGCAGAAGGACCGTCAAGCTCCAAAAAACAGAGGAGCAAGAAATCCATTTTTGCAATTACATTCGGTGTATTCTTTGGTGGAACTGCTTTTCTTTCCGTGCTTGGGTGTCTCCTTGCAACAATCAAGCACAGGATCAGCAACAATCGAGATGTGGAAGCAACTTCATTCGAGACTGGTTCAGAAGAATCATTAGTGATAGTGCCACGGGCAAGGGAGAAGAAAGTAACCTCACGTTCGCTGACATCGTGAAGGCTACAAATAACTTTCACCAGGAGAGCATCATCGGTTCTGGAGGCTATGGGCTGGTCTACAGGGCTGATTTACCCGATGGCCCCAAGCTGGCCATCAAGAAGCTTAATGATGACATGTGTCTGATGAACAGGGAATTCACTGCAGAGGTTGATGCGCTCTCAATGGCACAGCATGACAACCTTGTACCACTCTGGGGTTATGGCATACAGGGAGATTCAAGGTTCCTCATATATCCTTACATGGAGAATGGCAGCTTGGACGACTGGCTTCACAACAGAGATGTTGATGTCAACTCATTTCTTGACTGGCCGACACGGCTCAAGATCGCACAAGGAGCAAGCCGAGGAGAGTGATGTTTTGTAGCTCGGGCTACATGTAGCCCGTTTTTTTCAAAAA
Source organism: Poa pratensis (assembly GCA_947311845.1). Lineage (NCBI taxonomy): Eukaryota > Viridiplantae > Streptophyta > Magnoliopsida > Poales > Poaceae > Poa > Poa pratensis. Next base: position 18,192,789 of record CAMZMU010000099.1, read on the forward strand.
AATTCAAAATTTGAAAACGCATCAAAAAAATCTGAAAAAAATCATGCACGTACCTGAGCATGGCACGCACCGCCGTGAATTTTTTCGCACCGAAATGATATCGTATGCGCCCTGTGCAAAAATGACAAATTGCTGACAGAAAATGAGATCCAATTTTCTGTCAGCAATTTGTCATTTTTGTACAGGGCGGCATGGCACGCACCGCCGTGAATTTTTTCGCACCGAAATGATGTCGTATGCGCCCTGTACAAAAATGACAAATTGCTGACAGAAAATTCAAATTTTGGATCTCATTTTCTGTCAGCAATTTGTCATTTTTGCACAGGGCGCATACGATATCATTTCGGTGCGAAAAAATTCACGGCGGTGCGTGCCATGCTCAGGTACGTGCATGATTTTTTTCAGATTTTTTTGATGCGTTTTCAAATTTTGAATTTTTTTGAAAAAAACGGGCTACATGTAGCCCGAGCTACAAAACATCACTCTCAACTCAATACAAGGAATGGCAAGTAGGTACTCGTACAAGAAGAAAGTAAATACTGAGAACAATTAAGAGGACACCAAATTTAGGGTTCATAGCAGGCCTAGGTCACGTTATGCAACAAGCTGATCAATTGACCTGCTAGCTGCTACGGTATTTTTCTGAATCGAAGCCTACACGAGAGTTTGCCTCGATTCGTGTTGTCCACAATTAAGAGAGCTTGGTTTGGGCTAATCCCTGAGCAGAGTAGAATGGGTAATCCTAGATGGCAGCATCTTGAACCAGAAATCACCCACGCTACTCGCTACACCGCGTAGTCAGCATCTACGAGCAAGAGTAGCGAACATAGGGTACGGCGCGGTGATCACTGACCTTCGCTCTCGGCGCGGATACTCGGGAAGAGAGTGCTGCGGCCGCCGTTCGCCGGTTCTGGCTTACGGCGTTCATCTCGCGGCGAAGAGAGAGAGAGAGAGAGAGAGAGAGAAGGGGCTGGCCCAGACCCAGTGGCGACATTCAACGGCCCAAGTGCCCATATCACAGTTTCATCATCTTCCTTTTTTCCTTACAAAGTGTGTGTTGAAGTGTCAATTTCATCAAGTTAAATAAGTTGAAATCTCCTGGAGCAGAAATTTTTCTTTTGCCAGTGCTTTTAATTTGATGGTTTTATCGTCTTCGAGATGGAGTGGTACTTGGGGTTTTTATAAATCTAACTGAATTTTACCATTTTAAAGAGGTTGAAGCAAATTTAAAAGAATCTAAAAGTAGAGGTTGAAGCAAATTAAAGAATTTTGATGTTCTGTGTCTAACCATGTTAAATTATTCTCATCGTATGTACGTGTGTATCTGCGTGTCCTACCCCATGTTTCTTTTTTTTAAAAAGGAGCCCTACTTTTTTTTTGCTTCCTTTGATGGCTCGCAGCAGCCCCTGTTCGTCATTTCACAAGCCAGTCTCAGACAAGAGCAAGCAGCTTGGAGCGGTCAAGTTGACATTTAACAACTGCCCCAGCCCAATAACTACCCGCTAAGTTAATCAGTCACATCAATTATATCTGACAGCCAATTTGCAAAGTTAACAATTGCGACTATTATGCGTTATCTGTAATCTTTTAGTCCGCACATGAGCGCCAGATAATTGCTCAGGATATCGTATCAGCCAACAGTTCTGACCACTGACTTGTGATAGCTACAATAATAGCCACTTTTAAACTACATACAAACAGGCATATTCCATCGATATCCCAATCTAAGAATACGAAGAAATACAGCTCATGACAGTCTTGTAGGGGGGATGCTTCTGAGTCAAAACTCTATGAAGTCGAGAGAGATATACTTAACAGCAACCCCTCCATTAATCTGTTCATTCATATCGCCTTGCCATCCACTTGCTCTTCTTCTACAAGATCGTGTCCACATGTTGCCTTCCACTTGCCCTTCACCTCCAAAAATCATGTTCACATAATCTCCCTCCACTCGCTCGTCTTCTCCCAAATCATGTGCACGAGTTGACCGCGACATCGGCGCCGGCATTTAATTACACGGTCCCTCAGGATGCTACTTCCTCCTCGATCACATATTGTAAATGGTTCGATCTTAAACACGTCTTCTCCTGCTCATGAGAAAAGGTGCAGCAACAGGTGAATTCTCTATTTGGCAAATAGCACAAGGTATGGTAGCGCAGGTAAAGGAAGTGATGTCAGATCAAGTTAACCAATACTCACTCCGTTTTTATTTAATTCACGTTCTGAGTTTAGTCAAAGTCAAATTTTATCAAGTTTGATCAAGAATCTATACTACTATTAAAAGAGCAAACATGTTGGGATACTTTAAATCTTGTCCGTTCAATTTTCAATCAACGTTCCAGATTGTCCTGATGTCGAGCACCAAACACTTTAAATCTTGTCCGTTTATTTTTTATCAACGATCCAGATACATTCAATACGATTCGTACAGGATTCGTATAGCTACATGAGAATAGGAAAATAATAAACGTTCCGATCGCCCAGCCGCTGATCGTATGGAGAAACAGCAATCCAGTCTTCTAGAAGACATCGTTTGTTCGATCCTGCTCATCTCGCCAAGCTGCGTCCTCTTCTACCTTGCCAGTGCCGGAAGCTGTTGCTTCCGCCGCCGCCGCTGCTGACTGACTGCCATCGAGAAACAGCAATCCAGTATTTTCGGAAGACAACGCTTGATCGATCCTGCTCATCTCTCCAAGCTGCGTCCTCTTCTACCTTGCCAGTGCCGGCAGCTGATTGGTACCGAGAAACAACGATCTCGCAAGTCAGCAAGTGCAATAGATAGAGTCCAACTTGAGTATGCATCAGCGTGATGTCTTGGACAGCATAGAAGGGCAGGACCTGCACATGGTGGGCCGTACAGATCATTAATTCTATCATTATATTGGTGCTGAAGTGCAGTCCTCTATTCCGCTCAATTTGAAGTAACCTCGCGAATATAAGGTACACAATTTGATATCCTAATTTCAGTTAATCCGGTTAGTAAGCTGGTGGATAGTACCATCAACGAGGGTTTGCAGGATGTAAGTATTCTCTATCTAAGAGTAATTTACTGCAAAAAAAATTACTTGATTGATTTGTTCAGGTCCGAGCAATCTATCATATTTAAGGTCATTAACGCGAGATCAATTTTTGTGCAGGCACACATCAGTCCGTGAATATATAATTTGTCTTGTTTAGTTTTACATAGAACTATAGAAGACCTTTGACTGTACCTATTCCTTTATGTTTCTTCGGCCTTCCTACTTGCAGACTGGGAGGTGTATGATTAACAGAGCGTCCAATTGAATTATGCTTTCTGGTGAATATATCAAGCTATATGGCTTACGCAATACATGCAGTATGGGAACTTTTTATCACTTTCTAAATCCTTCATCTATCTCCGAGTTTTGTCCGGTTGGTTAAGTCAGATGACATCCAAATAAATGTGTAGCCATTGTAGAGACGTGCATTGCACGTGCACGTTCACTAGTATAAGAAAAATATGAACATCCATAATACCCAATGCATATAGTATGAAAGTATACTTTATGATAATTCTAATAATCTTGATTTTACATGGTACATGTTAATATTTTTTTCTAAAATATTTGGTCAACCTCAACGAAGTTTGACTTTGACTAAACCCAGAACGCGAACTAAATAAAAACGGACGGAGTACATGAAGTTACAACACAAATGACTCCTAAGTATCGGCAAGCCAATCCGTGCATACAAAGTCAACTTACCAATAGGTGATAGCAGGCGGGCGGCCTGGCGAAAATGTCATCATGTGAACATAGAAAATGTTGTGACGGATAGACAATAGCAGACAATCCTTGAATCATTTCTTTTCTTTTCCTGACTATGACCAGAAAGGAACAAACAAAACGGAGGCATGAGATGACTGTTCTCTTCTTCTCGATCTCTTTGTTCAGCAGCCCCATTGGCCATTGGTTCCCTTGCTAGCTTCCCGGGGAAACCATGCAGCCACACCATTGCTCAAACAGGAGCGAATTTCCCGTGCCTTTTCTCGGCTTTGCTCTCGTGCTGCTGATCTCCTTGGCCTCTCCGGCCAGCTCCTGCACAGAGCAGGAGAAGAGCTCCCTTCTCCAACTCCTTGCGGGGCTCTCACGGGACGGCGGCCTCAAGGCGTCATGGCGGAGCAAGACGGACTGCTGCACGTGGGAAGGGATCACCTGCAGCGGTCCTGCTAGGACGGTCACTAATGTTTTGCTGACTTCTCGAGGTCTCGAGGGGTCCATCTCGCCGTTCCTTGGCAACCTCACCGGCCTGTTGCACCTCAACCTGTCGCGCAACTTGCTGTCCGGTGGCTTGCCGCTGGAGCTGGTATCATCCAGAAGCATCGTTTCCCTTGATGTCAGTTTCAACCGCCTGACTGGAGAGCTGAGTGAGCTGCCATCTTCAACCCCTGCGCGGCCTCTTCAGGTACTGAACATCTCGAGCAACTTGTTTTCAGGAAGGTTTCCATCCACTATATGGGAGGTGATGAAGAGCCTGGTGGTGCTCAATGCCAGCACCAACAGTTTTACTGGGCAGATACCAACTACGCCCTGTGTTAGCGCGCCATTCTTTGCTGTGCTTGAACTCAGTTTTAACCAATTCAGTGGAAACATCCCACCAGGGCTCAGTAATTGCTCCATGCTGAAATTGCTCAGCGCTGGCTATAACAACCTCAGTGGGACACTTTCAGATGAACTCTTCCAGGTTACCTCATTAGAGCACCTCAGGTTACCTAGCAACCGGTTAGAAGGAGAACTGAATGGCATCATCAATCTCACAAATTTGGTTACCCTTGATCTTGGAGTGAATGAGCTCAGCGGCAACATTCCAGATTCTATAGGTGGGTTGAAGAGATTGGAGGAGCTCCATTTAAACAACAATAACATGTCAGGGGAGCTGCCATCCGCTCTGAGCAAGTGCACAAATCTCGTGATAATTGACCTCAAGAGCAACCATTTCAGTGGAGAACTTACCAAGGTCAACTTCTCAAGCCTGTCCAATCTGAAGAATTTAGATCTTGTGTACAATAACTTAATTGGCACTATTCCAGAAAGCATATACTCCTGCAGAAAGCTGACTGCACTACGGCTATCTAGCAATCACTTCACTGGTCAATTGTCCGAAAAAATAGGCAATCTGGAATCCCTCTCATTCCTATCACTTGTTAAAACTTCTCTTACCAATACTACAAGAACACTTCAGATCCTTAGGGGTTGCAGGAACCTCACCACCCTTCTTATTGGGTTCAACTTCATGCATGAGACCATGCCAGAGGACAACAGCATTGATGGGTTTGAGAATCTTCAGGTTTTTGGAATGAATGATTGTTCATTGTCTGGAGCAATACCTCATTGGTTATCGAAGCTCACAAATTTGGGGATGTTATTTTTACACAACAATCAACTAAATGGAACAATACCGGACTGGATCAGCAGCCTAAACTTCCTCTTTTATCTGGATGTATCAAACAACAGCCTTACAGGGGAAATTCCAACTGCCTTAATGGAAATGCAAATGCTAGAATCAGACAAGACTGCACCCAAGGTCTTTGAGCTGCCTGTTTATCTAAAGAGTCCATTCAAACAATACCTCATGCCCAGTGCTTAAGTACTGAATCTAGGTGTCAATAACTTCACTGGTCTGATACCTGAGACGATTGGTCAGTTAAAAGCACTCATTTCCCTCAATTTGAGCTCCAACAGATTATCTGGAGAGATCCCACAGCCAATCTGCAACCTCACAAACCTGCAGGTGCTCGACTTGTCCGTCAATCATCTCACTGGTGCAATTCCAGCTGCACTGAACAATCTGCACTTCCTTTCCCAATTCAACATTTCCAGTAATGACCTGGAAGGGCCTATTCCAACTGTAGGCCAGCTTAGCACGTTTCCAATTCCAGCTATGAAGGTAACCCAAAATTGTGTGGTTCTATGCTTGAAAACCATTGTGGTTCAGCTGAAACACCTCTCATAGCCCCGAAACGGCGGAAAAAGAAGGGTGTCCTTGCAATTGCATTGGCGTATTTTTTGGAGGGGTGGCCATCCTTTTCTTGCTAGCTCTCCTTGTCTTGTTCAGGGCAGGAGTTTCATGACCAAAAAGAGGAGCGGAAACAACGATGACATAGAAGACACATCTTCAAACTTCAATTCTGAATACTCCTTGGTGATGGTTCCACTAGGCATGGGAGAACAATGGAACTCAAACTGACTGATCTCCTGAAGGCTACAAAGAACTTTGACAAGGATCATATAATTGGCTGTGGAGGTTATGGCCTAGTTTATAAGGCTGAGCTACCTGATGGCTCAAAGGTCGCCATAAAAAAGCTCAGCAGTGAGATGTGTCTGATGGAAAGGGAATTCAGTGCAGAGGTTGATGCACTTTCCATGGCACAGCATGACAATCTTGTACCATTCTGGGGTTACTGCATACAGGGAAGTTCAAGACTCTTGATATACTCCTACATGGAGAATGGCAGCCTGGATGATTGGCTTCACAACAGAGAGGATGATGCCGGTTCATTTCTTGACTGGCCGATGCGGCTGAAGATTGCACAAGGAGCAAGCCAGGGTCTATCCTACATCCACAATGTATGCAAGCCTCACATTGTTCACTGTGACATTAAGTCCAGCAACATCTTACTAGACAAGGAATTCAAAGCCTATGTTGCAGATTTTGGCTATCCAGATTGATCTTTCCCAACAATACGCATGTCACAACTGAGTTGGTTGGTACTCTTGGTTACATCCCCCTGAGTACGGGCAAGAATGGGTGGCTACATTGAGAGGTGATATGTACAGTTTTGGAGTGGTCCTGCTTGAACTGGTAACGAGGAGGCGGCCTGTTCAGATCTGTCCCAAGTCAAAAGAGCTTGTCCAGTGGTACAGGAGATGAGATCCAAAGGGAAGCAGATTGAAGTCCTGGATCCAACACTTCGAGGCACCAGATACGAAGAGCAAATGCTGGAGGTGCTTGAAGCTGCTTGCCAGTGTGTCAATCGCAATCCTGGCATGAGGCCAACTATACAGGAGGTAGTATATTTCTTGAACAGCGTAGGTGCTAACATTCAGAAGAAAAATTCAGTTAGCACACAATGTAAATAGAAAATTATACTGCAGTGCGAGGATTAGATGTATAGTTTTTCCAAGATCTAGCCTCGTTAGTTATTTTGTACAGATTGTGACACACTGCTATTTCGAAACTCTTGTGATTCATATTTTTCCCTTTTAACAACACTAAGTCACAAACTATGTGTGCCATGAGCAACTCATGAGAAATAATTATGAGGAGTGGCTCGGTTTATCGATCTCCAGCACAGTCCTTATAAATTGTGCATAACAATACCAGCAACAAATTGCAAAGATTTTGGCCATTACTATTTGTAGAAAATCGTATGGCACCATGGCAAAAAAATAAATAGAAAACTAAACAGGCTGAGGAAATAGTATGCCAAATTGCTACTAGAGTAATGGTTCCTAGAAAAAATACTATGATATGAAGAAGCAAAGTTTTACCGATTTAATGATCCAAACGGTGAAATGAACGGAATACATGCTTCTTAAACATCACCCCAGATGGAAGTGAAAATAAGACTTACCAAAGGGATAAGTTAGAACAGCAAAATCACCACCAAATGCCACGGCCCATTCCATCAACAAGTCTCTGTCAAAGCTGAAGTTGCACTTGCAACCTTGGATTCAAGATTTATTCTAGACCCTATCAGGGCCTCAGGGTAGGCCTGTACAAGCCCCTCATACCGAGACCAATAACCTAATTATGCTACAGGATTTCTGAGTGCCAACATGAGAGTCCGGCCTGTACAAGCTCCCGCAAACGAATTCTTGGGCAATCCATAACTAAGGTGGTTCGATAGCTAGAGGAAGAATTATCAACGGATAAAACCACTGAGTGCAGCGGCGGCAGCAGGCCGGCGGGCGGGAAACCACTCCCTCGAGCAAGCCAGGAAACGAGAGAACTAAATGTACCTAAAATTTGCGGATTAGGAGTAACGGCAAGGAGGTGAGGTGCGGTGATCACCTGGAAGTCTCGGTTGCGTCCGTCTCTCGGTCCCGCGCGGCCGCGATACGACGGCCCGGCGTCGCCGTTCGCCGGCGCGAGAGCTGCAGAGGCTGGGGGAGTAGACAGTAAGGGGAACAGAAGAACCCACGACAATGACACGTCGGTCCCACATGTCAACAAGTTGTCTGTTCTGGTGGGCCGGCTGTGGCCCGTGCGAATTTATTTTCGGTATTTCTTAGTTTTTCCTGGAAGGCAGAGGCAGAGGAGCTTCACTGCTTGAGCTTCGCGGTGCAGTACGGGAGGAGGAGCTAACCGCGGAGCAGCTGGCTGCCCGCTGCCGGTGCCGGCGCGTCTTCCTCGGCCGCGATCAGCTGCGGCGCGTGCGATGAATCGAACGACTTCCGGCTGCTGGCGCCGGCGCCGGCCACCTTCTGGATCAGGCCGCCCCTGAAACGCATCGTTCTCGGAGTTCAGAAAATGGGTTCAGGTGTAGCAACAGAAACACCTCGTCAGAAGCAGCTCAATGCCTAGGGCAAATTCCTCTCGCCGCCCTTATATCACGGGGCCTTCTCTCAACCCCACGCAGTCACGCACCCATCTCTTAATCCTTCTTCCTAGCGGCTAGTCCAATCCAATGATCCATGAATGTTCGTTTTGGATGTGAAAGCCATATTTCCTTCTCTCCATCAAAGATAGAGGAGCGATGAGTCGCCGTTTCGTGAATCTGCTGGTCAATAGATCGATCGGCCGCCGCCCTACCTTCGACCTGCACCGCATCGATCTTGCAAGCCTATTCTGCCCTACCAGATCACCAAAACAAGCAGATCCAGCAGCAGCAAAGAAGGCTCCGGCTCCGGCTCCGGCTCAGGCTCAGCGCTGCCTCCCGCCGCCGTATCCTTCTACCCGCGGAACGGGTGGATGGATTTCATGGCCCTCAACGACGACGTCATTGCCGTGGACGACGAGGGCCGCGCCCTCCTCTACGATGCCGCGGTTGGCGCCGTGCGGCCCATGAACCCGATGGAAAGTCCCCGGCGCGGCTCCATCTCCCTCACCGTTGGAGACGACTTCCTCTTTGTCATGACGCGCGATGTCGGCCAGAGTCTTCAGGTGCACCATCTTCAAGCTCTGAGCTTTACCAAGCACTGGCGCTGGCATCCTTTCCCGCCGCTCGTCTTTAATAAGCTGGACGTCATCATGGACAGAGATACGACAAGTACAAGTTGGGGCTGGAGCAGGTGGACCCCTTTGAGCTCGGCGCTTACACGGCGGTCAGCGACTCAGAGGCATGGATATCCACGGTGGGCGTGGGGACGTACTCCTTCGGCCGTACTCCTGGCGAGTGGAGCAAGATCGGTGACTGGGCCCTGCCGTTCAGTGGCCGAGCATGGCCTCTGGTTCGGCTTTTCTGACGACCAGCTCTGCGCGGCCGACCTCCGGCAGCAGCCACCGGCGCCGCCTCAGCGGAAATTTCCTTTGGCGCACCTGTGGGAAGAACCGCCTCTGCCGGAGGCGTGGACACCGACGGCGACCAGTCTCCTCCCGCTGGCTCCGCAAGCTTTGCATAGCCAGGTGCTTCCGTACGAGTAACGGGGAGAAGCTGCTCCCGTCCGACGACAGGCATGGGAAAGCTGAGAGCTTTGCGGTGCTCGCTGGCGTGGAGGTTATCGAGAATGCCGGCAATGGAGGACTCCAGATGATCAAGCACAACTCCGTGTGTTACAGCGTCAGCGAAAACGTGGTCATACCGTTGTGATTATTTCGTAACCGAGCTTTGATTCTTTTTGTTAGAGCTGATGGACTCTTCAAAAGAACTATATTAGATTGTGTTCAGATCCTAGTTTGTGCACGTGCTTAATTTTTTCATGGGTTCATACTACTTTAGTCGAGGCATCTCCAGCCGCCCCCACCCTAGCGCCCCAGGACCCAAAATAGTGCCGAATTCTCCTAGTCGTCGCCCCCAGAAGCCCAAATGGCGTCGTTTGGGCTAAAATTGTGGCCGGCGCTCCCAGCCCAAACCCAGACAGCCGGGGGGCAACAAGGGGCGCCGGCGCAAAGCGAAAGCGCGCCAAAACTTGGCGGGCCAGGCTTGTCAGCGACCTGGGCCAAAATGACGCGAAATGGAGGCAAAAGCGTGCTCATATCCTCGCTCCCGCCCAGGTCAAAAACCTGCCAGAGTAATGGCGTGTGGACTGCCGCGCCGTCAGCGGTGGCCGCCGACGCGTACAATCGCGTGCCACGCGCCGGAGTAATGGCGCGTCACCTCCTCGCCTCCCTCGGCGCTATAAAGACCCCAGCGTCGTGGCATTGCCCACACCTTCTCTCACCCTTCCCTCTCCCTCGCCTGCTTCACTCCCCCGAGCTCGAGCTCTCCACGCGAACCATGGCCGAAAGGTTCCCCCGGCGACAACGCGGCGGCGAACGGCTTCGGCCGCCGTTTCCTCCACCCTGAAGAAGTGCGCATGCTCTACGAAGCGGGCTAACCCGACGCCGCCAGACATGCGCGTCCCCAGCGAGTGGTGGCTGAGCGCGGCGGTGTCCCCGTGTCTCCGCCGCCGGAAGGAGCGGATCGCGTCTATGCGATCCAAGAAGTGCTCGCCGGACTCACCGCCGAGCAGACGGAGGACCCGCGGTGGGACCCGGCGAACCACGCCTTCTGGACGCGTACTTCGTCGAGCGCCACCGGCGGGAGCTCGAGGAGACCAACGACAACGGCCCCGTCGCCGGCCTGAAGAACGCCGGCGCGAGGAAGCAGTGGTGGGGTGCTCCTGGTGTACACTCTCGTACGTCCTGGAGCAAATCGCCGTTGGCAACCAGCCGCGACTCACCATGCCGCCGCGCGCCCCGCCCGTCCCCCGCCTCCGCTTCACGTCGTGGATGCCCAGGAGGATGGGCGCGGCCTCCTCTTCCTCGACGTTGGGCTCGCACTCGTCGTCGACTCCCGGCTCCTCCTCAACGCCGCGCACACCGGCGTTCGCTCAGGTCAAACCCGAGCCGGAGGACACGCCGCGCGCATCGTCCTCAACTCCGGGCGTCGCGTTCCCTCGCCGCCAAGAAGGCCGAGCGGCGGGTGCATGCGCATCAACGAGCGTCGCGCTCCGTCGCCGCCTCGTGGCCACCTCTGCCTCGTCAGGCCCAAGACGGAGTCTGCCACCGCGGCGTGAGCTCGAAGAAGAAGAAGGCGCCGCGAGGGAGTGACGGCGCCGTCGGAGTACGTCAGGGGCGGCCATCAAGGTGGAGGCGCCGGACGACTCCGAGGAGTTCCCGGGCGAGAAGCTCGCCCCGGCCGCCTCCATGAACGACGTCCCGCCGGTCGAGACGAGTTCATCTTCGCCTGGTCGTGGGAACAGCACACCCAGGAGGAGATGGCGCTCCAGCAGCGTCTTCTCGACGAGGTGGCGGCGAACTGCCGTGCTGCTGCCGCTGCCCGCCGTCCTACTTCTCCCCCACGTCCGGCGAGCGGCCACGGCGTGATAGTCCTTGACGATAGCGACGAGGACTACTACATGCCAGGGCCGAGCAGGTGGCACGGCGGCGACGACGACGAGGCCGGCCCGAGCCACGCCCCGGACGCGCCGCCGAGCGATGACAGCGGCGACTACACAGCGTTCTACAGCCAGCTGGGCATGTAGAGCGTCGTGTTTTAGTTTAAATTTAATTTTTTTTAAGTTTTAAGTATGTAATCGTTGAACAATGCGAAATTCGCCTATATATTATGAGTGTCGCCTTAGTATTATGAATTTTGCCTAAACAAGTTTTTTTTAAATTTGTGGCTTGTTTTGGGTTTGGCAACGGCTGGGAAAACGCCGTCCCCAAGACGTGAAATAGCATCGTTGCCCCGTAGGCGGCCCAAAATAGCGCCGTTTTCGGCCTAGGGGGGGCGGGGCGAACGACTGGAGATGCCCGTAGTTTTCGGGGTCTCAAAGTAACAAAGTTTTCAGGAACTTAGCACGAAAGATCAGAAAGCATAAGGCAATGCACATAGATATTTCTTTCGTTATCAAATAACGTGTCATTTTCTTCAAGCCATTCAATAATCATCGTCTATCTTTATTTTCTAGAGTACAAATTGCAGGACCTTGTGGCTTGAGAAAAAAGTATCACCTAATCTTTCATAAAAATATGTTTTTCATAATATTTATTTGAGTATTGTAAATGTTCATATTTTTACAAATTGGTCAAGCTCAAACATGTTTGACTTAAATATTAAGATTTGTCGTGTCCGTTTGCTGGTCTCAGAGTAACCAAGTTTTCACGGAACTCTGCACGAAATAACATAAAGCAATGCACATAGATCTGGTTCTCTTTACTTATCAAAGAATTGTCACTTTCTTCAAGCCATTCATAATCATCGTCTGTCTATATTTTGCAGAGTACAAATTGCAGCACCATGTGGCTTGAGAAAAAGTATCACCAAATATGTCATTAAAATATACATTTTCATAATATTTCTTTGAGTATTGTAAATGTTGATATTTTTCTATTAACTTGGTCAAAACATATTTGAGTTAAGGTACATATGGCTATGTGGCGGAAAATGCAACTTCACACCTAGTTGGATGCCCCCCCCCCCCCCCCCCCTTGCCCCCCCCCCCCCCCCCCCCCCCCCCCCTTATCTGCGACGTCCAACTGTTTTAAGATTCATGCACAAATTATCAATGAATTTTGAAATGTTAAAACATTAATATTTTTTGATTTATTAAATAATTTTTTGGATTCATGTACTAACAAGAAATTTCTCGACTTGCATTAACAAAACAAAAACGCATTAACATGATTTTTTTACCAATAGATCAATTGGTAGGAGTCATATCCTTCGTTGGATGCTAATACTACGGTCACTATAGTTGGTGGACATCCAACTAGGTGTGGTATCGCTGCGGCGTAGCTATGTGGCCTTCTATACATAGACCGAGTGAGTAGAAATTTGTGGTGTCTGGCTCGAGGACGAGGGTTGGGTAGGGCGTTCATGTTATGTTAAGGTGATGAGTCCTACAGCATGCAACTTTAGCAACATAAATAAATCAAATATGATGTGAATAGCAATAATTGTGAGAATAATTAATTTCTATGGTTACATCCCAAGAAAACATATGAACGACACTAATTTCGAAAATATCAAATTTCAAAATATTACTACTTCAACATGCAATGTCAAAATATTTGATATCAAACACACATGTCCATACAAACAAGTGGGGCATAATCATTTTCATTTAATTATCAAAAAATACTACTCCTCCATCCCAAAATACAAGGCGCCTTTTAATTTCGCTGGTCAACGACGTCCAACTTTGACCATGATTTGTATTTATAATATGATCATAAAATTATTATAAAATATATGTAATGAAAGAATTGTGCAAGACGAATCCAACGGTACCACTTATGCATTCTAGATCCACATAATCTATTATATATGAACGGTCAAAGTTGAACACTCAAGACCAACACAAAAATAGCGCGCCTTCTATATTGGGACGGAGGGAGTATTGTCATCTTATGTCTATCATCGATTTTGGCGTACCTAATGGTTTTACATTGTCTACACAACAAATTTCACCATGGAAATAAAACATATGTGCCACAACCATATACATTAAATCTTTGCCTTGACATCCATATACGATGCAAGATTACAAAAAATAACTTCAACATTATATCTTCATCCAAGTTCATAATGTTATGTTATTAGGGACATTATAATCGAGAACTCTAGGATACCTCTCACCAATATGTTAAAAAAAAAACAGCCGATATGCCGATTGTTGGTCAATTAGTTTTAAAATCGTGGAGTGAGGCATAAGATTTTGGCACATCGGCCTTGTTTCTCGTTTGGGTCACTTTATCACTATGACAAGCGATTTATCATGAGAAAAATATAAAATGGTCAGGCTGAGTAGGCCAAAAAGAACTCTCAATTTCCACATGGCCTCCCTCAAACGCCTCATGTACAACCCAACCACCCTGGTTCAACTCCTCACGGGTGCGAATTTGGGTTCTTCTTATCTTAAAAAAAAAACTCGCGGTGGGGGCTTCCCCCACCGCTTTCCTTTCAAAAAAGAATGCCTCGTGTACTCCCGCCCGATAGGTTTGGGCTGCTCCAGACGCGGCCAACTCCATATGCACCGCTGCCACCGGCAACCGGACCTAGCCCGTCCTCCCCTCCCCACCATCTGGATCTCCCCCTCCCTCTTCTTCCCGGGCATCTAGAGTGCTGGCGAGGTGCAACTCCTAGCTCGTCCAGGTATAGGAGGTAGCAGCACGACGGCTGGCACCCTTCCTTCAGCGCAACTCTCTGCCGGCACCCTTCATCACGATCCTCCAAAAAAATGTGTATATTATTACTCCTCCGCCGTATATTAATTGTTGCTAAAATGGATGAATCTAGCACTAAAAGATGCATTTTAGTGACAATTAATATGTGAGGTTGTAGATATGTAGTTGCACTCTTGTAGACCAGATGTGTAGTTACTTAGTTTCTATAGTTACAATACTCCAACATAGTTTTTTGCATAGCATATTTTAGAATATTTACTAGTCTAGAACCCAAGATTTACAAAAGAAGTTGGCCGGTAGATAGGCGACACCGATAAAATCTATAATAGGCCAATGAGCGATTAATTTCTAATCTGAGATCGATCGAGCAGTAAACTATAAACGAATATTGAACATTGACTCTCACACCATCAGTGATTTGGCTATCATATTACTTAAGGTGTGTTTGGTTGAGTGGCTATCCCTTGAGTGGTTAGTGGTAGCCACTTTTGGTGATTGCCCTGTGTTTGGTTAGAGTGTGGGGTGGTTAAGGGTAACCACATATCAAGCATTCCTCAAAATGGTGGTTGAGCTCAACCACCATAAAAGTGGTGGTTGAAGCCAACCACCCGCGGGCGAGTCGCTGTGGTCACCCGCGGCGAGCTAAAATAGAAAATGTACCCTTTAAATATTTGAATAAACTTTTCCCTTTTAAATATATTAAGAAATTTCACCCCTTTTAAATATTTGAACAAACTTTCCTTTTATGTATTAAGAATATTTGAACAATCTTTTTCCTTTGAAATATTTGAACAAACTTTTTCCTTTTCAGATATTAAGAAATTTTACCCCTTTTAATATTTGAACAAAATTTTACCTTTTAAATATTTGAACAAACTTTTCCCTTTTAAATATTTGAACAAACGTTATGCCATGTGCTGATATTTGAAAAAAATTGCAATATAATATTTGAACGAAAATTCTTGTAAAAATATATTATGGGGATATTCTCACCATCTTAACAATAAGTGACCATATCACCCTAACTATCTCTAATCCCTCCGAACAAACATAAACATGACTGCCCCTAACCACTTTTTTATCTCTTTAACCAAACAAAAACTTGGCTCAATCAACCTACACAACCAAACATGAAAAATGGCTACCACCAACCAGGTGGTTGGGGTGCCCCCAACCAGTTTTTCATAGCCACTCAACCAAACACACCCGTAGTCCATGTCGTTTCCAGCTGTTGGATTCATCTTTGCTCACCGTGGCCGCTCTTGGGCCGGATGTCTCGAGAGCGCTACTCTCAAAATAAAATGAGAGGTCGCCCGGTAACTTATTTTTCTTATCGCCCGATCTCGGGTGAACGGTCATGATAGTAGCCAATTGTTCCTCCAACCAAGCCCCCCTCTCTCTGAGCACCATCTATCCTGACTCCCGACTCCCTCCTCTCGTGAGCCCTAGTGAGTCATCACCTCCATCGTCGTTCCCCTATTCTTTCTGGATCTGTCGTCGTATCGGCATCTTGGATAGGAGACGGGGTCCTGCTAGCCGAGGGTGAACGTAGGGCAAGAAGGTGGACGTCGTCAAGGTCGGGATTGTACACGGCGGTTTACCCAGCTTCAGGCACCACGGGGTGGCGGTGCCCTACGTGCTGCTATAACTCACTATAAGGCAATATCGCCGTGAACAGGTTACAATGAGTTGGTGTGTATCAAGAGTTGCCCTAAAGGCGTCCCGAGGTCCAGCTTATATAGGCGGCTGGACCTAGGGTTACAAGGTGATACGTATCCAGCAAGTATACGGAGTCCTAAACCTAGCCGGCAAGTATGCCGCCTTCCGTCTTGGTCTTGGTGGCTTCATGGGCTTCAGTCTTGGGCCTCCTCCTTGCCGGCATCCGCCTTCCTTGGTCGTCAGCTATCTGGGCCGCCCGGTAGGCAAAGCCTTCACCACCACTGCGGGCCACCCTGGACTAGCCGGATTGATCCATGCTGGTGATACCCCTAGTAGGTATATCCCCAACATTAGCCCCTGGGAGGGTTCGAGTTCTTCAGGCGCCGTCTTCTTTGTCGGCAACGTCCGCCTTGTCTTGTAAGCGTCTGAAGAGCTTGAAGCATTCCAAGTTGAAAGTAAGCGGCGGTCCGCCTAAAGTAGTCGGACAACTTGCCGCCATCATGGGAAAGACGGCCTGACCATTGTCAGGAATCTTCCTGGCACCAGTCTTGTCAATTGACTAGGCTCGTCAAATGTTGACGGATGACGCCATGCAGTCCACGACAGTTTGGACTTGGGCATGCGTCATGATGGTTTCTCCACTACGCACAGAAATCGGAGCGAGGCCGCAGACGCCGTTGCCACGACGTGCAAATCGTGGGCACGTGGCGGAAATCTCGCGTCCCCCTAATTTTAGGCACGGATCTTGGCGCGTGGGGATAAATACCCCAAAGGGCACATCGATGCACTTCTTCCTCATTCGCACACCCACCGTGGCCTCCTCACCTTCCCGAGCTCAACTCCTCCTCGAACTCAACTCCGGCGAGCACGAGCAGCGCCTCTCCCCCAAATGGCGAGCACTCAGCAGGATGCGGCGGCGACGGCGGCACTGGCTGCGGCTTCACGACCCCCGCCGGATCTGGATCTATCCCAGCGGCGGCGGCGGCGTGCCCGCAGGTGCATCGATTACCTCCCCGCGGCCACCGTGGCCACGGGCGGGGTTTCTACTTCTTCCCCAGCTCCGCGACGCCTGCGACCGCCGCTCCAACTTTTCCCCTCCCATCCCTCGCGGCTACCAGCTCAGAGGCCGCGGCGGAATCTGCCGCCGACGAGGATGACGACGTCGAGGAAGAGGAAGAGGCTGGAGACCTGGGTTCCAGGTACTGGCTGCCGTCAGTTATGACGTCAGCATATCTGAAGGAACTGGAGGAAGGCGGATACATTCCGCCAAAGACGGAATGCTCCTGGAGGGTTCCAGGCGACGAGGCG
The DNA here is from genome assembly GCA_947311845.1 of Poa pratensis. Lineage (NCBI taxonomy): Eukaryota > Viridiplantae > Streptophyta > Magnoliopsida > Poales > Poaceae > Poa > Poa pratensis. The sequence goes on from CAMZMU010000099.1 coordinate 18,210,051, forward strand.
GTGCCTGACCCCCAAGACGGCGAGCGTGTCATGTTGGCTTCGCATAGCCTTCGCGGTATGTCTCTGCCGCTTTCCGCCTTCTTCTTGGCGGTGCTTAGTTTTTATGGGCTGCAGCCACACAACATAGCGCCCAACAGTATTCTAGTGCTAGCCGGCTTCCAGGCTTTGTGCGAAGGGTACTTAGGCATAGCTGCGTCCATAGAGCTGTTTAAGTACTGCTTCCTGTGCCGCCGGCAAACCATACCAGGCGGCCACCTAGCAACCTGCGGTAGTGTTACGTTCAACTGCCGCCAACCCGACTGGTACCCAAAAATACCATACATCGAGTCGGTGAAGCACTGGACCAGCACTTTCTTTTACTGCAAGGACATCCCGACACCTGGCAGCACGCAAGGGATGCCAGCCTTCGTCAACGGTCCGCCAACCCACAAGGCTTGCTGGACAGCAAAAGTGCCGCTCAGCAGCTTGCCGAAGAACTTCGAGTTGCCGTTAGGCGGATCGAGTTCTTGACGAAGACGATGTTGGCTCCACGACTTGACGGAGTTGACACCGTCATTTGCTGGGTGTCGAGGAAGATTATGCCTCTCCGCCATCGCCCACTGAAGATGTGCGAGTACAAGGCGGACGACGCCGGCAACAGCACCCTTGATCAGGATGCCTTGGAGTACCGGCTTAGAGAGCTTATCAAGCCTCTGTCGGTGAAGGCGGCTGAAGGCGTCGCCATGTTCACTCATAACAACCCAGCCCCAGCGGTAAGTGAAAGCTACTTTGTTATTTCACTAACATCCTTGCCCACTAGGTACTGAATTAATATTGTCTTGCTTCCTTTTCAGCTACAAACCTTGGGAGAGGACGAGCTGGCCCCAAACTGGTATGATACAGGTGCCAGCAAGTCGAAGAAGCGCAAGCTGAGCTCCTCCACCAAGGATTTGGAGAAGAGGAAGAAGGCGGCCACCTCTGCCGACGCAGAGGATGAGACCGTGGGGAACGTTCCCTTGAAGCGGTTAGCAAACTTTGGCTTCCCTGACTTGGATATTTTAATATGTTTGTGCTGACAAACTTGCATGTTTCTGCTTACAGAGGCAAGCCTACCATGCCCAAACTCCGCTCCAACTTGAAGATTGCTGCCGGCAGGGGCAAGCCACCACGTTCTTCTCCAGCTGCTGCGCCGACAACGCCCACAGTTGGCGTTCCCGTGGTTGTGTGCCAGGGAACGTACACAGCTGCCGGTACCGCAGAGGCGGCTACAGAGAAGATGGCGGGCAAGAAATCAGTTGCCGGCATAACTTTTTCCAAGACGGCTGAAGCTTCGGCTAGTGATGCCGCTCGATTTATCGCCATGAAGCAGGAGATGGATGACCAGATGGCGGCCGAACAAGGCGGATCGTCTCATCCTGGCTCCCAACCTGGCAAAGGGTTGCAAGACCCCCGGCAAACACTGAAGACCATGCGTGACGGTACCCGCAACTGGTACGCACACATGGACGAACTCCACGACACCCTGCACGGACAACTTGAGGTAAAATAGCCTATGGTCCCAGCCCCCGAGCACTTTGGCGGCTGAAAAATTTAGCCGGCAAAGTGGTCTCGTTGACTAAATAGCGCTAACCATAATGTTGCTTTCGTGCATGCAGGCCGTTCTTGCTTCCAATCTTGAGCTATTTCGTGCTCAAGAGATGAAGAAGAAGGAATGCGAGGAACTGCAGCAGGACGTGGAGTTGAAGAACGCCCAAATTGCGAGTTTGGAAGAAGCTCGCAAGAAGGATGAAGGTGACAAAGCTTTCTTTGCCTTCTTTTCGTCCGACTTCTTTTCCTTTTCCGACAAGTATTTTAGTCGTCTTTTCTTTTTATTTGTAGAATTATTAAACACTGCGCAAGATATTCTCAAGAACTCCACTGACATGCAAGCTTTGATGAACGAAGCTGCAGATCTTGCCGGGCTGGTGACCAAGCTGAAGGCGGATCACGCCAAGGAGCTGGATGATCGTGCGTTGGCTCATGCTGCCGAAGTTAGCAAGTTGACTGGACAACTTGAGGCCATGAGCAACAACCTTGACCAGGTGAACAAGAACGCCAAGGAGCAGCAGGACCAACTGTCAAAGGCGGTCCAGCTAGCCCAAGAAACGCTTGAGAACCATCTGGATGAGGTCAACGCCATCCACGACCATGTCTTGGGTATGCCTCCAGTCCTTCATTTTTGTCACCTTGCTTTCTTGATACTTGAAGCTGCAGTGTGTAACTTTGTGTTTGTGCAGTGCCGGCTAGCTTGGGAGATGACCTGGCCACAACGCCGCGCCTTGCTCGGATCTTGAAAATTGGCGAAATCGTCAACCAGATTGTCGGCGCCGGCAAATCATTTGCCGCCAAGTTCTACCCTGGGGAAGACGGCGATCCCGTCATCTTCGATGCTCTGCCGGAGTTGCTGGAGAAGGCGACAGCTGAACACGACAACACACTACGCTCAGCAGCACGAGGCGGTGCCAAGTTGGCATTGGCGATGACGGCGGCGTGGTACCCGGAGGCTGATATTCATCAAGTCACCGAGTACTTCCCCACCGAAGACGAAAACAGCCAAGCCATCGTGATGCAGGACGTGCTGCGGTCTGTTCGCGGCTATGCGACCCGGGTTGCCAACATGGTTGACATCCGCAAGTTCTACAAGGAACACCCGGACCCGCATGTTGCCGTTGCTGATCCCTCCTTGGCAGATCCTGAAGCTTCCCGCGGCGAAGAAGGCGAAGCCGGAACCGACAAGCGCAGCCCCAAGGATGGCGGAGCCAGCCCCAAGAATGCCGGCGTTAGCCCCCAGGATCTCTCCACCAGCTCTACGAAGGCGGCAATCCCTTAGACTTCCTCCTGCAAAGGCAGCACAAAACACTGCGTTAATCTGTTAACGCATAAAACTTTATTTTGGGTTGTAAATATTTATGGGCCAACTTTTATGCTACACTTGGCGGTAGGCTTACTTAAGTGGCCCGCCTTAATATGTATCTCGCCTGCATGTTTAGCTTTTTCATATGTTGGCGGAACCTCATCTTAGTTACTTTAGCTGAGCCAACCAGGTGCAATACCAACTAATTTAGACTCAGAGACCAAAGCCAGCATGTTGGTGCCAACGACATACTACTAGGCGACCCACATACAAACAGACAGATAAGCATATTAGGCGGTGCAAAGATTGTTTGCGTTTTTAGCCGGCAGACGGCAAATGTCAAAAAAGTTTGGACCTTAGCACGGAGCAAAACTTATTTTTTTGGTAACTTTTATGACAACAGATATATGATTGCGAGAAAAGACAAAAGATGGCATGATCCCAAAACTGAATGAGCAAACCACAGACTTTTATTTCATAATCATATAGTACTTATTACAATGTGGAAATTGCTAAGTGTAAAAAGGACGTAGCTGCTCAATGTTCCAGGGTCGCTTGGTTTCTTCGTACTTGTCGTCAACCTTCCTTTTGCGCTTGCGACCTCGCTTCTTCTTGTATCCGTCACGTGCATCGACCAAGTAATAAGAACCATTGAGCAACACCTTACTGACCACAAAAGGTCCTTCCCAAGGCGGGGATAACTTATGCAAGCCCTTTCTATCTTGGATTAGGCGGAGAACCAGGTCACCCACTCTAAAACTTCTTTGCCTCACCCTTCTGCTGTGATAACGCCTCAAACTTTGCTGATAGATGGCGGATCGCGCAAGGGCAACATCTCGTTCTTCATCAAGTAGGTCAAGGCCATCCTGTCTTGCATCTTCTGCGTCCTCCTGGACGTAGGCTTGGATTCTGGGAGAATCGTACATCATGTCGGTTGGCAACACTGCTTCTGCGCCATAGACTAAGAAGAAAGGAGTAAACTTGGTTGATCTGTTTGGAGTTGTGCGTAAACTCCAAAGGACAGACTGCAATTCATCCACCCAAGCCCCAGCCGCTCTGTGCAATGGTACTTCGAGACGTGGTTTGATTCCTTGTAGGACTAAACCATTTGTACGCTCTACTTGACCGTTTGCTTGCGGATGCGCGACGGAGGCTAGATCTAGGCGGATACCATGCTTATAACAGTATTCCTCGACTTCGCCTTGCGACAAGTTAGTGCCATTGTCGGTGATAATGCTATGAGGCACCCCGAACCGAGAGATTATTCCCCACAGAAAGTTTGCGGCTGTGGCGCCGTCTAGCTTTTTGATAGGCTTAGCTTCAACCCATTTGGTAAACTTGTCTACAGCCACAAGTAAATGTGTGTAGCCACCAGGCGCCGTTTTAAACGGACCAACCATGTCCAAGCCCCAGACTGCGAAAGGCCACGTGATGGGTATTGTTTTAAGCTCTTGAGCCGGCATATGTGATTGTCTGGCATAAAGTTGGCAGCCCCTGCACCTTTTAACAATGTCTTCTGCATCTTGCTTGGCTGTCAACCAATAGAAACCTTGTCGGAAGGCTTTTGAAACAAGGGCGCGTGAAGAAGCATGATGTCCACATACGCCGGCATGTATCTCATCCAACAATTCTCTGCCTTCTTCGGGCGAAATGCAGCGTTGGTAAACACCAGTGGTGCTACGCTTGTACAATTCACCTTTGATTATTGTAAATGCCTTGGCTCTTCTTATTATTTGCCTTTTCAAAACCTCATCATCCGGTAACTCCTGATTGATCAGGAAGTCCAAATATGGCGTCGTCCAATCCGGCTTTACCAAGTAGACGGCATAGCTAGCACTATCAACTGGTTCTGCCGACTCTGGGTCAAGGAGGTCTGCTCCTTTAATTGACGGCTTGTGTAGGTGTTCCAGGAAAACATCTTTTGGTACCTTTTTGCGTTCAGACCCCATTCTGGCAAGTGTATCTGCCGCCTCATTTTGAGTTCTTGGGATGGCGGACCTCGTAGCCTAGAAAACACTTGGCGAATTCGTCAACGGTAGCTCGATATGCCGCCATTGTTTCGCTCTTTGTGTCCCAAGTACCACGTATCTGTTGCGCCACCAAATCTGAATCTCCGTAGCAGAGGACACGTTGGACGCCAAGTTCCTTGGCAATGTGTAAACCATGAAGGAGAGCTTCGTACTCAGCAACATTATTAGTTGCCTTGAAGTGTATTGTAACACACTAAGCCTCCTTGAGGGTTTCTTAAAACAATGCCAGCCCCCGAGCCCTGGAGCATTTTTGATCCATCAAAGTGCATGATCCAGTATGCATCTTCAGGGAGAGGTACTTCGTCCATGGCCTCCGTCCAATCAGCTACGAAATCTGCTAAGGCTTGAGACTTAATGGCCGTTCTGGGCTTATACGAGATGTCGAAGGCGGCAAGTTCAATGCCCCATTTGGCAACGCGGCCTGTTGCATCTGTATTATTGATGATATCCCCCAGAGGTGCCTTGCTCACCACGGTTATTGAATGTTCCTGGAAGTAGTGCCTTAACTTCCTGGCGGCGTAAAAAACACCGTAGACCAATTTCTGGTAATGCGGATAACGCTGTTTTGAGGCGGAAAATACTTCACTGATGAAGTAAACCGGACGTTGTTCCGGCAAGTCTGAAATTTCCGTCTTGCGTTCCACAACCAGTACCACACTAACAACTAAGTTAGTTGCGGCAATATAGAGCAGCATTGGTTCCTGCGAACGAGGAGCTGCCAAAATTGGAGCAGACGTTAACGCGTCCTTGAGTTGCTGCAAGGCGGCGTCTGCTTCGTCTGTCCACTCGAAGTTGTCGGATTTCTTCAGAAGCCGGTAGAGAGGCAGCGCCTTCTCACCAAGACGGCTAATGAAACGACTGACGGCAGCCGCCGATCCGGCAAGTCGCTGCACGTCCTTCAGGTCCTTGGGCCTGGATATGTTGAGGATCGCTTTGATTTTTTCTGGATTCACCTCTATCCCTCGTTCGGAAACGATAAAGCCAAGCAATTTGCCGGCAGGAACCCCGAAGACGCATTTTTTCGGGTTGAGTTTCATCCTGTATACCCGGAGGCTATCAAAGGTTTCTCTCAAATCATCAAGCAAATCTGCCTTCTTTCTTGACATGACGGCAATGTCGTCAACATAGACGTGAACATTGCGGCCAATTTGCTCGTGAAGGCATCTTTGCATACACCGCTGATACGTTGCGCCGGCATTTTTTAGACCGAAGGGCATCGTGATGTAGCAGAAGGTCCCATAGGGTGTAGTGAACGCTGTTTTGATTTGGTCGGATTCTCGCATTTTGATTTGGTGGTACCCGGAGTACGCATCCAAAAAGCACAGCAGCTCGGAGCCGGCTGTGGAGTCTATGACCTGATCTATACGAGGCAAAGCAAAGTGGTCCTTAGGACAGCACTTGTTCAAACCGGTATAATCAATGCACATTCTCATTTCCTTATTAGGTTTTGGAACCATTACAGGATTTGCCAACCAATCAGTGTGTACTACCTCCCTAATGAACTTGGCTTCTTGCAACTTGATGATCTCCTTCCCTATTGCTGTCCGCTTCTTCTCACCGTAGCGTCTTATTCCTTGCTTCACTGGTTTGGCTCCTTCGTAGACGTTAAGAGTGCTCGGCAAGTTCCCTCGGGACACCTGGCATGTCGGCTGATGACCATGCAAAGATGTCCTGATTCTCACGGAGGAACCTGACGAGCGCGCTTTCCTATTTGTCGTCCAAGCCAGCCCCTATGGTGACTTGCTTGGAGCTGTCACCTGGGACCAGATCCGCCTTCTTTGTGTCTTCGGACGCCTTGAAAGTGTTCTTTTGCTCAGCGGTCTTTACATGCTCCGGCAACTGTGATGTATCGAGCTCTTTCTTCAACATGGCTAACTCCTCTGCGTGGAGGACTGCCTCAGCGAAGGCGGCATTGCCACGCTCACACTCCTTTGCTTTCTTGAAGTTGCCACTGATGGTAATTGTACCATTGGGTCCCGGCATCTTCAGCTTGCTGTATATGTAACACGGGCGAGCCATGAATTTGGCGAAAGCTGGCCGTCCAAAAATGGCGTGGTAGGCACTTTTGAAGGGGACTACTTCGAACCTGAGATACTCCGAGCGGTAGTTTGTCTCAGGCCCAAAAGTAACCTCCAATCTGATGCTTCCCATTGACTTGCTTGCTTTCCCGGAACAATGCCATGAAACTTGACTTTGCTATAGTCAAGCTGGCTTTCCGACAAGTTCATGCGCTTCAGAGTGTCCGCGTAGATGATGTTGAGGCTACTGCCGCCATCCATCAACACCTTGGTGAGCCTGAAGTTATCGACAATAGGGTCGACGACAAGGGCGTATTTGCCGGGGTGAGGAACGTGATCTGGATGATCATCTCTATCCCAGTTATTGGCTCCTCTGACCAGTCTAGATACTGGGGAACGTCTGGTACTGTGGCGTTTAGCTCGCGCATCTCCGCCTTTTCTTCTTTTGCCGAAGGAGTGCCCAGGAAGCACACCAATTGGCCATGTACCTTGGGATATTTCCTTTCTTTACGCATCAGCTTGGGTTCCTCATCCTCTGACATGGACATAGCCCCATCATCGTCTTCCTTCTTTGTCTTCTCAGCCTTTTTGCTCTTTTTTGATTTCCAGCCAACCTCGGGGTCTTTCTTGAAGTCCTCCATGAACCGGCATTCCCCTAATGTGTGGTTGACTTTGCCTAAGGACGCGTGGATTGGGCAAGGCAAGGCTTTCGCCTGATCATACGTCAGGCGCTGCTTGCTGGAGCCGCCATCTTTACCCTTTCCTTTCCACTTGCGGTTGCGCCTTTGCCTTCGAAGGCGGCGGCGACCTCGTTTGATGGTCCGGCTTTGTCATCCTGGGGAGCCTTGCGTTTGTGACTTGCTCGCCTGTTTGGCGCCATATCATGTGCGCCATCTCCATCGCGTGCATCGTCATCCGCCTGTGCGTACATGGCTGCTACTTCGAGCATGACTCCGAGATCCTTGACTTGCATGCGTACGAGCTTATGTCTGAGACTTGAGCCCTTCAGGAGGCCCGTGGTGAAGGCATGGATTGCTTGATTGTCGTCTACGTTCTCGCAGCTTGCCTTTGTTTGAATCCACCTTGCCAAGAAGCTTGTAGCTGTTTCATCTGGCTTTTGCACGCAACGAACCAAATCTGTGTATGTATTGGGTCGCTTGTACGTGCCTTGGAAGTGCTGCGTGAACACCTTTTCCATGTCATGCCAGCTATGAATGCTTTTCTCCGGCAAGTTTTCGATCCAGCTTCGGGCTGTCCCCTCCAACATGAGGGGAAGGAAGCGTGCAGCGACGAGGCCATTGCCTCCAGCAATTTCAACTGCCAGCGCGTAGTCCGACAACCATGAGTTTGGCTTGTCCGCTCCATTGTACCTTTGATGAGTTTTTGACACTGACGTCATGTCTCTGGGTACTTGAACGTTGCGGATGGCTGGGCCAAAGCACTCAGGTCCTAGATAGGCATCTTGCTTTCCAGCCTTGATGTCATTGAGACGATGTCTCGCGTCTTGCGGACTGAGCTGTTTGCCAGATCTATCAGCATGTGGCTCGTCCTGCGCTGCCCGGCTGTGCCTAGGCTCATTGTTGTGTCCCCGGCTTCCGCCTTCGTGCCTGGGCACTGGTGGTGGGGACTGTGTGCGGTCCCTGCTTCTTCTTGGCGGCGGGGCATCGTCGCGGTTGCCGCCACTCCTTGGCGGCTGCTTGCTGCCCCTGCTTCCGCCTTCATCCCGCCTAGGCGGAGGAGGTGAGGCCTTGCGCCTGTTGCCGGTCCTGGATGCCTCATCACGCTGCCTTTTTGGAGGTGGTGATTTGCGTGGGTCTTTCTCCTTGTCCTTCCCTTTTCCGTGGCTACTGGAACCGGACGGATCTTCGGGTTGCCACCGGCCGCAGCTTTGCAAGCGTTGGATTTTGATTCCAACTTTCCTCCCCTTGCGTCCGCCATGTCGGCGCGAGAATCAGCACGGGCCTGCTGCTCTAGAGCTTTGCGAGCAAGGATCGATGCGTAGTAGATCTTCTCGTCCTTGTCATAGTCATCATTGTTGAGGATGTCCAAGGCGGCCGCAGTGTTGAGGACAGGTGTTGCGAGGATGACGTCCCCGTTCTTGTCCTTACGCTGCGGCGCTGTAGCCCACTCGAAACCAAGCTTTTGGGCAGGGGATTTGAAGGTGTCATGATCCCTGCCTTTCCTACCTCTCTTCTCCGCCACTTGTCCTGCCGGCTTGGGCAATGGGGTGGTGGTGAAAAGATTACGCTTGGGGTCGCACTTGGCAGTTATCTTGGCGTTTTCCTCCTTGGCTTCGTCGAGGAGGCTCTGGACCTCTGCTTGCTTGCTTTTGAGGTACTCAGTTTGCTCCACCAAGGTGTTCCGAAGTTTCTCCAAATCAGCCGGATTGGTTTTGTCGTTTACCGGCGTGTGAAGAACTTCCGCCAGAGCCGCCATGCTTCCTATCTTGCTGGGCTCGCCCTTCTCCAGAATTTTCTTCTTTGGAGCCCCAGGAGGCTCTGGAAACTGTGGATCGGTTGCCGGGGTCCCCAGGTTGGCGGCGTCAGTTGCCGCCTTCTCTGAAGCTGCGCCGGTGACATCCGCCACAAAACTGCTGCATGTTGACGGAAGAGCCCGTAGCCGCCTCAGATGGCGGAGGATCAGGTGTAAAAACACTTCTTGACCCGTTGCTCAAACATGCTGGCAGAATCTTCTTCGGAATCAATCTACGTTGACGTGAACGGTAGATCTGGATCCGGCATCCGACATCGCATCATCCTGGAGTGCAGGAAGAATAGATTCGGGATCTTGACTGTTGGGCTGGGAGTCTGATCCCAGTCCCGTCATGCCGACAAAGTGTAGATCTGAATCTGCGGACTCCTCAGAGGAGGCAAACTCAGATCCGTCTTGATTGTAGGGCGGGTGGGATGGCGAATAAATTCGCGGCAACCCATACGCCTCAGAAGTGTAGCCGATGAACACATCGACGCCGCCAAACGGCACAACTCCGCATCCGACAATGTAGTCGTCTGCGGGGATGTAGGACTCGTCGCAGCTGATGTAGTGTTGTCGCCGTAGCGAACAGCGCGGCCGACGGCGATTGTTTCGCCGATGCCGCCAAGAGTTCCCGCCTGGAACGTGACGCCTGACGCCTTAGGCCCCACGGTGGGCGCCAACTGTCGTCGTATCGGCATCTTGGATAGGAGACGGGGTCCTGCTAGCCGAGGGTGAACGTAGGGCAAGAAGGTGGACGTCGTCAAGGTCGGGATTGTACACGGCGGTTTACCCAGCTTCAGGCACCACGGCGGTGGCGGTGCCCTACGTGCTGCTATAACTCACTATAAGGCAATATCGCCGTGAACAGGTTACAATGAGTTGGTTGTGTATCTAGAGTTGCCCTAAAGGCGTCCCGAGGTCCAGCTTATATAGGCGGCTGGACCTAGGGTTACAAGGTGAATACGTATCCAGCAAGTATACGGAGTCCTAAACCTAGCCGGCAAGTATGCCGCCTTCCGTCTTGGTCTTGGTGGCTTCATGGGCTTCAGTCTTGGGCCTCCTCCTTGCCGGCATCCGCCTTCCTTGGTCGTCAGCTATCTGGGCCGCCCGGTAGGCAAAGCCTTCACCACCACTGCGGGCCACCCTGGACTAGCCGGATTGATCCATGCTGGTGATACCCCTAGTAGGTATATCCCCAACAGGATCGTAGCCCTTATTACTTTCTCATCCCATAACTGGTGCTCCAATCTGTCTCCTCTCTGTGACCTAGTGCTATCCCGGTAATCCCTACTTGACGCCCATAGCGTTAGTTAACGTGAGGATGCCCTTATTTATCTTTATCTTTTTGGTTCTGTTTTTTATGTTTTCTTTTTTATTTCTTTTATTTACTTTTCCATTATATTGTTTATTTTTGATTTTATTCTTTCTTCATGATTATTTTTTATTTTATTTTAAAATCACTGATTACTTTTTTTTCATTGTGTAGTACATGATCTTTTTGACATCGTAAACAATTTTTTGAACAACCTGAACAATTTTCTATTTTACATGAACTTCTTATAAACCTCGTGAATGATATCATTTACACCATACGAACATCTTTTAAACCCCTGTGATCTTTTTCTCTAAACTAAGGGAACGTATTTTTTAAAATCTCATGATATTGATTTAAAACAGTTGGAACATTTTTTAAAGTCTTGTAAACAAATTTTGAACTCTATAATCTCAACGTTTTGATATACTTTTTCTAAATATATTTATTTTTAATACGGAGTATACGAATTTATAGATTTATTTTTTCCTACAAAGAAAACCTTGTCTAGACAACGGGCCAGGCAGATGCGGCCCATTAGGGCGTTTGATCCCGATCTAATGCAGATAGTGAATTACTTTCAAAAGAGAAAGGACAGCCATATTCTTGATCTCTCCATTACGTATAGAGTAGCAATGAGTCGCCGTTTCGTGAATCTGGTGGTGAGTAAATTGTGGGACGGCCGCCCTGAATTCAACCTGCACCGCGTCGATCCGGCAGGGCTATTCTTCCTTACCACCAGATACCTAAACTGGCAGCGTCGTCTCGGGCTCCGGCTATGGCCCGGCTGCCTCCCGCCGCCTTATCCTTCGACGGGCCCTGCTCGTATAAAAACCAATCCGGGTGGATGGACTTCATGGCCATGGAGAACGACATCATTGGCGTGGACCACTGGACCACACCGTCCTCTACGATCGGCGCGGTCGGCGAGTCTGCGCCATGAACACGATGGTAGACCCCAGGCGCAGCTCCATCTCCCTCACACGTTGGCGGCGGCCTCTACACCATGCATGTCGACCCGCCGCCAAAGGTGCACTATTTCCAAGCTTTCACCTACGGCGCCCGTTCGGCAAGTGCCGGCCGGAGGGACTGTACTGGCGCTCTCTCCCGCTGCTCCAATTGATTACGACCAGTACGAGCACGAGCGCGATCCAAGATGCTACCGCTACCCTCCGCCGCCCCCAAACCCGTGTGCGATCGGCGCCTACACGGTGGTTGGTGACTCGGAAATCTGGCTATCCACGGTGGCGCGCGGGCACGTACTCCTTCGACACGGCTCGCCGGACATGGAGCAAGGTCGGCGAGTGGGCGCTGCCGTCAGCAAGGGCCACGCCAAGTATGTCCCTGAGCATGGTCTCTGGTTTGGCTTCTCGGACAACGATGGCCAACTCTGCGTGGCCGACTCGCGCTGGGAAGTACGCCGCCGGTGAACCAGGGCTCCTGGGAAGAGCTTCCCGTGCCATGGGTGGATCCGGAGGCGGCGCACGTCGTGGCCGCTGGGCTCTGGCAGGTTGTGCGTCGTGAGGTTCTTCCAGAAGCCGGGGAGGAGGCACTATGGTAGACTTGAGGACTTTGCGGTGCTCACCGGCGTGGAGTTTGATCTTCCTTCAGGCCCGGGAAGCAGCCTCGGATGATCAAGCACAAGTCTAAGCGTTACCGTTTCGAAGACGAGGACGTCAAGCTGGTGTGAGAGCTTCTTATGCAAGAGAAATGGACAAATGAGCATTAGTCCAGGACAAATATGGTCTCAGGCCGTTGAAGACGCTCTTATGCAAACAATTGAGACTGCATTTTCTGTAATCATTTAGTCCGTGCAATTTTGGAGTGCCAGCTACTTCTACAGAATACTGTACAGACACAGTAGACCACTGACTATGATAGCGACAATAAGAATCTATTCTAAAACTACAAGCACGCCTGTTTACATTGATATCTTAACGTGTATTACAGAGAAATACATATTTAACAGCAACCCTTCCACTTGCTCTTCTTCGCCACAAATCATATTCACATATTGCCCTCTACTTCCTCTTCTTCTCCAATATCATGTTCACATACACAGATACACTCGCTCTTCTCCAAACACGTGCTCGCCTTTGGACGCGGCATCGATGACATCGTTCAATTCTTGCAGTCCCATTGATGCTGCTGCTTGCAGATCACTCATATCGTAAATGGTCAGTTCAAGTAAATAAAATGCATGCTTGTAGCAGATTATTAAAGACTCTTAATCATGGATGACTGCTAACTATTAGCACACCAATCCACACGCGCAAAGTCAACTTACCAATAGACCTGAAAGATGTCCGGGAGAAATGTCATGGTGTGAACTTATTAAGTGTTGTAGCAGACAGGCAGTAGCAGCCAATCTTGAACCAATTGTTTTCAGTTTCTTGAATACGGCTGAAAGGGTCAAACAAAGAGGATACATGAGCTGGCTCCTCCATTCATCTGGTGCTCTTCCTTCATCAGCCAATCGGTTCCATGCCAGCTTCTTGAGAATGCCATGCAGCACCATTGCTCAAACAGGAGCGGGGTTTTGGTTGGCTCTCGTGCTGCTGGTCTCCTTGGTCTCTCAGGCCAGCTCCTGCACGGAGCAGGACAAGAGCTCCCTTCTCCAGCTCCTTGCGGGGCTCTCGTGGGACGGCGGCCTCACGGCATCATGGCGGAGCGATACCGGACTGCTGCACTTGGGAAGGGATCACCTGCAGCAGTCACCAATAGGACGGTCACCGATGTTTCGCTGCCTTCTCGAGGTCTCGAGGGGTCCATCTCGCCATCCCTTGGCAAACCTCACTGGCTGTTGCGCCTCAAACTGGTCGCGCAACTTGCTGTCCGGTGGCTTGCCGCTGGAATTGCTGTCATCCAATAGCATCATTGTCCTTGACGTCAGCTTCAACCGCCTGTAGGAGGCCTGAGTGAGCTGCCATCTTCAACCCCTGCGCGGCCTCTGCAGGTACTGAACATCTCGAGCAACTTTTTTTCAGGAAGGTTTCCAACGGACGACATGGGAAGTAATGAAGAGTCTGGTCGTGCTCAATGTCAGCACCAACGTTTTACTGGGCAGATACCAACTACGCCTGTGCTAGTGCGCCATCTTTTGCTGTGCTTGAAGTCTGTTTTAACCAATTCAGTGGAACATCCCTCCAGGGATCAGTAATTGCTCCATGCTGAAATTGCTCAGCGCTGGCTACAACAACCTCAATGGGACACTTCCAGATGAACTCTTCAAGGTTACCTCGTTAGAGCACCTCTCATTACCTAGCAATCAGTATTAGAGGAGCACTCAATGGCATCATCAAGCTCACAAATCTGGTCACCCTTGATCTTGGAGGGAATGAGCTCAGCGGGTACATTCCAGAGTCTAGGTGACCTGAAGAGATTGGAGGAGCTCCATTTGGAAAACAATAACATGTCAGGGGGAGCTTCCAAAACTCTAAGCAACTGCACAAATTTTCAACAATTGACTCAAGAGCAACATTCAGTGGAGAACTTACCAAGGTGAACTTCTCAAACCTGCCCAATCTAAGAAATTTAGATCTTCTGTACAACAACTTCACGGGCACAGTACAGAAAGCATATACTCCTGCAGAAAGCTGACTGCACTACGGCTATCTCAGAACATTTAAAGGCCAGTTGTCAGAAAGAATAGGCAATCTGAAGTCCCTCTCATTCCTATCACTTGTTAACAACTCTCTTACAAATCTTACAAGAACATTCAGATCCTTAGAACTTCCAGGAGCCTCACTACCCTTCTTATTGGGTTCAACTTCTGCGTGAAACCATGCCAGAGGATGGCAGCATTGATGGTTTCGAAAATCTCCAGGTTCTTTCTATAAATGATTGTTCACTGTCTGGAAAAATACTGATTGGTTATCAAAGCTACCAAATTTTGGAGATGTTACTATTATACAACAATCAACTCACTGGGCCAATACCTGACTGGATCAGCAGCCTAAACTTCCTCTTCTATCTAGACATATCAAACAACAGCCTTACAGGGGAAATTTCAAGTTCATTAAAGGGATATGCCAATGTTTAAAATCAACAAGACGGCACCAAAGGTCTTTGAGCTGCCGGTTTCTAGTAAGAGTGCATCTATGCAATACCTCATGCCCAGTGCTTTTCCTAAAGTACTGAATCTAGGAATCAATAACTTCACTGGCCTGATACCTGAGAAGATCGGTGAGTTGAAAGCACTCATTTTCCTCAACTTGAGCTCCAAACCATTTAACTGGAGAGATCCCAGAACCGATCTGCAACCTCATGAACCTGCAGGTGCTCGACTTGTCCGGCAATCATCTCATTGGTGCAATTCCAGCTGCCCTGAACAATCTGCACTTCCTTACCAAATTCAACATTTCCAATAATGACCTGGAAGGGCCTATTCCAACTGTAGGCCAGCTTAGCACATTTCCAAATACTAGCTATGATGGTAATCCAAAGTTGTGTGGCATATGCTTGTAAACCGCTGCGGTTCAGCTGAAGCGCCTCTGATCACTCAGAAACGACAGAAAAAGATGGGTGTCTTTGCACTTGCATTTGGTGTGTTTTTCGGAGGGGTGGCCATCATTTTCTTGCTAGCTTGGCTCGTTGTCACGTTCAAGGGTACAACTTTCTTGAAGAGAAACATGAACAACAACAACAACAGTGACATAGAAGTAGCATCTTCCACTTCAATTCGGTATACTCCTTGGTTATGGTTCCAAGAGCAAGGGGGAACAAAGCAAACTCACCCTCATCAATCTCGTGAAAGCTACAAAGAACTTTGACAAGGAGCATATCATTGGCTGTGGAGTTATGGCCTAGTCTACAAGGCTGAGCTACCAGATGGCTCAAAGGTAGCCATTAAAAAGCTCAATAGTGAAATGTGTCTGATGGAAAGGGAATTCAGTGCAGAGGTTGATGCACTCTCCATGGCGCAGCACGACAATCTTGTACCATTCTGGGGTTACTGCATACAGGGAGATTCAAGACTCCTGATATACTCCTACATGGGAATGGCAGTCTGGACGATTGGCTTCACAACAGGGGTTGATGATGCTAGCACATTTCTTGACTGGCCTATGCGGCTAAAGATTGCACAAGGAGCAAGCCAAGGTCTATCCTACATCCACAATGTATGCAAGCCTCACATTGTTCACCGTGATATTAAGTCCAAGCAACATCTTACTAGACAAAGAATTTAAAGCTTATGTTGCAGACTTTGGGCTATCCAAGATTGATCTTTCCTAACAAAACTCATGTCACAACTGAGTTGGTTGGTACTCTTGGTTACATCCGCCAGGTACGGGCAAGGATGGGTGGCTACATGAGAGGTGATATGTACAGTTTTGGAGTGTCCTGCTTGAACTGCTAATCGGGAGGCGGCCTGTTCAGATCTGTCCGAAGTCAAAAGAGCTTGTCCAATGGGTACAGGAGATGAGATCCAAAGGGAAGCAGATTGAAGCCCTGGATCCAATGCTACGAGGCATGGGACACGAAGAGCAGATGCTGGAGGTGCTTGAAGCTGCTTGCCAGTGTGTCACCATAATCCTTGCATGAGGCCAACTGTACAGGAGGTAGTGTCTATCCTGAACAGCGTAGACGCTAACCTTCAGAAGCAAAATTCAGTCAGCATCAATGTAATTAGCAAATTATTATACTGCAGTTTTCACAGATAAGATGTATAGTTTTTGCAAGAGCTACTAGTTGTGTTTACACTGGCCTCATCAGTTCATTTGTACAGATTGTGAATGCCGCAATTGCGGAACTCTTGTAATTCATCACTCATGAGCAATAATTAATTAATTATGAGCAGTCACTCGGTTCATGGGTCTGCATCCTTCTCTTATAGATTATGCATTAAAAAAAGCAGCAGCAGATTGAACTATTTCAGCACTTACACAACTAGTAGGAGACAACTGATGGGGTACCATGCATAAACACCTACTCGATACAGGTCGAGCAAAAATAAGACGAAACACATCAAGATTTAGCTGATCCAAACAGTGAAGTTAACAAAAAAAATGCTTTGCAAACGTCATCTCAGAACGAAATGAAAATAACACTTGCAAAGAGTACAGTTAGAACTTAGAACACCAAATGCCTTGCCCAATCGACCAACAAATCTATGTGGTGATCTTTTCTTCTTGAAATTGCAGCGTCAGTTTTGATTTAATGCTAAACCTTAGCAGGATCAGACATGTGCAACCACACACACCACACAGAACATCCCCCATACTGAGACGAGTGACCTAATTATTTCTGAAGTCTGAATGACGCCACGGGAGCCCGGCCCCGGCGAACAAATCCTTGAGCTATCCATACCACGGTGGTTTCGTTCACTAGAGGAGGCATTATTTCCGGATAAGCACATGTGCGGCAGTGGCGGCATGCCGGCGCCGGCGAATCAGTCCAGCGACACGCCGCGAAACGGGCAGACTAAAATGTACCCTGAAACTCGAGGAGTATGAATAACGACCAGGAGGCGAGGCGTGGTGATCACCTGTCATTAGCGTTCGCGTCGGTCTCTCTTTCCCGCGCAGCCGCGAGACGACGGCGCGGCGCCGCCGTTCGCCGCCGGCGCAAGAGCCGCAGAGGCGGGGGAAGTAAGCAGAAGGGGAAAATGCGGAACCCACGACGATGACACGTCGGTCCCACATGTCAGTACGTGTCTGGGCCGTGGGCCGTGCGAAATGTTTTAAGGCCTACAAGAGTTTTTTTCCCAAACAAAGAATGTTTTTTTTCCTGGAAGGCAGAGGAGCGTCAGTGCGTCACCGCTTGAGCTTTGCTGGAGTAGCTGCTACACGCCACCCGAGCAAGAGCTCTCCGGAAAGAAACCGAAACCCAGCTTTGGAAGGCGGGGTGATGGAGGAGGCTCTCCGGCGAGGCCGCCATCGCCATTGGCAGAGACCGCTCCCCCTCCTTCTCTTCTCCCCGACGCCGCCTTCGTGGCCATCGCAGCGGCCGCTCCTCTTTTCGTGTGTGAAGGCGGAGGACCCTGCATTCCTCCTCCTCCGCCGCCGGCGCTTCCTCCTCACGGCCGCGCCGAGAACGACGACGAGAGCGCGCGCGCGAGAGAGAGAGAGAGAGAGAGAGAGAGAGAGAGAGGAGAGAGAGAGAGAGAGGAGGGGGCGCGTATTCTTGCATCCGCGATGGTGGTAAGTTTCGATTCTCCGCCCCGCATTACGTCCATACACAATCGAACTGCTACTCAATTTCGCACCATATTCTCGGTTTCCTCGTGTGACAAATAAATAAACTGTGCTTTCCAAATCGATTAATTCTCTTTTTGGAAGAGAGGGGCGGCGTTCCGTGTTACTGAAGTTGGCCGTTCATTTCCTTTTTTTCCATAGAAATCACTCAGTCAGTACAGCAATGCCCGTTCCCCATGTTGGCTATTTATGTTCTATGTAGAATTGGCCCATGATCGTCGGGAAAATGAGCAGTGAGACCAGTGTCGGTGAGAGAGAGAGGGTAGCAGCTATCGGCTTCTGTCAGATAGATGCAAATCACAATTGCGTTCCCTCATACGATGTCAAAGCTTAACGTGGTTTCTGCATTATTTTTGTTTTGAAAATGTTGTTGTGTATTAATCAGATAACAGAGTTTGAGGTACAATCATCCAAGGCCGCTTTCGACACACAGGTCGGCACCGCACCTTGTAAAACCCCACCACACACAACACTACGACTAAACTGACACAGACCATGTGCAACATTATTACACTTTCTACTGACTTTGGAAATTTGATTTGTCGATCCAGAGGCTTCAGTAAATTGAACTCCTTTGCAATGAAGCAGACTTCAGAGCGGTCGCAGCTATCTTCTTTGAACGACTCCAAAATAGAAGCACAATCAGTTTTCAGTGATAATTTAGAAGTATAGTTTGCTAGCGCCATCTTCAAACCTTCCAGGCACGCCATCGCTTCTCCCATAACTGCAGATTGGCAGTGAATAAAACATTCCATGCTGAAAGTAGGACCTTGCCATTGTGGTCTGGGAAGACCACTCCCAGGCACCTTTCTTCTCTTCACTTACAAAGCTTGCATCAACATTACATTTTAATCCATCCAACAGGCGGTTTCTCCCAAGATTTTGTATTCTCTTGTTCCATTAGCTTGGTTGGGACCTGTATATTCGCAGGTTGGTCTAATTTTCCTTTTCTATCAACTATGGGATTATCATCCTTCATGTTATGCAAAGAAGCCAAGTAATTCTGCAAAAAACTGATAGAGTTTTTGATAGAAGCTTTACCATCATCGAAGATATTGTTTCTGTGGGTCATGCTCTCCACCATAAACATCACTTTACCTCATTTCTTTGCTCAGCTTATCCAATAAAACAAGAACCCAGTCTGGTCCTGTATAAGCAAGTTCAGGTTCATGTAGTAGATTCCAGATATCAGACGGGCCTTGTCTTAGCGCGTTTTCTTTAGTACATCTCATGGTGGCATGGTAAAGATCCATCCTGCATACCACAAATGGTTACAGGCATGGTAACAAGATTCGTCCTTCATACCACAAACGTGGTTTCTGCATTAGCAAGTTAGTCTTCACATAAATAAAGAAATGCAATCTTTTGGCACAGTATGCAGCCTACATGAACTATTGATTGAAATGCACTTCATGAATTAGAGCACTAAATTTAAGGATGCTAGATGCTACCCCTATAGCGTAATGGATGTAGCATTAATAGGTGGCAAAACTTGTACTGTGACTTCATAACTTAACTGTACTCTTGGCTGATAGACCTTTGTTAAACCCATGAAGAACCAATGCATGAATTGGAGCGAGGATATAGCAGTAGTTTGCATACCAAAAGGATGTGGATGTAGCAGTAAGTGGCAGAAGCAATACCGCGACCTATTTTTCTACCTATCATAGTTAATACCTATATCTAGCAATTAAACAAGATACATTGCTGCTCTCTTCAAGCAACACTGTGGTTAAACTTCTGTTCAGAGTCCGAAAATGCAATACCGCCCGGGGTTGCGTACCCGCGGGTTATCTTGACCAACCATCGTGCGTCTCTTGGTCAGCATAGCATTCCCTGACGCTTGTGTAAAGTTGCAACAAAGCCCCTCAACTAAATCCATTTTGCATTAAGAGATCCCTCCCATATCGCAGACACACCTTACACTTTCTTTATCTGGTATTCCACTCCACTTTGCAAAGTATTGTTGAAACACTTCAGTTCAGACTTTTATTTGTGTACATCAGTTAGCAGATTCAAAAATATTTCCACGTTGTTTCTCTGTATGTACATCAATCTAGGAAATGCACCAATTAGCAACCCTTCTTTCTCATCTCGTTTCCCACCAGGAAGCAAATAATCACACAAATATTACTGGATGAAATTGTGCAGGCTACGGTTTGCAGTGTTCACCTCCATTCCCATAGTAATGTGAAGATGCACAATGTACAAGATGAAATTGTAAAACGCGGTAGCACTAATCTCCAATGGATTCGAACAGTGGGGATAAGCCCGGGACACGTGAGTCCGGGCGGAATCTCTGCGTCCGTTCAGAGACACCTTTGACAGCATTATAATTCCTCTTGGCTCAGCCTTGTGGTTCACAGTACAGGCAGATAGCTACACAATAGTCCTAGTAGAAGAAAATGGCAAAGACCAAGCGAAAAGGATACGCAAACTTAGCTGCCGGCAAAACCATAACAACCTTTGTGTTTGATCTCTGAAGTAGCTTGGTAGCATTAGATAGAACAGATAATATGATATGTATATTGTACTTAATGGGGCATGGCGTCCAAATTCAAAACTGTGGAAATAAATGGAGATGGAAAACACAAGAAAAGCTTACAAGAAGAATAGACAACAAATCTTACCAGAAGATTTGTTGTCTATTCTTCTGGTAGTTCAAGTGTCTTACCAGAAGAATAGAGAACAAATCTTCTACTTAGTAGGGCCTAAACTTGTGATGATACTACTTTACCAAGTTTGGAGAACAAAGGTAACAATATGTAATCATCAAACTGGTAAGCAGAGAGAACTTGAGAAACAACAACTGGGCCTTCTTCCCAAAGCATTATGGTTAATCCTGGGAACACAACATCGACCCACCGAAGCTCAACTGTGAGACAAAAAAAAAGTAAACATACATAAAGTAAGTTGCGCAACAGCTAGTATGATACTACATAACAATTCCACGGATCAGGAGATAAATAGATTGAAAAATATTTTGCAATCATTATATTAAATGAAAATTCAGTGAGTCACAAAAATAGAGTTAGGTGATGAAAACTCTTCGTTCTTGGTCTGATTGGCTCGCATCTATTTCTTTAGGAGGTTTACAGAGAGTATTTCTAAACATACTATTGTCTTTTGCTGGCGTTCACAAAGAGCATTTCCAAACTATGCTAAGTTCTTTTATTGGCATCCTTCTTACTACTTGCTTTTCCAAGCCACAATATTGCCTTGCTAAGCTCGGAATGATCAAACAATTAGTGTATCCAGGGCATGAAACACAAACCATTACCCAAATAGATTTATCCAGCTCTTCCCTTAGAAGATGTGACCGGCAACAACAAAAAAATATATCTCTTACTATTTTAGCTCTATTAATAACGCAGTGGAGCATAGGTGGCATAGTTATGATTTTGGAATGTAAAAGGTCTCGCACCTAAAACCTTCCCGGTAAATTTAGTTATGAACTGAACAAAGCTCATACTCCCTGTATAAGAATCTAGTTATTGTTTTTATCCTTACCAAATCTTTTGGCAAGGAAGGTGTTGGGAGTCCTGAGTTGTAGTGTGTGAGTTGTAGAGGGGTAAAGTGTAAAGATGAGGTTGTATATATTTTTACTGAAGCAATGAAAGAAGATAAGAGTTTCCAGAAATTTCCCGAGAAACAACATGGTATCAGAGCAGGAGCCGGCGGTCGGCCCCTGCCGGCGGTGAATCGACGCCGTGCAGCGGAGCTCGGGCGCAGAGGGTCGTCAGTGCGGTGGAGATAAGGTCTAAGCAAGGTCAGGAGGCCGTGCGGAGGTGCTGTGGAGGTGTGGAGCCGCGGCCGGCTGCGTGGGTCTGCCGGAGGCTGACGGCAGCAGAGAAGGTCTTGTGGGGAAGCTAGCGCTGTGGTCAAGTGGGTGGAGGTGCGACCTGGAAGTGAGCATCGCCCCTCCTTGTGGCTGTAGAGAAGTTTGATTTGGTGGAGAGAGGTGTGAAGGGGAAGAATACCACGGGGATTCAGTTGCAGGAAGAAGGAAATTGAGGTGCTTGCTTTGTGTCCAGAGGAGTGGTGTGTGTGCTACAGCAGATCCAAGGGGAGGCCTGCTTGTTTGTGTTTGCAGAGTCAGGAGAAAGGGAAAGGATTGGACGCTGCAGTTCTACAAGATGTGGTTCGGTGCAGCTAGCAAGCAGCGAATGAATCAAAGGGACATGAAGTATTTTGAATGGGCCAACCTGGGCATATGAGAGCATTTAGTTCAGAGATGATGAGAGGTGGTCGTGAACATGTACAAGGCTGGTATGCAATGGGAAAGAAAAATACTTCTGCAGTCAGTAAGGATGCATCACATACTGTGAAGGTCCAGATGACCATTGATGAATGGGAGAAATTGTAACAGCCCCAAGTTTGTGAACCTAAATGGTGAACAAAATTTTCTTTTGCATTTCATTCTTTCATCATGGCATTGTCAAGTAAGATATCAATTTGAAACAATTGATTTAAAACCAAATAAAAACCTAAGCCACAACTGATTTCGAACCTTTCAATTCAAATTATGGATGTTTGTGACAAACACAAGTGCAAATGCCATTCCATATTTGTCAAGGAAGTTCCATGTGTTCAAAATGAATTCCTCCCAAAGGAATTCAATTTGTAGAGTGAAAGAAATTTGAAAACTCTAAAATGCCTATAAGCATTTCCTATTTTATTTCTAAGCAAATGACCTCCAAATGACTTCAAAAGTTTAGGAGTGCTACCCTTTGATGTAAAAAGGAAGCACCAAAAAATTCAGCATTTTTGGAAATTTTAAGTACCCCCTAATAAATCAAAAACTACCTCTGTTTTAATATTCCAGAACAGAAAAGGACTTCGATGTAAATGGGAAAAGAAGTACAGGGGGTTTCTGTAAAATCTCCATCTTCTCTGTAGCTCCAGTGGCACGGGCATGGCGACAGTGGCCAAGCTCGCCGTGCGCCCATGCCCCCCTGCCGCGCGACGCCCAGGCCCCCCGCTCCTCCTGCCGCGTCGAAGAAGATAAGAAGGCCCCCCCCACGACGCTCTGCTCCTCCACCTGCTCTCCCTCTAGCTCTCTCTGTTTTTCTTCCATGGCCGTGACCTAGCCTAGCGCGCCGTCGCGCATCGCCGTCGTTTGAGAGCTCCCGAGCCAAGCCTGGACCGCCAGAAGCTCCGCCGCGTCTTCCTCTTCATCCTCGTTGAAGGAATCGAGGTGGGACGCCGTCGTTCGCGAGATCGCCGCCATCTTCCTCTCCCGCCGACGCACTCCGATCAAGCTCGCCACCGCCTCCGACCACCGCAGCTCCAACGGAACGCATCCACGCTTCTAGGGTGAGCAGAGCAACCTCCTGACATCTCCCTCTCCTTCATCTCGTTCTAGATCGTCGTGTAGGAGTAGCTCGCCGTTAGGCCGTAGACCGCCGCCGCCGGAGCTCACCATCGTCGCCGTCTCCGGTGACCATATGGACCAAGGCTCCGCCACTGAGTAGCCCGCACCAGTACGCGACGTTCGCATGTCTTAGTTGGTCTCCGCAAGCCGTACAACGTCGATCCCGTGCGCGTCGCCGCCGATGGCCACCGCGGCCGCGCGTCGTCGTCGCGCACTAGCTTGGTTACTTCATATTAGTTCGGCCGCGTATACTAACAGGAAGCGCGAGCTGCCCCAGTGGCTAGCGCATGCGCGTTCGCGCGAGACGCGGGTTCGAAACCCAGCCAGAGCGTTGCCGTTTTAATTTTATTTCGCTCACTGACAGGTGGAGCCCACCAATCAGTGGCTCAGCACCCCCACCCGCGCGCACAGTCATCGCCAGCGGGGCAGTGACCCCACTGGTCAGTGGCCGTGTGTAGCGCAGAACCAGGTGAAAAACGTTTCGGTATAATCCCCAGGAATTAATTCAAATCAACATAAATATGAATGGATTTGTGAAATGCATATCCTTTTTGAATAATGATCCAAAAACTGCAAATAAGATACCAAAATGTGCAGAAAAATAAAGTGTGTCTATTGGCATAACTCACACATCCAACTAAATTAGTTTAGTTGTTGTTTTATTAAAATAACTGAAATGGCAGAAAAGAAATACTTTTTGGAAAATCCATAACTTTAAAAATAATGAACCAAAAATTATGTTTGACCTATCAAAATGTTCAGCAAGAAATATACTTCATGTTTCACCACTCCTACAAACCTGGATAATTAGTTTGAATGTTGTTTAATGGATTTTGCTAAAATGGCAGATTTAAAAGAAGATTTTGTAAATTCAATAACTTTAAATTGATTAATCAGAAAAATGTATTCTTTATATCAAAATGCTCAAAATAAGATGACCATCCATTAACATCATTTTCATGCATGTTGGAACACATTTGTAGTACTGCACTTTTAGAAAGTGGGGAAAACATTAAATTAAACGTGGGGTTATAATTCTCTCATGTTGGATAAAATATTCCTGGCACCCCATTTAACTTGTTAGTTAATTTCAGTGCATTAAAATGTCATGCCATCATGTGTTTGTGCATTGCACCTGTTTTGCTTGTGTGGTTATTGATTGTGTCCTTCCGGTGTTTTTATGCATCGATAGATCAAGCAGTCGGGGTTCCACCGCAATACCCCGACAACCCGTATTACCAGCCCCCTGAACAAGGCAAGCGTAATCCCCCCTCTGAGCATGTCTCCTCCTATGTTTCCGCAAATATTTTCTCCACTATAATATTGCATTCGGTTCTAAATGTCTTTTGCTTGGATTAGAGTATCCTACTAGATGCATTAGATACCTGTTGCCATTACCTGTATCCTTCCTAATATCCATAGGATTGAAGTGTTGGCCTGAGTTAATTATATCTGCTATGTATATGCTTAGCCATGCTTAGTTAAATGCTTAGTCGTCCGGTGGATGTTTCACTGTCGGAACAGTGGATGGAATGACCGGATGTGGTGGAAAATTGTGGTGACGTTAATAATCTTCTTAAAGGCGGGGATGAGAGGCCACGGGGGATGTGGTGTGTTGTCTCGTTCTCGCCAACTAGTTGCGAGTTCTCCCCTTCGAGCCAAGACCGAGCGTGCACCCATGCGTGGGCCTATGCAATAGCAGGAAACCCCATCGACGAGGTGCCTTGTGAGGGGCTAGCCAAGGATCCTCTAGTTTGAGCTTTCCATTTGCGCGTGCGTGAAGATGGTGGCATGGACTGGGATGAGGATGGTGGTGTTTAGGACCGTGGCCGCGGGGCAGGGTGTTGGAGGCACTGAACCTGTCCTTCCGCACACTGATGATCCTTGGGTTAGTCTCATGCGAGGGAGAAGTCGTAACCGTTCCCACCCAGCCGGCTTTCCATGGAAGAGAGCTAATAGCTAGGCAATGGGCCGGATGGTACGCGTGGTAAACATTGTACACCCCTGCAGGGTAAATCTTTTCGAAAAGCCGTGTCCACTGTTATGGACAACTTGGTGCCGGATTCAAAGATCGTAGAAAACTTGAACGGAATGATTAAAACCTGAGTACTAAAGGTACTACCAAGAATGCAAGGTTGACTTCCTCGAGGGTGATTCGGGGACGCCTTAGTAGACAGGTGAAGTGATTGATGGTGGTTGATGAAGAAGTTGATCAAAAGAAAAGATGTTTACTTCTTATCCCCTTTGAAAATATTCTGATTAGTCGATGCCAGATGTCTTTTATAAAGAAAACCAGCTTTATGCAAAAGAGCCATAAAACCTTTGAAAGCCAATCATTGAGCTAGTAGCTCTAGTAATCTTGCAGAGTTCGTCGAACTCAACGTTGCTTTGTTGATTTTCAGTGGAGGACTTCACCGACACTGAAGGTGGGTTCTATGTGGACGTCGATGAGTAGTCTGGGGTTCCCAGGTGGCAGCTTGGGACATCCCGGAACAGCTGGCGCAGGGAATGTTTATCTATAGGCCTCTTAGGCCATAATTTGGATCTTGTTGTTTAGAACAACTTAATTCGCTTCCGCATGATGTACTGTTGGGTTTGTGACCTCTGATTGTAATATTTGCTATCTTTCTCTACTATAAGAGTTGAACTATAATGCTTTGAGTCGTAGAGTATGTGATGTGCCAGTTGTTCCACAAGTCTTGATCTCTATATTATGCATTGATAGTTGTGTCTGCGTTAGGGCATCAATCGGGGTGTTGCGTTGTCGATGATCCATTCCGAGCAACGCCTGCCAAAGGTTTTGGCCGGGGAGTGGTAAACCCGTAACCTCCGGTTGTATCGCCTAACCGGTGACACACAGCATCTTTGTATAGTTCTGCGGTCGGGGCGCTACAAGTTGGTATCAGAGCAGGACTGCCTGTAGGAAACCCTTCTACTGGTCGACATTGAGTCTAGTGTTTGTGAAATTATTTTAACCTAAAAATGAGTTGTGAAAACCATCTTAGGATTCTTTTTACTCCTTATCTGGTTACATTCTAATCTCGGAGCAATCTTACCTCGATTTGAGTTAAAAGTTTTACTTCTCATCTGTTACCTCAAAACTTTAGGATCACGGGGTTGGGTTCTACCTTTAGTGTTATGCGTCCGGTTGCTCCCGCTGCGCTACAGTCCAAAATCAACTCAGATGTTTAAGAACCCTGTTATCCCTACTGAGCCTAATCACTTATTCCTTCTTTGGGTTTTAACCCAAGGACTTGAACAGAAGGTCCCGGATTGTGCCGGATAGTGTGGGTTGAATCACTTGGTTTCTTAACCATTTGAATCTCACGCTAGTGGTACATGATGCTGATCTTTGACCCAAGTTCCATCTTGTTGGTCCCTTGTTCGTTGTTACCCGAAGTATTATCGTCCCTAGTCTTTGTACTTGAGTAGACGCTAATGCTTTTGTCTCAACCATTCGGAGATAGATACTAACGGTGTCCTTGTCAATTCTCCAGAATGGCTCGAGGAGGCCGCGGTAACAACAACAATGATGAGGAACCGCCGCCACCCCCTTCAATGGCACAGGTCTTGATGGCCATCGAGGAAAACCGTGGGCGCAATGAGCGACTGCTCGAGCAGTTGGTGCAGCAGAATGCACGGAGGAACAATGTGTGCAACACTCTCACTGAGTTCCTGCGCTCACATCCACCCACCTTCGCCGATGCTAATGAGCCACTAGAAGCTGATGACTGGCTTCGCGCTCTGGAGCGCAAGTTCGCCGCGCTACATGTTCCAGTGGCCGAGCAAGTCAACTTCGCCACCTACCTCCTGACTGGTGCGGCTGGCTGTTGGTGGGAGAGTCATGTGGCGCTATTCGCAGCAGACCATGTTTTCACTTGGGAGGATTTCCGCACAGCCTTTCGTGCGGCTTACATACCTCAGCCAATAATGGACTTGAAGAGGAGGGAGTTCCTGGATTTGCACATTGGTAGTATGGATCTCCGAGCTTATGGGTGCGAATTCAACCATCTCTCTCATTGCGCCCCTCGGGACGTAACCAATGATGCTGACAAGCAAGAGTTGTTCCGCAAGGGGCTTGCGCCGAGGCTCCGCTATGAGTTGCTGCCCTTCAAGTTCCAGAACTACCAGGAGCTGTTCAACCAGGCTCTTACCTTGAGCAGGGAGGAAGGAACTCAAGGCCTCCAAGAGGTCCGCACAAGGGGACCACCCGAGTTCCTCGGTTTCTCAGAGCAAGAAGCGCAGGGTTTTCGTTCCCTACAGCGCTGTGCCACGTGCTCCATTCATGCCGAGGGCCGCGGGATACAGGCCCCCACCGCCGCGCCCCACTACTTCGACACCTGGGGCGAGCGGAAGTGGGTATCGTCCTCAGCTACCCTCCCCACCTGGACTCACTTGCTACAGCTGTGGCCAGTCTGGCCACTACTCCAGGGAGTGCCCACAAAAGGCACCTATTTCGGGAACACCTGCACGAGCCCCCGCCACACCAGCTGGCAAGGCTGGACCTATTGTGCGTGGTCGCCTGAACCACGTCTCTGCTGAAGAAGCTGAGGAGGACCCCGGCGTCCTCATGGGTGAGTTACGAATCAACGGCAATTCAGCTACAGTTTTGTTTGACTCTAGAGCATCGCATTCATTCATATCTATAGCGTTTGCAAAATACCACAACATATCTTTTGAGAACATGGGGTCTCCTATGGTGATTAACACACCTGGTTCCGATGGCAAACCAATTGGATTACTCCGGAGGTCCAAATTAATATAGGCTCCATGTCCTTCCCTTTTCCGCTGGTAGCCCTAAAGTCGACTGACCTGGATGTCATACTGGGCATGAACTGGCTAGCAAAATACCGGGCGAATCTGGACTGTGCTGCTAAGACCATTACCGTGACCACTTCTTCCGGTGACATTATGGAGTATTGGTCTGCAATATCAAGGCCTCCATCCTCAATCATTCCCCTCTCCCGGAGATCAGCCTATACTTTATGGAAGGCGATTCCCCTCCTGAAATACATGAAATACATGTGGTGTGTGACTTCCCGGATGTGTTCCCAGAAGAATTGCCTGGCATGCCACCTGATCGAAGTGTGGAGTTTGTCATAGATTTGATGCCAGGTACTGCTCCGATTTCCAAGAAACCCTACCGTATGTCGGTGGAAGAGTTGGCTCTGTTGAAGGAGCAAATCGATGAGCTGTTAGCAAAGGATTTTATTCAGCCTAGCAGTTCACCTTGGGGATGTCCGGTACTCTTCGTCAAAAAGAGGGATTCGGCAGTTCCTCGTTTGGTCTCTGATTATAGGCCGCTGAATGCGGTGACAATCAAGAACAAGTATCCTATTCCCTGGATCAATGATCTGTTAGATCAGTTAGCTGGTGCAACAGTATTCTCCAAGATGGATCTGAGGCCAGGATACCATCAGATCAAGATCAGAAAGGAGGATATCCCAAAGACGGCATTCGTTACTCGATATGGCCTATATGAGTATACTGTCATGTCCTTTGGTCTCACCAATGCTCCAGCTACCTTCATGAGGCTCATGAACTCCATTTTCATGGATTATCTCGACAAGTTTGTCGTCATCTACATCGATGACATCCTCGTTTATTCTAAAACCGATGAAGAGCATGCCGAACATCTTCGGTTGGTTCTGACAAGACTTCGAGAACACCGCCTTTACGCCAAGTTCTCCAAGTGTGAGTTCTGGTTGGATAAACTTGTCTTCCTTGGTCATGTGGTGTCTGCTGATGGTGTGGCCGTCATTCCCGACAAGATTCAATCTATTCTGGATTGGAAAACTCCAAAGTCAGTCAAGTGCATTCGTAGCTTTCTCGGATTGGCGGGTTACTACCGCCGATTCATCGAAGGTTTCTCCAAGATAGCTAAGCCCATGACTGACCTTCTCAAGAAGGATAGAAAGTTCGCATGGACGGACAAAGCTAAGAGAGCTTCAAAACACTGAAAGCCAAACTCACGTCTGCTCCTGTGCTCGTCCTGCCGGACACCAGCAAGGATTTCGTCGTCTTCTGTGACGCCTCCCTGCAAGGCTTGGGCTGTGTACTCATGCAAGAGGGCCATGTGGTGGCGTATGCTTCCCGCCAACTAAAGCCGCATGAACACAATTACCCTACTCATGATCTTGAACTTGCCGCTGTTGTTCATGCTCTGAAGCAATGGAGACCATACCTGTTTGGCAACCGTTGCGAGATTTTCTCGGATCATAAGAGTCTGAAGTACCTCTTCACACAGCCGGATTTAAATCTCAGGCAGAGGCATTGGTTGGAGTTAATAAAGGACTATGATGTGAGCCTGAACTATCAACCCGGCAAAGCCAACGTCGTGGCTGACGCGCTAAGTCGAAAGTCCTATTGCAACAACCTGATGGTTGAGGAGGCTCAACCTGCTCTCTGTAAAGAGTTCGCTCGTTTGAACCTGGAAATTGTTCCCTCTGGCTATCTAGCAAATCTGGAGATCAAGTCTACTCTTGAAGACCAGATAAAGGAGGCGCAAAACGTGATAAGGGTATTCTTAAAATCAAGGAGAACATTGCTAGCGGGAAGGCCAAATGTTTCTCTGTCAAGGACTCTGGAGTAGTTTATTTTGGTGACCGTCTGGTCGTGCCAAAGAAACGAAAATTGAGGGAGCTGATACTCCAAGAATCTCATGAATCTCCTCTCTCTATCCATCCCGGTAGTACCAAAATGTACCAAGACCTTCGACAACAATTCTGGTGGAATCGTATGAAACGAGAAATCGCCAAGTATGTTGCTGAATGCGACACCTGTCGTCAGGTAAAGGCTGAACATCAAAGGCCTGCTGGCACTCTTCGCCCTATTGCAGTCCCGGAGTGGAAGTGGGATGAAATTGGTATGGACTTCATTACTGGACTGCTGAAGTCTCCAAAGGGAAACGATGCAATTTGGGTAATCATTGATCGACTATCAAAAGTGGCTCACTTCCTCCCTGTTCATGTGGACATCACAGCTGCCAAGTTGGCAGATCTGTATGCGTCAAGGATCATCGTACTTCATGGCGTTCCCAGGAAGATAATCTCTGATCGTGGAAGTCTGTTCACTTCCAGGTTTTGGACTAGTTTCCAACAAGCCATTGGAACCCGTCTCAACTTTCCACCCTCAAACTGAT
Organism: Poa pratensis; assembly: GCA_947311845.1. Classification (NCBI taxonomy): domain Eukaryota; kingdom Viridiplantae; phylum Streptophyta; class Magnoliopsida; order Poales; family Poaceae; genus Poa; species Poa pratensis. Next base: position 18,240,469 of record CAMZMU010000099.1, read on the forward strand.
GGTCAGACCGAAAGGGTGAATCAAGTTATGGAGGACATGCTCAGGGCATGTGTAATCTCCTTTGGCAAGGGTTGGGAAAAGTATCTTCCCTTCGCGGAGTTCACCTACAACAATAGCTATCAAGCTAGTCTGGGTATGGCCCCATTCGAGGTTCTGTATGGAAGAAAATGCCGAACTTCGCTAAATTGGTCCGAGACCGGAGAGAGGGCACTCTTTGGTCTAGATATTATCAATGAAGCTGAGGAGAAAGTTAGAATCATACGAGAGAATCTGAAGATTGCTCAGTCCAGGCAGAAGAGTTATTATGACAAGCATCATCAGGAGGTTCACTATGAAATTGGTGATAAAGCTTACCTCCGTGTCTCTCCCCTTCGAGGCGTTCGCCGTTTCGGGATCAAGGGAAAATTGGCCCCTCGCTACATTGGCCCTTTCACTGTTCTGGCCAAGCGAGGAGATCTTTCTTATAAATTGGAGTTACCGGCCAACTTCCCAGATGTGCATGATGCGTTTCATGTATCCCAACTTCGTCGTTGTTTCAAAGATCCTATTCATGGAGTCAATCATGAGGAGCTGGATATCCAGGAGGATCTCACTTACCGCGAGCACCCGATCGTGTCTTGGATGAAGCAGAAAGGAAGACTCGTAACAAGACCACCAAGTTCCTAAAAATTCAGTGGTCTCACCATTCCGAAGAAGAAGCAACCTGGGAAAGGGAGTCTAGTCTTCGTGAGGAGTATCCCGACTTCTTTCCACACTCTTAGAATCTCGGGACGAGATTCCTGTAAGGGGGGTAGAATTGTAACAGCCCCAAGTTTGTGAACCTAAATGGTGAACAAAATTTTCACTTTTGCATTTCATTCATGCATCATGGCACTGTCAAGTAAGATATCAATTTGAAACAATTGATTTAAAACCAAATAAAATCCTAAGCCACAACTGATTTCGAACCTTTCAATTCAAATTATGGATGTTTGTGACAAACACAAGTGCAAATGCCATTCCATATTTGTCAAGGAAGTTCCATGTGTTCAAAATGAATTCCTCCCAAAGGAATTCAATTTGTAGAGTGAAAGAAATTGTGAAAACTCTAAAAATGCCTATAAGCATTTCCTATTTTATTTTCTAAGCAAATGACCTCCAAATGACTTCAAAAATTTAGGAGTGCTACCCTTTGATGTAAAGAGGAAGCACCAAAAAATTCAGCATTTTTGGAAATATTTAAGTACCCCTAATAAATCAAAAACTACCTCTGTTTTAATATTCCAGAACAAAAAAGGACTTCAATGTAAATGGGAAAAGAAGTACAGGGGGTTTCTGTAAAATCTCCATCTTCTCTGTAGCTCCAGTGGCACGGGCATGGCGACAGTGGCCGAGCTCGCCGTGCGCCCATGCCCCCCCTGCCGCGCGACGCCCAGGCCCCCCGCTCCTCCTGCCGCGTCGAAGAAGATAAGAAGGCCCCCCCACGACGCTCTGCTCCTCCCACCTGCTCTCTCCCTCTAGCTCTCTCTGTTTTTCTTCCATGGCCGTGACCTAGCCTAGCGCGCCGTCGCGCATTGCCGTCGTTTGAGAGCTCCCCGAGCCAAGCCAGGACCGCCAGAAGCTCCGCCGTGTCTTGCTCTTCATCCTCGTTGAAGGAATCGAGGCGGGACGCCGTCGTTCGCGAGATCGCCGCCGTCTTCTTCCTCTCCGGCCGACGCACTCCGATCAAGCTCGCCACCGCCTCCGACCACCGCAGCTCCAACGGAACGCATCCACGCTTCTAAGGTGAGCAGAGCAACCTCCTGGACATCTCCCTCTCCTTCATCTCATTCTAGATCGTCGTGTAGGAGTAGCTCGCCGTTAGGCCGTAGACCGCCGCCGCCGGATCTCACCATCGTCGCCGTCTCCGGTGACCATATGGACCAAGGCTCCGCCACTGAGTAGCCCGCACCAGTACGCGACGTTCGCATGTCTTAGTTGGTCTCCGCAAGCCGTGCAACGTCGATCCCGTGCTCGTCGCCGCCGGTGGCCACCGCGGCCGCGCGTCGTCGTCGCGCACTAGCTTGGTTACTTCATATTAGTTCGGCCGCGTATACTAACAGGAAGTGCGAGCTGCCCCAGTGGCTAGCGTGTGCGCGTTCGCGCGAGACGCGGGTTCGAAACCCAGCCGGAGCGTTGCCGGTTTAATTTTATTTCGCTCACTTACAGGTGGAGCCCACCAGTCAGTGGCTCAGCACCCCCACCCGCTCGCACAGTCATCGCCAGCGGGGCAGTGACCCCACTGGTCAGTGGCCGTGTGTAGCGCAGAACCAGGTGAAAAACGTTTCGGTATAATCCCCAGGAATTAATTCAAATCTACATAAATATGAATGGATTTGTAAAATGCATATCCTTTTTGAATAATGATCCAAAAACTGCAAATAAGATACCAAAATGTGCAGAAAAATAAAGTGTGTCTATTGGCATAACTCACACATCCAACTAAATTAGTTTAGTTGCTGTTTTATTAAAATAACTGAAATGGCAGAAAAGAAATACTTTTTGGAAAATCCATAGCTTTAAAAATAATGAACCAAAAATTATGTTTGACCTATCAATATGTTCAGCAAGAAATATACTTCATGTTTCACCACTACTACAAACCTGGATAATTAGTTTGATTGTTGTTTAATGGATTTTGCTAAAATGGCAGATTTAAAAGAAGATTTTGTAAATTCAATAACTTTAAATTGATTAATCAGAAAAATGTATTCTTCATATCAAAATGCTCAAAATAAGATGGACCATCCATTAACATCATTTTCATGCATGTTGGAACACATTTGTAGTACTGCACTTTTAGAAAGTGGGGAAAACATTAAATTAAACGTGGAGTTATAATTCTCTCATGTTGGATAAAATATTCCTGGCACCCCATTTAACTTGTTAGTTAATTTCAGTGCATTAAAATGTCATGCCATCATGTGTTTGTGCATTGCACATGTTTTGCTTGTGTGATTATTGATTGTGTCCTTCCGGTGTTTTTATGCATCGATAGATCAAGCAGTCGGTGTCGTGGGTTTGTCACGTCAGGTGTCATGGATGACTTCGTAGGTGTGGGATTACGCGAGTCAAGCATCTCCGAGCTTGGGATCGCAGGAACAAAGATCAACACAGATTTACCCAGGTTCGGCCCCCTCAATGTGAGGTAAAAGACCTACTTCCTGCCTACCCTAGATTGGTATTGATATGATAATCGAGGTGTTACAATGGAGGCGATCCGATCTGGTACTCGCCGTATGAGCTAGGGTTTAGGGCTTGATAGCTTGACCCGCTCTAAGTCCTGCGAGTCCTCTTTATATACACAGAGGCTCGCTAGGTTACAAAAGGAAACTTCCCCCATAAGGAATACGTCCACAGAGGCCTACTCGGAGACTACTTGGTCTTCACGTCCTCCGGGATATGTCTTCTAGATCTTTCCCTTATGGCGGTTCAATATTGGGCTTGCTCCCAAGTGGGCCTTTGTCCGTGCGAGTAAGTCGCACTGGGCCGCGGGTTAATCCAGAAAGTATTCCCCCGACATTAGCCCCCAAGTTTAGCTTGGATTTCGAGTGAAGGCTCTTCGTCTTAACAAACCCCTGAGCCGCGCACATGAATTATCCCAGCTGAACTCCAATTTTCTTATTTCCAATCTGCGGCTTATAACTCTTCTTGGCGGCTCAAGAACGCGACTTAACCTGCCTTGACGGTTGATTTTCAGATCTAAACGTCTTCCGCATCTGGGCTATTTATCTTGGCTCATCGTTTTTCCCAGCGTTCTGCATCAAGTCCTGCATTACGCATCCGCTGCTCCTTTCCGCCGCCTCCAATCTCGCTTCTCGTACTCACAATCCTTCGGTGGAGATCTCCATCAATCTGAGAAAATGTCTCGCCGCAAGTGCAACTGGGAAGGCTCGTGGGTCGACGAAGATTTCCTGGAATCCCTATCTGCACGGGGCCTTCTTCCGCCAAAAGATCAATGCGAATGGCGGGCGGCCGGTGAGGAGGTAATTCCCAACCCTCAACCAGGAGAAGTAGTGATATTTGCGGAGCATGTTGAGCGCGGGTTCAAGCCCCCGGCTCTCTCTTCTTCCGCTCCTTGATGCAGCGGTTGGGTCTCCGCTTCCATGATATTGGCCCTAATTCGATGTTGCAAGTGAGCAACTTCCACGTCCTCTGCGAAGATTATCTGGGTATCCCGCCTTCAATAGATTTCTGGCTTGCTCTTTTCAATTGCAATAGTCAAAGGGAAACCACAGATGGTCCTTTTCTCCAATGCGGCGCCATTTCCTTCCAACGCCGTAGGGGTAGTATTTTCCCAAAACTAACTCTTGCCAAGAAAATCAAGGATTGGCAAAGGACATTCTTCTATTGTAAAAACACTTCTCCTGAGGGTGAAATTCCTCTTCCTCTTTGGTCTCCTCTTCCCTTCGAGGCTACCGATGCTCTGTCTTCTAAACCTGATCCTTCTTCGTTGCCCTTTATCGAATCCCTTTAGACAAGGTGAGGCGCTGACACTCCATGGTCTCACTGGATTAGATCTCATATCTTGCTGGACTAAGTGGCGAATTCAGCCTGTGAGTCGCCGCTCGCGACTTATGGTGGATTTCACTTGTCATGCAAACGACGTCGATCGTACTTGCCCTGAAGATTGGGACAAAGGGGAATGGATAAATTTCATTCGCCGAGTGACGGACGAGGATATCGACTCGTATGATAACGTCGGGCTTGCTCCCTTCTGGGCTGAGCACAAGCCTTTTGTGGTAATGTTTACTTGTCACCTGTTTCCTCGAAAATTCCTTCTCCAAAATTAATTATTTCTGACCTGAGCTCCTTTTCAGATCGATCCCTATTTCTGGGTTCTTCCCTCAGAGGATCGACTTGAACCAAGAACCGCGGCTGAGTCGTCAAAGCAAGCCGCAGCCTTTGGCGAAGATACAGTTATATTGCACGAGGGTAGCGCTTCTGAAGAGGAACAACAAATGGCCGACGCTCTTCTGTCCTCGACTCCAAATACACCTTTCTTGGAACTTCCTGAGGTGCCTCGCAGGTCCTCGAAGCGTATTTTATGCAGAGCTCAGAAGACCCCGCGCAGCCTGAGAAACGCCGCAAAGCCTTGGCGCTACTGGTAGAAACAAGAACTGCCAAATCTTTAAAACTTGCTGATCCCAACAAGGCTACTTTTCTTCCGAGGCTGTTGCAAAGGACTGCTTCTCAATAAGCTCGGGTAATTGTTTGCGACTCTCTCCTTTTCCTTTTGTGCTTTGTATTTTGGCAAGGAATTGCTGATCACCACTTCTTTTCATACTCTGTAGGTTCAGATTTGCAAGGTTTATCTTCTCCTTCCTCTGGTTGCCTGATGAAGAGTATCCGTGTCGCCTCTGGGTATGGTTCGCCTTCTTTTCAATGTTGCGGCTCTGCTAGGTCAGCTTATTAACCCATCAATGTTTTGCAGGGCCATGCTGAAGAGGATACCAAGTCTAATTCTCATCCCACTTCTTCTCAGCCAGCTATGAGCGAGGATGATGCTGCTGATGAAAACGTGGGAAACAGTAATGGTGCGACTCATCCAAGGCCCTCCCTGGAGGAAGGTATTGCAGATGCGGCTCCTGCCGCGACTCCAGTCGCAGCTCCATCCACAACTCCTGCTGCTGGTAGGGTATCACTGAAATAGAATTCCAGCTCCAGGAAATAGTTCCAAGTCAATTGCAGATGCCATAATTGCTGCTGGAGACAAGCATGCTGCTCTGCTGCGCGGCTTAGTTGAGCAATTTTCTTCAAGTCGCCAGGTACATATACCGTAGCCCCCAAGGATCAAAACCTTGTGTCATCGCACGGGGTGTTGATTCTTTTCCTGGCTTCAAATCTCGAGCCCCCAAATTCCTGGATAGTTTACCATGCGTTTTGCTCTGTTTATTTTCAGCGTGAACTGTCCTTGCTTGATGCTTCTGGCTCAATAAAGGGTAAAGGCATTTCCATAGACCATCCTGAAATGATGCAGTCTCCCTGGAGCAGCATAATGAGGTCATTAGGGACCAAGATCAGGAAATAAAATCTCTCAAAGGTCAACTCGACTCCTGCGAAGAGCAATTTAAAGAACTTGAAGCCGATATGCAGCAGCGACTCATGGAGAAAGACGAAGTCATTAGATCTTTGCGAGAAGGGCTGACTCTTAAATCTGAATTGATTGATCGCCTGAAGGGAGACCACGCAAAGGAACTCGCCGCGCGAGATGAAAAATATAACTCGCTGTTCAAAGCCTTTGAGGGTTTTGGCTCCATGGTCAAATCAGCCGTCCTGCAGCTTGCTGGTTCGTCTTTTATTCCTTTAATCATACATATTTTGGGTAACCAACGTTAGTCTCTGACTTGTTTCTTGCCTTTTCTTTCTTGACATAGGACCTGAGGCCCCAGTGTCCCGCTCCAACTTGAAGGATCAACTGGTATATCTGTCTGACTTCAGCCAGCGCTTCTTAAAGGTTACCAAGGAAGTTATGACGGTAATCTCTCCTGCGACTGATGGCCCAACATCTTGCGAGTATTGGATAAATAAACTGCTCAAGGCTCCGCATTATGTCTCTGATTGGAAACGATCCTCTGCTCGCGCCGGAGCCGCGCATGTCTTGACATTGCTCGAGCATATTATCCAGAGATAGATGTTGGCAAGGTTGCTCGCCACGGCCTGGCGATGAGCGCGGATGATACTGAACTGCCAATAAGCGAGTACTTCGATATCTGGAAAGGGATGCGCGGATATGCCACAAAATTTGTTGATAACTTAGACTTGGGCACTTATCTCGATAAATTCAATCTTGATGGGAGCAAGGTGTCAAAGGAAAAGTCCACAGGAGCTGAGTCATCTCGGGCTGCTACTCCAGCAACAGTATCTGGTGGCCCTTCTGCCTCGTCTGGCGGCGCCCTGATTATTAGGACACCTGCGACTGCAACTGCGAGACAAGCCGCGCCAATTCCCACTCCTGTAGCTCGGAAGAGAAAAATAAATAATGTGGGACATGCCCGTTAGTCTGTAAGACATTCATGTATTATAAACAGTATTTTGGTGACCTATAAGCAGGTTCTTTTTTGATAATTCCATTAAGTAGACGCTCGCGCGGCTCAGTATTTCCTAGGAACATGTGTGTTCAGGGTCGAGAGCGGCCATGATAGGCAATCAAGCTCGATTGACGCCACACCCCAGTACTTTGGCCGCATAATGCAAGACGCTTCTAGCTTAAGGATTGCCACTAGTTTGGCAAAATTTGAGGTGCGATTGGTACTCGCGATGCTCGTAAGGAGCCCTCAAGGGTCAGTGATATATGAAATTCAAAAGACTCAGCGACTCAATGATAGTTGAGGCGAAACGACAAACCCTTGAATGTCAAGGGTGCCGGCTTTATTTCATAATCACTCGATGTTTTACAGGGTGTTACAGGATGATGCAGGCCCTTTAATGCGGGTTTTCTATTCCCCGCAGGCCATGCATACTTGATACTCATCGCACTTAGTTGCGAATTAATACTCCTAACGGAGTGGGTTGAACACCTGATTGGTTCAATTTTGAGTCGCTAAAAGCGACTCGGGTCGAGCATGATAGCTCCGATGTATGTCTCATGTTGAAGCAGAGAGCAATTTGTTAGGCGATTAGCCGCACTGAGCTGCGACTTATGTTGAGTTGAGTTTGCTTTGTAAGGACTCACGATAACTGAGCCCTTTGGCTGGGGTTGTTGATCGAGGCTGGGTCTATGCACATGCGCCATTCTTGTCTTCTTTTTGTATCAAGCGACCTCTGGGGCATTATCTTGCTGATGCGCGACTTCTCGGTGGGTATTTACCATCCGGTGGCTGCATCCTGTTGGCCGCTTCCGCGGTACCTCCAACGCGACTCGTTTTGAGCTGCGATTACCGATCTGCGACTGATATCCATGTGAGGAGTTGGCGATGCAAGCTTCTTCTGCGAGTACTGAGCCTGCGTTCTCGCATTCTAACGCTCTCTGCCTGTCTCCATATATTGTAATAACACCGTTTGGTCCTGGTATCTTTAACTGTAGGTAGACGTAGCAGGGGCGAGCGGTAAATTTGACATAGGCTTCTCTTCCAAAGATCGCATGATATGAGCTTTTGACTGCTACAACCTCAAAGTCTAGGAGCTCTGTGCGGAAGTTCCGCTCTGTTCCAAAGCTAACTTCAAGTGTTATCTTTCCGATTGGTCGCGTAACAGCTCCTGGGATTATGCCTTGAATTTCTTTCCTGGATGGTCGCAGCCTCGTCTCGGGTATATTCATTCTTCGGAGCGTGTCTTGATATAGGATGTTTACTCTTCCTCCTCCGTCCATTAGGACCTTACTTAACTTGTATCCCGCGACTTCAGGCGTGACCACAGAGCTGGCTGTCCTGGATCTCTTACTTCTGGGGGGTGATCGCCGCGACTCCAAATAACCGATTGCTCTGTCCAGCGACGATACCTTTCTGGCGTTGAAATCTGACCGCTCTTCCGGCTTCCATCCGTTGTTTGTACTTCCACTGTATGAAACTGTCCTATGTTTCTTCTAGGTAAAACGTCAGGCCCTTGACGAGAGCTAGATTTATTCTTGTGCTGCATCGATCTGCTGCGAGCCGTATCTGGCGTGTCGCCTTCTTTCCACCTCCGGTAATAATGACATTGCGCCTTTGTGTGACCCGCTGGCCTGCCATCTCTCCTGCGATGTAAGTCGCAAGGCACGTCGAAGATCCCCTTGCAGTTATTAGGGAGTAAGGCCTTATCACTCCTTGCTCCTGCATCTGGTGTGCGCGATGTTCAGTTTTCGCGACTTGCAATTTCCCTGTTGGGTTCTGTGATAAGCCGCCTGTCCCTTTATCTGTCTTTGCGTACTTGTCAGCTGTTGCCAAAAGCTGGTCGAAACTATCAATCTTGTGCTCAGCGCGACTTAATTTGTGCACCAGCGGCTCAAATCTACAGTTCTTTCTCATAGCTTGTATTGCAGCTTGTACTGTTAAGTTTTTGGCGGAGCCAAGGATCTCCGCGATTCTCTTGATCCAGTCGCCGCTTGATTCGTCCTCTTTTTGAATGCATTGTCTAAGGTTTTTCATGTCTTCTGTTTGGAATCTGCTGATGAACTTGTCCTTCAAGTCTTCCCATGTGCTTATTGATTTTGATGGCAGCCTTAACAGCCAATCCCTAGCTTCTCCCTGTATTGCCAAGTGGAAGTATTTCGCACGTATTTCTTGAGTCACATCAGCCCCTGTCATGCTTGCCTCGTAATCTTCTATCCATAAGGCAGGGTCTTGGTCACTGCGATAGGTGGTGACTCGCTGCGACTCGTCGAAGTTCGGGGGGAAACGAGTGAGCCGTATTTCCTCTCCAAAACATGCTGGTCCTTTCAATAATGAATAGGAGTTTACTGGCGCTGAATCTTCATCTGAATCAGTTTCAATCTGGGATGGCTGAGTCGCTCCGGACGTCGTGACTCGCCTTCTATCTTCTTTTCTTTTTCCAATGATACCTGCAAACCTGCTAGCTGGTTGACCACTTCTTCGACGCTGCACTTTCTCCTCCCCATGATACCTCGTTTTGCGGCTCATTGGGCGTGACTCCATACATATTTGCTTGTTGTAAAGCAGCGGTTTGCAGTAGGTCGATCGCATAGCGAGCTTCCTTATCAGCTCGTGTGTCTCCAACCGGTGCTATCTTTGACAATATCCCTATCGCGGCGTGCACGTTGCTCTCTGGGTCGCCGTGGAACTGTGATTTCATCTCTCCTCTGTCCATCTTGATCTGATGTTTTTGCTGCCAACGACGGAGTCGCCACTCTTCTTCTTGGAGTTTCTTGCGCTCAGATGTCGTCTTGGTTCGGACCGCCTGGTGCTTTGGCTGCAGCGACGGAGTCGTCGACCTTCTTCTTGGAGTTTTTCGCGCTCAGCCGCGAGTCTTTGTGCCTCTTCACAGAGTTCCGTCCTGATAGCTTCAATCTCTTCAATCTTGAGGTCTCCTTCCTGATTTGGTAGAGATCCCCAAACAGGTCTTGACGGGACGGGGATGGGTAGCTTTGCGTAGCTTGTTGTAGCTCCTCCAACACGCGGACCCTGACCGGCCGCAGTTCCTCCACCGATTCGCTTCCTTGAGTCGCATCTATAGATCTGCGACTGACGGATCCGACGAAAACTTTTACTGATCCGATGGGAACAATGTATCCAAACTCGATGCGATCTGCCTCGGGTCCCCACTCTGAGTCGTCGATGAAGGGGACCCCATTGATGTCTTCAACTTGGCCGATGGCGATGTCCTTGAAGCCTGATTTCGATCCTGCGCGGAACGTGACGCTTTTGACCGCAGGCCCCACGGTGGGCGCCAACTGTCGTGGGTTTGTCACGTCAGGTGTCATAGATGACTTCGTAGGTGTGGGATTACGCGAGTCAAGCATCTCCGAGCTTGGGATCGCAGGAACAAAGATCAACACAGATTTACCCAGGTTCGGCCCCCTCAATGTGAGGTAAAAGACCTACTTCCTGCCTACCCTAGATTGGTATTGATATGATAATCGAGGTGTTACAATGGAGGCGATCCGATCTGGTACTCGCCGTATGAGCTAGGGTTTAGGGCTTGATAGCTTGACCCGCTCTAAGTCCTGCGAGTCCTCTTTATATACACAGAGGCTCGCTAGGTTACAAAAGGAAACTTCCCCCATAAGGAATACGTCCACAGAGGCCTACTCGGAGACTACTTGGTCTTCACGTCCTCCGGGATATGTCTTCTAGATCTTTCTCCTTATGGCGGTTCAATATTGGGCTTGCTCCCAAGTGGGCCTTCGTCCGTGCGAGTAAGTCGCACTGGGCCGCGGGTTAATCCAGAAAGTATTCCCCCGACAGTCGGGGTTCCACCGCAATACCCCGAAGACCCGTATTACCAGCCCCTGAACAAGGCAAGCGTAATCCCCCCTCTGAGCATGTCTCCTCCTATGTTTCCGCAAATATTTTCTCCACTATAATATTGCATTCGGTTCTAAATGTCTTTTGCTTGGATTAGAGTATCCTACTAGATGCATTAGATACCTGTTGCCATTACTTGTATCCTTCCTAATATCCATAGGATTGAAGTGTTGGCCTGAGTTAATTATATCTGCTATGTATATGCTTAGCCATGCTTTGTTAAATGCTTAGTCGTCCGGTGGATGTTTCACTGTCGGAACAGTGGATGGAATGACCGGATGTGGTGGAAAATTGTGGTGACGTTAATAATCTGCTTAAAGGCGGGGATGAGAGGCCACGGGGGATGTGGTGTGTTGTCTCGTTCTCGCCGACTAGTTGCGAGTTCTCCCCTTCGATCCAAGACCGAGCGTGCACCTGATGGCCCTTCACGTAGTTACCCCACAACGGCGCCAGAAAATTGCTAGCCCTTCGCGTGGTTACCTGCGTGAAAAGTAAATGGGTTAGGTTGAGACTCCAAGTGCAGAGTGTGTAGTAAGTGGAAGACGTGTTTTCCCCACGAGGGTGACTCGAGGGTTTAATATCGAACTCTCGGGGAATCAGTAGTGAGGATTTATCTTCCTATCCTTCTTTTGGTTACCTACAAAATAAAGTAAATGTTTTGGTCCTCAACCTCACCAAGTGGTTGTCAAGCACAAGGTGTGAGAATGATATCAAGATAATATGCAATGCAAACAAGAAATAAATATGCAATGGTGGTAAATAAATATGCAAGGATGGTGGTAACAATGATAAATGATATTTTTGGGTTTTTCATGATTAATGCAAGATGTAAAAGTGTTTTTGTATTTTCGGATTTAATAATGGCAGAAAATGGAAAAGTGGTAAAAGTTGTTGGAAAGGTGTTTCTTATGATTAAAAATGGACCGGGGTTCATGGTTTCACAAATGCACTCTCTCTTTGATAAAGTGGTAGACAATGGAACACTAGAGTTGACATATGAGATTGCAACACAACAGTTTAATGACAAGTTATAATTATATGGGCATCACGTCCTAACATAGAGACCTTTTGGTTATTAGTCTCTCTTATACTCCACCAAGATGCGAACTAAATCATAACACCTCGGTAATTAAGATAACTCAGAGTATAGCAATAAGTATCATGACATGAAGTTAAAATAAGAACATGCTAGAGCTAGTCATGGAGGAAGTGGCAATGGTCACACCCACATCTCTGGTAGCATGTTATTTCTTTTTATCCCTAGTGAGGCAGCAAAGTAAGGTAAACACCCAAGTGGATCGCGGAACTTTCCCTCACGTTCACCGCACTAGCCACCCCCCGTTACTCCAACTAATGCACACGTTCCCCCTCACACGCTCTCATAAACATGCTTGATCATAACAAGTAAATAAGAACGGGGTACATAATATGCATCTACTTTCATAACTGAAACAAAACCATTGCAATCTCAAACATATATTAACTCATAAAAAGATCCACCACAAAGGTATTACATAGATGACCGTAATCATGTTCAGCAGCTCATACGGTACTAATTAGTGAAGCTCGAGAGAGAGAGATACATAAGTTACTTCCACAAACCCATAGTCCAGAGGTGGACTACTCCCTCTTCATCATGGAGACGGTGGAGAAGTCGTTGGAGAAGATGGAGACCACGCCGGCAGCGCCCCGCCGGAGTTTTCCCCCTCCAATCTGCAGCTCCAGGTCTCTGTTTTGGTGTTTCTGTGTTTCTGCGGCGCTCCTTCCAGAGAACGTCGGGGGATAATTTTTATAGGCGTTTTTAGGTCAAAACGGAGTCGGTGGAGGAAAGATCGACGACAACGGAGCTTCGAGGGACAAAGTGGGGGGTCCCACGCGGCCAGGTACTTGGGCCGCGTGTGCCCACTCATCTGGGCCCTCGGGCCTCCTCTTGTTTGCTTCCTTCGCCCACAAGTCTAGTTCCTTCCAAAAAATGATGCTCGTAAATTTCCAGGTCATTTGGACATCGTTTGGGTCCCTGAAACATTAAAATATAGAAATAGGGTTTTCTGCCTGCGCAGGGTTAATTCCATAAAAATAGGAAACATATCAAATATTCCCAAAATCATTATAAAACAGTGATATAACCCTTATATGATGCAAATATGACTGGAATATAAGTAGAAATAATGCAAAGTTCATGTATGCATTTTACATGCATCAACATCCCCAAGCTTAACCTATACTCGTCCTCGAGTATGAAGGTGATAAAACTAACATGGACTTTGCAATTTAATACTATCAATGGATATCAAAGATGATTACTATTGCTACATAGAATAAAATGATTCATTCTTAAAAGCAGTAGCAATATGCAAGATAGTTTATGAAGTGATATCAAGTATTCAATGCAAGGATGTTCAATGATAATTCACAAAGTGTAACATAGGAGAAAAAGTACTATGGACCACATGTATGCATAATAATAAGTAAGAACATCCTACAATGGTCATAGAGTATTGGTGAAAATCTGAATATAAAAGGTGGACACTTTGGAAAGATATATATATGAGTAGAGGTAAAGCATGAATAAATTTCATCTAACTCCTGAACTTCTCTACTTAAGTCAATGATTGTAATATGGTAATCCTTGGTGTCAAGCTCTCATTCCCCTATCATAGCATCTTGAATGATTAAGTTTAAAGTGAAAGCAATACGAGTAGTCTGCTTGACAAAATACAGGTTGAAAGTCTCATGCCCCTTGAATACAAGTACCTACTCCATGTGTTACTCAACTTTAGAAAACAAAGCAAGTTCAAGTTAAATATCATTGTAAGTAATAACAATATCATTAAGAGCGTCAACTGGGGTACCTCTTGTCCCAGGATATGGAACAAGCTGATGTCTACGCACGCTTCTATTCTTGTAGACAGTGTTGGGCCTCCAAGTGCAGAGGTTTGTAGAACAGCAGCAAGTTTCCCTTAAGTGAATCACCCAAGGTTTATCGAACTCAGGGAGGTAGAGGTCAAAGATATCCCTCTCAAGCAACCCTGCAATTAAGATACAAGAAGTCTCTTGTGTCCCCAACACACCCAATACACTTGTCAGGTGTATAGGTGCACTAGTTCGGCGAAGAGATATTAAAATACAAGTAATATGGATGATTATAAGTGGTAATTGCAATCTGAAATAAAAATGGCAGCAAGCAAACATGTAGCAGAACTGGTTGTAAATGGTGTTTCAATGCTTAGAAACAAGGCCTAGGGATCATACTTTCACTAGTGGACACTCTCAACAATAATAATATAATTGAATACATAGATATTTCCTCTTCACTATGCTACTCTGAGTTATTCCCTCGTTGGATAACGAACACCAATCCACCGCGTAGGGCTATAAAAGCACATCTTAAAGTCGCATTCCCATGTCTAGTTAACCCCACACTGTCAACTTGAGCGCCCTAGAAGGTACTAGACAAACACCGCAATTTTATAGAGACATCCAACGCAAATAATAACTCATGATAAGTATTCCTGGTATCTTTAGCCTAAGAGCCACACACGGGGCGCACACTGTCAACTTCGCACCGTGGGACAAAGGTGACTCCGGAGATTACATTAATAAAACCACTCAAGTAGCATATAAGATAATGAAGAGTAACATCTATGGATTCAACTAGATTACAAAGCTCATGATCACATAAAGATCACACCATGGGAGAGAGAGATAAACCACATAGCTACCGGTAGAGCCCTCAGCCCGATGAAAAACTACTCCCTCCTCATCATGGGAGGCAGCAACGGCGATGATGGAGGCGGTGGCGTCGATGGAGATGGCTCCGGGGGCAATTCCCCGTCCCGGCAAGGTGCCGAAACAGAGACTTCTGTCCCCCGAATTAGGGTTTCGGATGGCGGCGGAGCTCTGGAACTTTTCTGGGGAAATCGTCGATTCTTTTAGGGTTTTCGGGGTAGGAGCAATATATAGGCCAAAGGGCGTCGCGAGGCGGTGCACGAGGAGGCGACACCACCCCTGGGGGCGGCCAAGGCCCAACCGCGCCCAGGGTGCGTGTGGGGGCTGTGGGCCTCCCCTGGACTTGTCCTTCTGGCTCCCGGAGTCTTCTGGCGAAATAGAATTTCTGTAATTTTTTCAGATTTTTCTGAGCACTTTCAATTTTGGACCTTTTCTGCAATGCACAGACATAATAAACAGAAACTGGCACTGTGGCATCTTGTTAATAGGTTAGTCCAATAAATGTCATAATATGATATAAAGTGCATAAAAACATGTGGCAATTGATATAAAACATGCATGGAACATCAAAAATTATAGATACGTTTGAGACGTATCAGCATCCCCAAGCTTAGTTCCTGCTCGTCCTCGAGTAGGTAAACGATAAAAACAAAATAATTTTTGAGGTGACATGCTACCATCATAATCTTGATCAAATAATATTGTAAGGCACATGTAAATGAATGAAGTGATCCAAGTCAATGGTCTATAATTTGCTACCAAATAGATAATGAGTAAACAATGAATCACACAAACTAAACGTTTTCATGAATAGTACTTTCGAAACAAGCATCAAACAGTTTTGCATAAGTGTTAACTCATAAAGCAATAGTCTCTTATAAAAAGTATTTAATCAACACAAAGGAAGAATTAAGTTTCAGCATTTGCTTCAACTTTTCAACATATTTATCTCATGGATATCGTCAACACAAAGTAGTATAACAAGTCCAATACGTAGCATATAACGCATGTTGTAACAAAGTTGACACTAGTGTTTGCTTGTGGAAGACAGAAAGAATAGGAAAACTGACTCAACATAAAAGTAAAAGAAAGGCCCTTCGCAGAGGGAAGCAGGGATTAAATCATGTGCTAGAGCTTTTAGGTTTTTGAAAGCATATAGAGATTGCATAAAATATTTGATACTCCTCCCAACCTTGCTAACACAAGCCATGGCTAACCGAATCCTCGGGTGCCTTCCATCAATCACATACCATGGAGGAGTATCTATTTTTGAGAGGTGTTTGTTAATTGTCAACGAATGGTAGCGGGTGAGAACAGTATTCTACCCGTCGAACGGACTTTTAAGAGCGGCTCCCATGAAGGACGTTATTTCTACCAGCAAGGCAGATCATCCCTCTTTCTCTTTGGTTTACACACATTCAGGTATTTCACTATTTGTCATTGCTTACTGATGAATCAGGGCAAAAGTGTGAAGAGAATTAATTGGTTAAAGTTGTAATTAATTGGGACTGGGCACCTCGCTGCCAGCTCTTTTTGCAAGTTATTGGATAAGCGGATGTATATGCCACTAGTCCAGGTGTAAAAGTCCACTCGACAAATAGAATAAAGAATAACCACACTAATTCCTCATGAGCTAGTAAACATTGACACAAAAAGGGAATAATAACATTTTGAATAATTTAAAGGTAGCACATGAAAAATTTACTTGGAGTGGCAAGGAAATACCACATATAGGTAGTTATGGTGGACACAAATGGCATGGATTTTGGCTCAAGGATTTGGATGCACGAGAAGCATTCCCTCTCAGTACAGAGTTTAGGCTAGCAAGGTTTATGTAAGCAAACAAGAATATCAACCCGTACACCAAGTTTTATATGACAAACATATTGCAAACGTTATAAGACTTCATACCGTCTTACTTGTTAACCAAACCCTGTTATTAAAAAATATCTAGACCTTAGAGATACCACCGATGCAAACCAAATTTTCAACAAGCTTTACGGTAGTTCTTCACTAATAGGCTTAACTCATGTGATGCACAAATTTAATCATGATCTACTTGTTAACTCAAAACAATTGACAAGCATCAAGTTATCCAAATTAGTGATCTACAAGATTAAGCAAGTTTTTCCTTATACCAATTGCCACATGCAACATTTTCTGAACCAACCAAACACCAATCAATTCATTTCAACAACTCTCCAAACAGATATAAGTGAAGCAAGAGAGTACTTTCTACAAAAGAAAGCTAATAGTACATGAAAACAAGAGCTAAAAGCTGAACAGCGCTAGATATGAATACTCAACAAATATAAGTGAAGAATAGGAGTATTCTCATGAAAAAGCGGAGCGTGTCTCTCTGCCAATCAAGAATGCTAGGGTCCAGTCAAGCTTTATTGAAAATAAAAGTGCAATACTGAAAATAAAAGCACACAGACGCTCCAAGAAAAGCACATATGATGTGAAAGAATTAAAATATAGTTTCACTAGAGATGACCTGATAATTTTGACGATGAAGAAGGGGATGCCTTGGGCATCCCCAAGCTTAGACGCTTGAGTCTTCTTGAAATATGCTGGGGAGATCCATGGGAGCCTCCCCAAGCTTAAGATCTTCACTCTTCTTGATCCTATTATATCATCATTCTCTCTTGACCCTTGAAAACTTCCGTCACACCAAACTCAAAGTAGATCTCATTAGAGGGTTAGTGCATAATCAAAAATTCACATGTTCTATAAAGACGCAATATGATTTGTTACTTTAAACATTAGCTACAGCCACTGATGTTATGTGAAGCTCTTCCACCCAAAAAAGAATTTCACTCAACACTAGTAAAAGAGAGAATGCAAAATAAAAAGGCATAATCTGTCTAAAACAGAACAGTCCGCAAAGACGAATTTTTTCAAGGCACTTACGACGCTCAGATCGAAAAACTTTAAACTAACGAAAGATGCGTACATATCTGAGGATCACGCACAAAAAATTTCAGATTTAAATAATTTTCTGTGATTTTACAGAATTAAAACGGTGAACAGAAGAAATCTGTTCCTGCGCAGAAATCCAAATCTAGCATCATCTTCCTATTAGAGGCAATACTTGGCACAACAATGCAAGAAAATAAAGATACAAAGGAGTTGCTACAGAAGTAAACATCCTCCTTGACTCAATAAAAGAAAAATTGCAGAAATAAAAATAATGGGTTGCCTCCCATAAGCGCTTTTCTTTAACGCCTTTTAGCTAGGCACGATAATTTTGATGATGCTCTCATATGTATAAGAGTTGAATATGAAAGAGCATCGAGAAGCAAATATCAAACACATTTAAGTCTAACCCACTTCCTATGCAAAGGAATCTTGTAAGAAAATAAATCAATAAAGCACAAAGTGACTAGCATAGGAAGGCAAAACAAGTGGAGCTTCAAAAATTTCAACATAAAGAGAGAAGACTTAATATTATTGAGATATATGAAACCGTGTATCCCTCTCTCATAAGGACCAGTAGGTCTTAAAGTACACAGCAAATAAAAGCAAATCAAGAGAAAGCTCAAAACCTTCATCATAAAGAGAGGTGTTTTAGTAACATGAAAATTTCTACAACCATATTTTCCTCCCTCAAAATAATTTTCATTGGCATCATGAATAAACTCAACAATATAGCTATCACATAAAGCATTCTTATCATGATCCACATGCATAAAAGTATCATTACTCTCCACATAAGCATAATTAATTATATTAGTAATAGTGGGAGTAAAACTATCACAAGCATCATTGTAATCATCATAAATTGCAGGCATAGTATAATCATAATAAACTTTATCCTCCATAGTAGGTGGCACCAAAATACCACTATCATTATAATCATCATAAATTGGAGGCAAAGTATCATCAAAGAAAATTTTCTCCTCAAAACTTGGGGGACTAAAAATATCATATTCATCAAAACCAGCTTCCCCAAGCTTAGACTTTTCCATAGCATTAGTAATAATGGTGTTCAAAGAATTCATGCTAATAAAATTGCTACCACTATTATGCAAACAAATTTCCATAGGTTTTTTAATTTTCTCTTCAAAAGCATCATGTCCTAACTCAAGATAAATTTCATAGAGCTCTCTAATTTTGTTGTTGTTTTCCATTAAGCCTAACTAGTGAAATAAAAACAAGAAACAAAAAGATATAATTGCAGAATCTAAAGGAAATACCTTCGAGCACTCACACGTCAGCAACAGTGCTAGAAAATAGCTAAGTAGCTGGAGGATGTGAGTACCTTTTACCTTACCTCCCCGGCAACGGCGCCAGAAAAATAGCTGTTGACGGGAGAGCAAACAGTGGCAGTCTGCTGAAGCGCTTCTAACTCCCCGGCAACGGCGCCAGAAAATAGCTTGATGTCTACGCACGCTTCTATTCTTGTAGACAGTGTTGGGCCTCCAAGTGCAGAGGTTTGTAGAACAGCAGCAAGTTTCCCTTAAGTGAATCACCCAAGGTTTATCGAACTCAGGGAGGTAGAGGTCAAAGATATCCCTCTCAAGCAACCCTGCAATTAAGATACAAGAAGTCTCTTGTGTCCCCAACACACCCAATACACTTGTCAGGTGTATAGGTGCACTAGTTCAGCGAAGAGATATTAAAATACAAGTAATATGGATGATTATAAGTGGTAATTGCAATCTGAATAAAAATGGCAGCAAGCAAACATGTAGCAGAACTGGTTGTAAATGGTGTTTCAATGCTTAGAAACAAGGCCTAGGGATCATACTTTCACTAGTGGACACTCTCAACAATAATAATATAATTGAATACATAGATATTTCCTCTTCACTATGCTACTCTGAGTTATTCTCTCGTTGGATAACGAACACCAATCCACCGCGTAGGGCTATAAAAGCACACCTCAAAGTCGCATTCCCATGTCTAGTTAACTCCACACTGTCAACTTGAGCGCCCTAGAAGGTACTAGACAAACACCGCAATTTTATAGAGACATCCAACGCAAATAATAACTCATGATAAGTATTCCTGTTATCTTTAGCCTAAGAGCCACACACGGGGCGCACACTGTCCACTTCGCACCGTGGGACAAAGGTGACTCCGGAGATTACATTAATAAAACCACTCAAGTAGCATATAAGATAATGAAGAGTAACATCTATGGATTCAACTAGATTACAAAACTCATGATCACATAAAGATCACACCATGGGAGAGAGAGATAAACCACATAGCTACCGGTAGAGCCCTCAGCCCCGATGAAGAACTACTCCCTCCTCATCATGGGAGGCAGCAACGGCGATGATGGAGGCGGGTGGCGTCGATGAAGATGGCTCCGGGGCAATTCCCCGTCCCGACAAGGTGCCGAAACAGAGACTTCTGTCCCCCGAATTAGGGTTTCGGATGGCGGCGGAGCTCTGGAACTTTTCTGGGGAAATCGTCGATTCTTTTAGGGTTTTCGGGGTAGGAGCAATATATAGGCCAAAGGGCGTCATGAGGCGGTGCACGAGGAGGCGACACCACCCCTGGGGGCGGCCAAGGCCCAACCGCGCCCAGGGTGCGTGTGGGGGCTGTGGGCCTCCCCTGGACTTGTCCTTCTGGCTCCCGGAGTCTTCTGGCGAAATAGAATTTCTGTAATTTTTTCAGATTTTTCTGAGCACTTTCAATTTCGGACCTTTTCTGCAATGCACAGACATAATAAACAGAAACTGGCACTGTGGCATCTTGTTAATAGGTTAGTCCAATAAATGTCATAATATGATATAAAGTGCATATAAAACATGTGGCAATTGATATAAAACATGCATGGAACATCAAAATTATAGATACGTTTAAGACGTATCACAAGCCCATATCAAAATGACCAGACAAACAAACATAATGAACAATCTCAACACCCTTTTTATTTACCATTGGATAGCTTTTTATTGTAAGGTGTATCACAGAAGGTTCACCATAGCATGTAAGTAAATTTCCACCATGAATGATGCATGGCTTAGATTAGCGGCCCAGACGTATCTCTAACCATTTATACAAACTCATTTGAACTCACTTCATTTCCCCATTTATTTCACCCATGGTAAGCATCCATAAACAAAAGTACATGATATCAACTAAATGAGATGATGTGCAATGTTGAAAGCTTGCCATGTGACAGCACATATGGGCTAACTCTCAACCAAAGACATTTTTCATGTCCACAACTTCATAATTTTAATCACAATGGGTCATATTTTATTTATGCAATGAAAGTAAAGTGTGCATCAAGTTCGCGAGAGCTATATAACCAACTTTTCCCACAACAATTAACAACATAAGCATTTTCATTCAGAGGTATAGATAACACAAATATCATGATAAACATACTCGGAATAGCATAAAGCTAATAGGTAGATATGGTGGACTCACTGGAAAAACTTTGGTTGAAGGTGTTGGAAACATGTTTTTGCTTGTTGGAATTTTTGGGCTAGCAAGAGAGAGAAAGTTGACCATCTAAATGCATGCATGAGTGTCCATAGAACTAACTAATCCATGTTAAAACAAGGTATAATAACATTTAGCATCAAACATGAAAAAAAGATAGCTCTTGATAAAATATTTGCAAATTATTACTCATTAACAAGCTCATGAATCATGCAATTATATGTATCTTTTAAAATTAACTTCAACATCCCTTTTCCTAATCTTATAATAGCATCCAACATAATTCAACCCAAATTTCCAGTAGCTCTCTCATATAAATGATAGTGTGGTGGTCTCACAAAATAAAAATCTAACCTAAACAAACAAAAAGACGCTCCAAGTTTATGCGATAAAGTGTTTCGATCAAAAAACAGAAGTTAGACGTGTGCAAACCGAGAGTGTGTAGGTCCAGTGGGGTTGTCTTCACATCCCCAAGCTTATGGTTTTCACCATCCTTGGATAGCTCTTGGTGCATCTCCTCTAATCCCTGTGAAAAAACTTCAAAATACAGTTTATCCCATTTCTTTTTCTGTGGGGCACATTAGTAGTGATAAACAAATAGGTTTCTTGCTGCATATAATCCTTAGACAAAAATTCATATGAATATCCAGAACATGTATAATGTTGTATGCCTATTCATAAACTCAATTGGATCAAAAAGATTCATATTAAAAGTTCTAAGCATGCATAAAACAAAATGGGACAGAATCTGTTCAGAAAAACAGCAGCAGCAAACGTATTTTTCTACCCTACTTAACTTTGTCGGAAAATTCCGAAAAAATTCATGCATACAGGAGAAAAGTTTCCATTACAGTTTAAATATGAGCTCATTCGGAGTTACATAGTAAGAATTAAAATCATACCGTGCACAGATTCGTGTAGGGAATAATATCTCCGAACGCTATAAGCAACTTTTTCATACCAAAATGAGTAAAACTTGGCACTTTATTAAAAATTCCAGAAACTAAACTAAACACTAAGTCTCTTGTTACAGCAAGAGGACACAAAGAAAATCACAAATAAAAACAACCGGGTTGCCTCCCGTAAAGCGCTTTCTTTATAGCCATATAGATAGGCTTCTTACTTGATGTTTATTGTGGACGAAGCTCATGAGGGAGCTTGAATGATGTGCCCCTCTTCCTTGGGAAGTGTTCCATACATTTCTTGTGTGGAAACTGAAACTTCACATTCCCTTCTTTTGAATCAATGATAGCACCTGTAGTACGAAGAAAAGGTCTTCCAAGAATAATTGGACTAGAGGTTTTATTCCCCATATCCATGATTAGAAAATCAACAGGAACAAATGTCATATGTAACTCTACCAAAACATCACTTACTTTTCCTAAAGCATGTTTAATGGAATCATCAGCAAGTGCAAGTTCATAGAGCATTTTTCAAGATTTTTCAATTCAAGTACTCCATATAGTTCTTTAGATAAAACAGAGACACTAGATCCTAGATCAAGTATAGCATGGTGTGTCTCTTTTCCAATGGTTACTAGGACTTTGGGAATCCATACATCCCCAAGCTTAGGTGGTATCGTAGCCTCTTGGTTGTACCAAGCAATCTTTTCTTTTAACACATGATTAGCAATATAAGAACCAAAACTTGCTTGGTTAACATTAATAGAAGGATCACTTGCAATTTTTTGTAAGATAGATATTAATTCAGCAAGCTACAATTCTCTAAGTTAAGCAATGGTTCTTTTACTTCACTAAGCATTTTAACTTCTCAACTTTCCTCTCTTTCATTACCATAATAGTTTCCTTAGCAATTCTTTCTGCTCATGAATATGTTCCCAAGATTTATTTATAACCTCTTGACAATATTTAATTGTTTCCTCATGTTTTTGAGCTATAATGGTGTTCTTTAATGAGAAACTTGCTTAGTGAGCTGATCTACCCTTTCAAACAAAGAGTCTTGTTTTCAAACTTAGATATAAATTCTTATTAAGCTCCTTTTGAGTAGATATAAATGATCTAATGGTGTTTTTCCAAATCACTAGAAACATTACTACTAGTGGCATATTTCTTGGCACTATGGGGGTTTATTATAAGAGTTATAATTGTTGTTACCATACCCATTATTACCATAGTTCCTAATGAAGTTTGACATCAATATTTTCAGATTATTACCAACTAATTCTTGCAAAGGCACATTTTTCAATATTTTTTTATTAATGAAAGCAAGAATGTATCCATTTTAGATGACAAATCATTAGTTTTCT